>JAZKLR010000011.1:1800000-2384633 GCA_037103525.1 Ganaspis brasiliensis | reverse complement strand
ATTTCAATTAGTAATTTTCTCTAAAAATTAGTAGTTTTTTTTCTACTAAAAAGCTAGTTGTTTCTACTAAAAAATAGTAAAGTTCCACTATTTTAATTAGTAGTTTTCGACTAAAATTAAGTAAAGTAGTCAAAAAAAATATCGAGAAATATCGAAGTAAAAATAAGTAAAGTAGTAGTAGTACTCTACTAAAAAATAGTAATGTTTCACTATTTTAATTAGTAGTTTTCTACTATTTCAATAAGTAAAAAAAAAGAAAATTACTATTTCAATTAGTAGAAAATCACTATTTCAATTAATGGTTTTTCTACTAAAAGTTAAAAGCTTTTTCTACTAAAAGTTAGTAGTTTTCTCCTAAAAAAATAGTAAAATTTCACAATTTCAATTAGTAATTTTTCTCTAAAAATTAGTAGTTTTTTCTACTAAAAGCTAGTAGTTTCTACTAAAAAATAGTAAAGTTCCACTATTTTAATTAGTAGTTTTCAACTAAAATTAAGTAAAGTAGTAAAAAAATATATCGAGAAATATAAAAATAAAAATAAGTAAAGTAGTAGTACTCTACTAAAAAATAGTAAAGTTTCACTATTTCAATTAGCAGTTTTCTACTATATTAAAAAGAAAAAAAAGAAGAAAACTACTATTATAAAATCACTATTTTAATTATTAGTTTTCTACTAAAAATGAGTAGTTTTTTCTTTCAATTAGTAATTTTTGGTCTAAAAATTAGTAGTTTTTTCTACTAAAAGCTAGTAGTTTCTACTAAAAAATAGTAAAGTTCCACTATTTCAGTTATTAGTTTTCAACTAAAATGTAATAGTACTATACTAAAAAATAGTAAAGTTTCACTATTTCAATTAGTAGTTTTCTACTTTATCAATAAGAAAAGAAGAAGAAAACTACTATATCATTTAGTATAAAATCACTATTTTAATTAGTACATAGTTTTTTCTTTAAATTAGTAATTAATAATTTTCAATTAGTAATTTTTGGTTAAAAAATTAGTAGTTTTTTCTACTAAAAGCTATTAGTTTCTATTAAAAAATACTAAAGTTTCACTATTTCAGTTATTAGTTTGCGACTAAAATGTAGTAGTTCTCTAATTAAAAATAGTAAAGTTTCACTATTTCAATTAGTAGTTTTCGACTAAAAATTAGTAGTTTTATCTACTAAAAGTTAGTAGTTCTGTACTAAAAAATATTTCAGTTTCACTATTTAAATCACTAGTTTTCTACTATTTCAATTATTAATTTTCTTCTAGAAATTAAAATTTTCTATTACTATTATTACCATCACTTATTCTAATTTTACTAAAAAACTAATAAAGTTCTTCCAATTTAATAGCAGCGAACTTTGCGCAAACTCATTAGTAGAAATCCATTATTTTAGATTTAGAGAGTTTCTTTCTTCTCGATATTTCTATTCTTTTATGAAGTTTTTATTTCTTCATCATTTTCTCCTTTTATTGCCTTTAACTTTTTTATCTTTCTATTCTTTTATTACCTTTTTGCCTTTTTATCTAAATCTTAATTAGTAAAAAACATCACAATGAAAATGATATCAATTAGTTGGTACTAATTATTTAGAATAAAAATTACTAATTTACTTAGTTATTATAGATTTTAGGTTATGTTAAATTACTAAATAAATTAATAGATTTACTCTCTAAATATTTGAATTATTGATTTTCTACTAATAAATTTGAGAAAATTAACCTACTATTAGATTGTAGAAAATGTTACTTTTTTTTAGTAGAGAACTACTAATTTTTAGCAGAAAACTACTAATTATTAATAGAAAGCTATTAATTTGAAAGTTAAATATCTACTAATTGAATAAGTAAATTTTCGTTATTTCAATCGGTATTTTTTCTACAAAATTTTAGTAATAGTGTTAACTATTATAAAATATTAAATCATTTTTGTCTAATTCTCTAGTAGAAAATCAGTAATTCAGTTTTAGGAATCAAATCTATTAATTTATTGAATGGTTTAATATAACCTAAAACTTATTTCAACTAATTAAATGAGTAATTTTCAAACTAAAAATATTAATTTTATTAGTTAAAATAATTTTTAGGTTATGTTAAACAACTAAATCAATAAATTGATTTGCTCTTTAAATCTGAATTAGTGATTTTCTACTAATTAGTTAAAGAAAAATGACTTTGTATTAAATAATAAAAAATATAGAATTTTTAGCTGAAAAATACTAATTATTAGTAAAAAGCTACTAACTTAAAAATGAAATACCTACTAATTGAAACAGTAAACTTTCACTATTTCAGTCAATAGATATTTTACTTTTAAATAAGTAATTTTCTACTTATAATGAGCAGTTTTCTACTAAAAGTTAGTAACAGTTTTAACTATTTAATAGTAGCTCATTTTTTTCCAATTGTCTATTTGAAAATCATTAATTCAAATTTAGAGTGTCACTAATTAAAATTAGTGAAAATTTCTACTAATTGTTAGTCACTTTTTACTAAAGCAATAGTAAAAATTTATTATCTACTAATTTGAATTAGTGGCAGATTTTCCAATAATTCAGATTTAGAGAGCGTACTATTCTTACTTTATTATTTTCCTGATTTTTAACTTTAACTATATTTCCATCTCATTTTCTTTTTTCACGACTTTTTGCATTTTTATTTCTCATCTTCTTTTTTTTACTCTTTGAATTTTTGTTCCTCATTTTCTATATTTTCTTACTCTTTGCACTCTTTGAATCTGAATTAGTGATTATCTACTAATAAATTAACGAGAAATCAGTTACTATTAACTAGTGAAAATTTTCACTATTTTTTAGTAGAAAAATACTAACTTAAAAGTGAAATATCTACTAATTGAAATTGTGAAAATTCACTTTCTCAATTAGGAGTTATTTAACTGTGAAATTAGTAATTTTCTACTAATAATGAGTAATTTTCTACTAAAAAATAGTGAACATTTTTACAATTTAATTGTAACAGATTTCTCGCTAATTCATTAGTAAAAAATCACTAATTCAAATTTAGAGATCATCTTTATTTCTCTTTTCCACTCAAATGTCTACTTTCTTATCTTTCTTAATGAACTTTTTTATTTCTTATTTTCTGTCCTTTTTTCTCATTTCACATTCTTTATTACTCCCCATTTTCATTTACTACTTTTTTATCTTCTTCCCTCAACTTTTATTCTTCTTCTTTTTCTTCCTCTTCATCTTTTACTCCCTAAATCCAAATTTGTCAGAATTTTTACTAATCCAATTAGTAAAAATTTCTTCTTCTTCCTCATCTTTCATCTCTTTATCATCATTCACCAATTCTCTTTCTCATTATCCGTTTCTTCTTTTCCTAATCTTTACTTCTTCACACACTGAAAGAAATAATTCCACGGTACTGACATAATTATGGATAAATCACCCATAATATATTGCTAATATAGATACTGCCATAATATATTTGTCTTTTAGCCATATGACTGGTGAAACTGCGATGTATATTTTTAGGTTAGAAGAACTGTCAGTGGCGCACCGATGCATTATGGGATATTCATTCATATAGTATTCGAAGTTCTACAAAAACTGTCAACAATAATCATATGGCTGATAAAGCTAGAGTATTTCTTTCAGTGCACTCTTTCATCAATTTTCTACACTCTAATCTCCATTTTTTCAAAAACAAAAAAAATATATCCTCTATATAGACTTTTTATCTCTCGATTGCATTTTTACCTCCTTTTTATCTCCCTCTCTTTTTATCTCTACCCTTTTATATCTTTACCTTCTTATCTCGTAACCATATTTTTATCCAATAATCAACTTTTTATAACCTCTCTTCCTTCTCCCATATAAACCCCATTTACATAAATTTCTTCAAAAACATCCTTAAATTACAATCACCACTTAATTTTCAGATTCTCTATTTATCTTCATTTTTTTTTTTTTTTTTGGCAGTTCAAGACTTTGATCATGTGACAAGCTTGCAAGATACGACCGACTTGACTCGACTTTCCGTCCATTTTGTCCAATCCAAGTTTTGCTTTCGTGTTTGTCTCTGTCTGTCTGTCTGTCTGTCCGTGCACCTTTTCTCCAAATCCCATTTGAATCCAGAGAAAACGTTCTGCAAGTGTATTTTTCTTCACGCAAAACCCTTCATCACCAGCACCGAGCTTTCAAAACATTGAGCATGCAATTTTCCGCCCCACGAGGCATGATGCATGTGAGCATATAAATGGAAGCTTCTCTGACTATTTCGCTCTTACTTTTGTTCATTCGTTCAGTCACTAATCTGGTAAGAAGGAAAAATTACAAATTTTTACTTGATCTTAATCAACGACCCGTATCAAGCCTGATATTTGTCATTTTTCCATTTAAAAAAAAATAAAATAAAATAAAGAGCTTTAAAGAAAGACGTTTATTTGGTTTACCTGCAACTCTCATTTTTCTTTGCTTCTTTTCTTATTTGTTTTTCGTATTTCTGATTTTCTGCCTCCTCTTTTCCCTGATGCGAATCCAAAATGCATTGTTTATTCTTTGGCACGAATTTTTCAACGGTAAAAACTCTCTAAATATTTCTATCTCGTGCTGCTGTTTTCATAAATTTTTTTTCATGACAAAATTTGTTTTTTAGAAGAAACTTTAATTTGATGTAAAGTGGAATAAATTAGGGAAATAATAAGAGAGAGAAATTTTGAGAAATGTAATATTTTTAAAAGTTTTGATTTTTTGCATTTCTTAGATAATCTGAGTAAAAAAAATTTTTAAAAAATGATTTTTTACAGTTACAATTTTTATTTTGTAAGAAAGTTGAGAAAAAATTCATTTAAAAATTAATTTTTTTCATGATTCAATTTTGTTTCTTTTACTTTCTGGCAGAGTGTTAAATTAAAAAACAATTTTTATAAATGAACTGTGTTTAATAAAAAAAAAAGCATTTTTAAAAGTAAATTTCCTTTTTAAAAAAAATTAGAAAAAAAACATACTTTCTCATTATAATTAAAGCAACGTAAATTTTTATATTAATGTGTTTAATAATTAATGTTTATAATAATTTTTAATAATTTGGAATAAAGAAAGTTCATTTCTAAAAATATATTTTCTTTCTCAAAACAATTAGAACAAAAAAATTACTTTCTCATTATAATTAAAGAAAAGTAAAATTTTATTTTAAAAATTGCTATTTATCAATTATTAAAAAAAATTAATTTTTTACGAATATTTCACTTTTTACAAAGAAGCTCAGACCTTGTGAAAAAAGATTTGTTTTGCAAACAATTTTTTTCCAATTCATTATTTGAATAAATTTGTCTTAATTATTAATGTAATTATTATTTCAATTATTATTTCAATTATTTATTAATTTGAATTAAAATAAAATTTTATTTTTATATTCTACCAATTTTTCAATACCTTCTTGTGTTTTGTAGAAAAGTTGTGAACTTTCTTTTCAAAAGCCGAGTAAAAATCGAATAGATTTTATTTAATAATTAATCATGAACTATATTATTTCCTTATTTTATTATTTAAAACTTTGTTGGACTATTAAATAAATAAAAATACGTGATATAGTTCTATATTAGAGAGTTTCAACTGTAATTTTTCGACACTTTGCTCGAAAATTAATTCGAAAAAAAATGCAAATATGTGCAAATTAAATAACAAAAGAATCGAATTAAGCCAAATATAACGACTTTCTTATCCACTAGCAGATAAGATCAATTTAAATTTAAGCTTAGAATAAGCTAGAGCTAAGTTAAAGGTAGCAATTGTTACTTCCTGCTCCGGTTACTTCCGGCAATGAATTCACACAAACTCGATCAAAACATTTCAAAGCCAATTTAATCTAATGATTGTTGAATAAATTATTCCCTCGTGTAATTGAAATGAAAAGCCTTTTAAAACAATTTAGAAACGAAATTTTAATGAATAAAGGACAAAGTGATATTAAAAATTTATTACAAATAAAATATAACAGAATATTACTTAAATAAGTTGCAAAAACAAATTTTTAAGAGGTTAAGAATCAATTATTTCAGAAAATTTAGGAACAATATTTCAGAAAATTTAGAATCAAATATCGGTGAAAATTAAAAACTGATTTATTACGGGAATTAATTTCTCGAGAGAATTGAGAGCAGATTATTTTTAAACAATTTATTAAAAATTATTTTAGAGGATTTGACTCATTTATACCGATAAGAAGAAATTACTTCGGAGAATTTAAAATAGATCTGTGAATTGAGAACAAATTATTTCAGACGATATGAAACAAAATTAAGTCTTAATGTACAATGGTCGAGAATTATGGATTTTTTAACTAGAATATTGTAACGAGAGAATTGAGAACAATGTATTTTTAAAAACTGATAAAAAACTTTTAAACGCGTTGTAAAATGTTACGATCAGAAATCGAATCTTTTTCAATATTCATAGACCAAAGATGACAAAAGTTTTAAAAAGCATTGAAAATACGTTTCACGAGATAATATTTTTTACAATATGAGCAAAATGTTATAAAATATGAGCAGAATGTTATAAAATTTTTAGCAAAATCCTATAAGATATGAGCAAAGTGTTTTAAAACAGGAGCTCAATATTTTAAAAAGTATAAGAAAACTGTTTTAAAAGGCACGAGTAAAATGTTTAAAAATATTTAGAATAAAAATTGAATGATTACAAAAAACGTGGGAGTTAAAGAAAAAAGCATAAAAAAGAGATTATACATTGTGATTGTTTGAGATCGAGTTTAAAAAATTATGTTTAAAAAGTGCAAATAAACAAAATTGTGTGAAGATGTAAAAAGTCGGAAGAAACATGGATTCAGGGGGGCCCATAATGAGCGAAGCATATTAAATGTGGTGCCCGATATTTTAGCTTTCTGAGGAGGTAAGGATATCTCATCCACTGATGCACTTCCGAGTCTCTACCTTTCCTTCGTTTTCCTCTACGTTACGTAACGAAGTCTGTTGTATGGTAGTGCCTCTGGAGAATCGTAATTACACCAAATTTCAAAAGTTTGACGTTTAGTAGTTTCTTGATGAACTGTATTACTGCTACCTTTATACTGATAATTACAATTTTACAGAGAACGTTATCTGTACGTATGTAGATAGACGGTAGATCGCGTTTATTTCTTGAAGACATTGAATTTAAGACAGATTCTTAATCAAGATTTTTATTACTATTGTTATTCTTTATTATTATGTATTTTTCCTATTTTGTTTTATTTCTCTTATATTTTAACTCAAGAGATCTTCTTTTCGAGACTTAATTTTATTTTAGACAATTCAAGACATTTGACAACATTTTACAAAATATTTCAATAAAAAGAAAACAGAGAGAGAGGAATATATTGGTGCATTCCTGATGGTAATTGGTATTATGATTATGGTCGTTGGTATCATATTTTAGGTAATTGGTAACATCTTACTGATAAAATTATTATTATTATTATTATTATTAACTTTATGGTAATTCACTGCAAAAACAGGTGTCTTAAATTGTTTAAAAATGTCTTAAATTAAGACATTTTTCGTGTCTTAGACACCAAAAGTATCTTAATTTAAGACATTTTTGTCCAATTTAAGACACCATGTTTTTGCAGTGTTGGTACCACTTTCTAAATCTGAATTAATCTCTCTAAATCTAAATTAGTGATTTTCTACTAATGAATAAGCAAAAAATCGGTTACTATTCAATAGTGAAAAAATTCACTAAAATTTGGTAGAAAACTACTAGTTAAAGGCATGTGATGGAGTATGACGTCACTGATATAGGCAAAAATTATCCGTAACTTTTCTCTTAAGGTATTGAATATTTTGTCATGAAACTTGGTAGAATTACTTAAAATATCATTAGGAAGGTCTCTCTGTCCCAAATTTGTTTGAATTTTGGCTCAAAATTAATTTTTGAGAAATTTTCGAAAAATATAAAATTTTTTAAAAATCACTTTTCACCCAAAAATCAAATATATTTGGGTCAGAGAGACCTTTCTAATGATATTTTAAGTAATTCTACCAAGTTTCGTGACAAAATATTTAATATTTAAAGAGAAAAGTTACGGACAATTTTTGCCTATATCCGTGACGTCATACTCCATCACATGCTCTTAATAGTAGAAAAATACTAATTTGAAAATAACAAATCTACTAATTAAAAAATAAACATTTACTTTTGCAATTAGTAGATATACTAACCTTTAAATTAGTAGTTTTCTACTCTAAAATAGTGAACTTTTTCACTATTTAATAGTAACCGATTTCTCGATAATTCATTAGTAGAAAACCACTAATTCAGATTTAGGGAGATGGTTTTCTATTAATGATTTAGCGAAAAGTGAGCTGCTATTAAATAGTAAGAAATTTACTAATTTTTTAGTTAAAAAACAACTAATTTTTATTAGAAAACTACTAATTAAAATAGTGAGACTATACTATTTCAATTAATATTTCTCTACTATTTCAATTAGTAGTTTTCTAATAAAAAATATTTTTTTTTCTACTAAAAAATTAGTAAAATTCTTACTATTTAATAGCATCTCGCTTTTCGCTAATTCATTGGTAGACAACTATCTCTTTAAATCTAAATTGGTTCTCTACTAATGAATTAGCGAAAAATCAGCTACTATTTAGTAGTTTTCTACTAAAAAATAGTGGAATTGTTCACTATTAAATAGTAACCGATTTTAAGCTAATTTTTTAGTAGAAAGCCACTAATTTAAATTTAGAAAAATTGTCTACTTATCGACGGGCCCCTGTTGATAAAATGTTTATTGAAAAGCCAGTGGAATAAAATGCTAATTCAAAAGAGCGTGCAATATAATTCTTATTCAATTGTTTGTGTAATAAAATGACAACTGATTTTCAGTGCAACAAACTGCTATGTTAAAAAAATTAAATATTCATTTTGTATCCAAATACAAATGTAATTTTTATATTTATACCATCAGATACACATTATTTATTATATATTACATCTTAGTTACAATACGGAGTTAATTTGCAGTTAACAATTATGACATTTATGTTAAAATAATTATTCTGAGATAACGTTTTGTTGCACTGAAAATCAGTTGTCATTTTATTACACAAACAATTGAATAAGAATTATAAAGCACGCTTTTTTGAATTAGCATTTTATTCCACTGGCTTTTCAATAAACATTTTATCAACGGGAGCTGTCGTTATGATTTTTTGTGGAAAACAACTAATTTTTATTAGAAAACTACTAATTAAAATAGTGAGACTATACTATTTAAATTAATATTTTTCTACTATTTCAATTAGTAGGTTTCTAGTACAAATTAGTAGTTTTCTAATAAAAATTAGTAGTTTTCTAATAAAAAATTAGTAAAATTCTTACTATTCAATAGGAGCTCACCTTTCGCTAATTCATTAATAGAAAACTATCTCTCTAAATCTAAATTAGTAGTTCTCTACTAATGAATTGGCGAAAAATCGATTACTATTTAGTATTGAAAAAATTCACTAATATTTGATAGTAAACTAATAATTAATAGTAAAAAATTAGTAATTTGAAAGTGAAATATCTACTAATTGAAAAAGTAAACATTCACTATTGCAATCAATAGACATTTCACTTTTAAATTAGTAGTGTTCTACTAAAAAATAGTGAAATTTTTCACTATTTAATAATAACCGAATTTTTGATAATTCATTAGTAGAAAACTACTAATTCAGATTTAGAGAGATTGTCTACCAATGAATTAACGAAAAGTGAGCTGCTATTAAATAGTAAGAATTTTACTAATTTTTTTAGTAGAAAACAACTAATTTTTATTAGAAAACTACTTTTTAGTAGAAAACTACTCATTGAAATAGCGTGAGACTTTGCTATTTCAATTAATAGATTGCTACTAAAAAGTAGTTTTCTAATAAAAATTTAGTAGTTTTCTACTAAAAAAATAATAGTAAAATTTTTACTATTTAATAGTAGCTCACTTTTTGCTAATTCATTAGTTTAAAACCACTATTTCAGATTTAAAGAGAATTTTTGTGGTAATAGGTATTATTAATTGGTAGCATTTTGATGGTAATTAATAGAATCTCGATGGTATAATTACACTGAGAAAAAAATTTAATCAAACATAAATGGGTCATTCCACGTAAGATTTTCATTAAAATTCTTTTTTGCTTGCAATAATTTTTTTCTGATTCTATATGAAAAATAAGGAAATAAGTAGTTTTTTATTTTTTTATTGAATAAAAATTACAAAAGTTATAAATTTTCGAAATGTAACGTTTTCAGAAACAGAGGACTTTTGACATATTCTTCATGGAAAATTTGAAACAAATGATCTATGTAAAATTTTTCAGTTATTCCTAAATTTCTTAGACCTGCAGTAAAAAAGTAATGCATTTGCAACAAAAATATATAAAAAATTGAATTTAAATCTAAAAAGTGACATTTCTGAAAGCTGAAGTAATGGATTTTCGACTTTATTCGTTTAACGCAGTTACAAATTTATAATTAAAGACATTTTTTCCGTAAATCTGAAAGTGGTATTTTTTTAACGTTTACAAAATATTTACATTTATCTAATTACTTTCACATTTTTAAAATTTTTATTTTTATTTAGGTACTTGGAGGTTTTTGGGATCGGGGAATCCGAATCTATAGTCAAAATTTTTAAATTCAAAATGGCGACCAAAAAATTTTAATTTTACTGATCTGTCTAAAAATGCTTACTTGTGACTCTTTTTGGGGTCGCTAAATCCAAATCAGTTGTCAAAATTCAAAAATTTTAAATGTTGATTTTAAAATGTCTACTACAAAAATTCAATAGTTAAAGAATCGGACTAAAAACGCTAAGTTAATGGTTTTTGAGGTCGTTGATTATAATACACATAATTCTTAAAAAAGTAGGTATATGACACTAGTTTTTTTCAAGTTCTGCTTTTTGGGTTAAAATCACACTTATAAATTTTTTGGGATAAATAAACTTATTTTATAAAGCACTTGTAAAATAGAATTATTGTAAAGAAAGATTATTTGAAGTTTTTTGACATCGCCAATTACCCAAAATCCCCCAAGTAAGCATTTTTAGCTTTATTAATCAAATCAAACATTTTTGCTCGCCACTTTGAATTTTTTAAATTTGACTATTAGATTCAAAATTAGCGACCCCAAAACCCCCCAAGTAAGCCAGATTAGTCAAATTAAAGTTTTTGTCGACATTTTGAAGCCGCCATTTAGGATTTTTAATTTTGACTACAAATTCGGATTCAGAGACTCCAAAAACATACAATGCCATAATATCGTTCTTTTTTAAAAAAAAAGAAATTTCTATACATTTTTGTCACTAAAACTTCATTTTTACTGCAATGCGAAGGGATTAAATTAATTGAAAGGAAACTATTCAAGTCTAATTGACTAAGAAACTGATTGGGTTATTTTTAAACTGTTGCATTGAAGAAGAGAAAATTTAATAGTGACTATATTTATATTCAAAATTTAATTTTAATGTTTAATATAGACTCTATTAAGATCTCTTTTCTTTACTCTAACAATTTAAAGGAAACAAATTAGTTTTTTTTAGTAGGTCTTGAATAGTTTCTTTTTAATAAAGACATATTAAATTTTATTTCAAAATTTCTATCAGTGTAATGATATCTTCTTGAAATAACAATTGTTATATCATCAAGAAGTCAATCAACATCACCTTGATGCATATGATTAATTAAATTATTAATTGTAATTACTAATACCATCATTTTCGGAATTTTTACCATACTGGTGTTAAACACTACCATCTAAATTACCATTTAAATCATAATTGGTACATCTTGTTTGTAACTGTTACCAATTTGATGACAATTGTTATGTTTAATGACAATTAATAGTTAAAAGGTGCATTCTGTATTAATTGATAGTATCTTAATATCAATTATTATCCAGAAGGTAATCACTACCATCTTGATGTAGCTGATTACAAATAATACTACACTTTTGATATAAAAATACTAAATCCTGATGATAATTGCTACCACCTTGTTGATAAATAATTATTACCATAATATTGATAATTGTTACCATCCTATTAATAATTGTTACCATCCTATTGATAATTGTTACCATCCTATTGATAATTGTTACCATCCTATTAATAATTGTTACCATTCTGTTGATAATTGTTACCACTCTGTTGTTATAATTCTTATCAACCTATTAATAATAACTGTTAGTATCCTATCTATAAAATTGTTACCATCCTATTGATAACAATTTTTACTTTTCTATTGGTAATAATTGTTATTATTCTATTAATAATTGCTGTTGATAAATGATATCATTTTAACAGTTATTCTTAGCCTCATTATCATCCTGGAGGTTTCAGTTACCTTTTCTTGTTGACAATTGTTTTCATTTTGACTGTAATTATTATCATCCTAATGGTAATCATCCATTTCTATTTGGCTATTGTTACCTTCTTGATGACACTTGGTATATTTTGATGAAAATTGATACATTTAGATGGTAATTTGTACCAATTCTAATTTGTAATTTTTATCAATTCAAATTTGTAAATTGTGCCAATTCAAATTTGTATTTTGTACCAATTCAAACTTGTAATTTATACCAAAATCATTTAACTTTTACGTGCTAATTGACACCATCTAGATGCTAACATGATCACTACTTTCTAATTGACAATTGTTAAGATCACAATGGTAATTATCATGTCGACTGTAATCATTACCTCCTTATTATAGTACTTTTTACCATCTTGATTGCACCTTTATTTCTCTCCCTGATCTCTTAATCTAATGACATTATAGTTGACAATATTAAAATTTAAAACACAGAAGACATTGAAGAAACTTTACTTAAAAAAGCTTTGTTCACAGATACTCTATTAAAAAACGCTTTATTAAAAAAAAAACTTGTTTGCAAACACTATGTTTTAAGACACTTTATTTAAAGACTCAATGTTTGAAAACACTTTGTCTAAAATGACAATATTTGAAGACACTTTGTTTAAGCTCACAACGTTTCAAAACACTTTGTTTGAACTCGCAACGTTTTAGAAAACACTTTGTTTGAACTCACAATGTGTTAAAACACTGTTTGATAACACCACAAGACACTTTGTTTCAAAACACTTTATTCAAACTTCTGAAAACACTAATTAAAACACTGTACCTTCTTCAAGGTATACTATTTCTTTACCTTCTTTTTCAAATTCTAAATGACATAATTTTGTTTAAGGACATTTCTAACAAATTGAAGATCTATATTATAACTCAAGACATGTTTTTTGCTTGAAGACAGATTTTGACGAAGAATTGAGCTTCTGCCTCGTGTTCGAATCGTCAAAAATCGACGAGAGAAACGACATTCGAGAAAATCCGTGATCTGGTAGCGTCGGCCGATTTGAAAGCACGTTCAATTGACGTCTTCTCGTGACTTCATTTTCAATTTTGTGATCTCGCGAGAAGAATTTGTTTATATCAACGTGCTTTCTCATTCTAGATGTTAGTTTAGATCTAGTTTTTACACAAACCTGGCTTTTGCGATGCAATATCTCAATTAGAGGCATGATTTCTGAGAAAAAATAAAATGCAAAAAAAATAATAAAATAAAATCACAGCTGTAGAGTACAATGGTACTTGGGTCAGTTGACCTTGAGAATTTGCATCGGACCCACACGCTCCCAGAACAAGAGTAGATCGAACAACCTAGGGTATACAGAGAGACACTCTCCTCGTTCGAATCCTGACACTTGAACATGACACCTACGTTTTTTACAAGCCAAACACGAACCTACCTAATTACTACCCTATCTATCTACCTGCTATACAGAAACACTGTTGTTTCGATGGTCTGTCGCTGCATGCTGCGAGCCCTGCCCGAGTATGACGAATTTGCATTTACTTATCAGTCGAAAATTTAACATTTCAAAACAATTTCTCAACTTGATCAAACTACTCTTTCATCGACAATTTTTCAATTTTTTCATTTTTTTCTCCGGAAAGATTTCTCTGTAAAAGCATGAAATGATTATTTTTCGACAATTGAGGGTTCGGATCAGATGACTAGATTTAAGCGTGGCTGATCGTTTTCAAGCCAGTCAAGATCATTAAAAAGTGATAAAGATTGAAATTTTATTTTTTTAAGAGCGCCGTTCTATGGAGAATGAAAATAGGTAACTTTTCTGTTTTTGGCATTTTTATTTATGAACACGACGCCTCCCGTTCTTATGGGGCTTATTCAATTTTCAGTGCAAGATAATTATTATTCAATTTTCAGTGTAAGATAATTCCTTTTCGAAATTCGGTGCAAAATAATTCTTATTTGATATTCCAGGCAAAATAATTTTTATTTAAAGGTTACAGACGGAAGATATAGTTGTTGTTCTACACATTTGTCGAATAAAATTAAGGTTATTAGTTTTAATTTATTTGAAATAAATTATTAAAAACAATCATTAAATTTTAATTCATGAATTATTTACTTATTACGCTATAAATCTCAATTAGTATAGTTTTCTACTATGAAGTATTGAAAAGTAAGCTAATCATTTCACTAATTTTTTAAGTAGAAAACTACTTATCATTTAGTAGAAAACTACTAATTATTTACTAGAAAACTACTAATTTTTTATTAGAAAACTACTAATTAAAATAGTGAAACTTTACTTTTAAACTAAGTAGATTTTTTTTCTATTTTAATTAGTAGTTTTCTACTAAGAATTAATCATTTTCTACTAAAAAATAGTAAAATTCTTACTATTTAATAGTAGCTCACTTTTCGCTAATTAATTACTAGAAAACCACTAATTCAGATTTACTCTCTAAATTTGAATTAGTTAAAAATAACTAACTATTAGTAAAATCGTTCCTGAGTTTTTGTTTCTACAATTAGTTAAAATTAACTAATTATTAGTAAAATATGACTAATTATTAGTAATATATGACTAATTATTAGTAAAAATATAGCTAAAAATTAGTTAAAATTTGACTAATTGAATTAGTAAACAGAATTTTACTAAGATATTAGTAATTTTGACATAACCTAAAAATGAATTTGACTAATAATTAGTTTTTTTTACTAAATGGTTAGTAGAAATGTAACTATTTCAATTAGTGACTGAGTTTTTACTTTCAAATTAGTTATTTTTAACTAATTCAGATTTAGAGAGTAGAGAGTAGAGAGTATTTAATTTTTAAAAAACTTTCGATTGTCTTAAACTCAAAAATCAACTCTCGAAATCTGAATTAGTTAAAAACTACTATTTAGGGGTTAAAATCGTGAACGATTTTTCTCTTTTTTAATTAAATAGAAAAACATAACTAATGTACTTCATAAATAGAAATCTACTAATTCTAAAAAGCCTAAAATTACTTTGGTTAATTAAATTAGTAGTTTTTTACTAAATTATTAGTAAAAAATTACTATCTGACATGGTAAACGAGTTTTCACCCTTAAAATAGTAGTTTTTAACTAATTTAGATTTAGAGAGAAGAAAAGAAGTTTAAGACGATTGAAAGTTTTTTTCTCTCTAAATCTGAATTATTAGTTTTCTACTAATGAATTAGCGAAAAGTGAACTACTATTAAATAGTAAGAATTTTTACTATTTTTTAGTAGAAAACTACTAGTTTTTAGTAGAAAATTACTAATTTTTAGTAAATAACTACTAATTAAAATAGAAAAAATCTACTTATTTTAAAAATAAAGTTTTACTATTTCAATTAGTAGTTTTGTAATAAAGAATTAGTAGTTTTCTATTAAAAATTAAAAGTTTTCAACTAAATAATTAGTCGTTTTCTACTAAATAATTAGTAGTTTTCTACTAAAATTAATAAAATTCTTAGCTCACTTTTCACTAATTCATAGTAGAAAACTACTTATTGATAGTAGAAAACTACTAATTCAGATTTAGAGAATATAATTCTCTATACATTTCTTAATTTCAATTAATAATTAATCAGAATTCATTATTTCATACTTACATATTTTTATTCATTTTAATACTTTTGTTATTGTAAAGATAATACAAAATTTTATTGATTTAGATTAAGTATTAAGTTTTATTACATAGGTTTCATATTGTTGTCAATTTGACCCAAAACATTTAAATATTAATTTATTAGTCATTAAGTCATATACTCTCTAAATCTGAATTAATAGTTTTCTACTATGAAGTAGTGAAAAGTGAGCTAAGAATTTTACTAATTTTTTAGTAGAAAACTACTAATTTTTTATTAGAAAACAACTACTGGAAATAGTGATACATTACTTTTAAAATAAGTAGATTTTTTTCTATTTTAATTAGTAGCTTTGTACTAAAAATTAGTAGTTTTCTATTAAAAAAATAGTAGTTTTCTACTAAAAAATAGTAAAATTCTTACTATTTAATAGTAGCACACTTTTCGCTAATTCATTAATAGAAAACTACTAATTCAGATTTAGAGAGTATTTAATTTAAAAAAAACTTTCAATAGTCTTAAACTTCTTTATTTCTCTCTAAATCTGATTTAGTTAAAAACTTCTATATTAAGTGTGAAAACTCATTTACTATGTCAAATAATAATTTTTTACTAATAATTTAGTAAAAAACTACTATTTTAATAAGCCAAAGTAATTTTAGGTTTCTTAGAATTATTAGATTTCTATTTACTAATTACATTAGTTATTTTTTCTTTTTTAATTTGTTAAATTTAACTACCTGAATTGATAGTTTTTTACTAATAATAATTAGTTATTTTTTACTAATTAAAAAAAGAGAAAACTCGTTCACGAATTGTAGTTTTTAACTAATTCAGATTTCGAGCGTTGATTTTTGAGTTTAATCTCATAATCATTAAGTTAAAAAATTCCGATCAGACGTTTGCTTTTAGATTAAATTTGTAGGTACTTTTGTAATACATAGAGTTTTTACCTTATTAAATTATAAATAAACCTTAAAAAATTTAATTATAAATAAATAAATAATTAATATATAAATTAAAATTAATTAAATTTGAAATATACATACATCAAATCACTGATTACAAATCTTAACTCAAAAATTTTGTACAGAGATTATATTAATATTGACATAGTTACTTCTTTTTACGAAGAATTTAAAATATACTTAAAAATTATTTATTAATTATTGTGAAGATAATACAATATTTTATTGATTTAGAATAAATATTAAGTTTTGTTAAATACCTAGGTTTCATATTATTGGCAAATTAACCCCAAAAACATTTCAATATTAATTGGCCATTAATTCATTTAATAAATACATAATTTATGAATTAAAATTTAATTATTTTGTTTGTTAATTTATTTTAAATACAGTCGTCAATTTACCCTTTATTGTATCTGCCAAATGTGTAGAACGCATCTATATTTTCCGTCTGTAACCTTCAAATAAAAATTATTTTGTGTGCACTGAAAAAAATGGAATTAATGGATATTCAAATTCAACATCCATATATTAAAACATAGTATTTAGATATTCAAACTTAATATCCAGATATTAAAATAATTATTTTTTAATATCCAGGATAGCATGTTTGAATATCAATTTCTCTCAGTGTGAAATATCAAATAAAAATTATTTTGCACGAAATCTTGAACAGTAATTACCTTGCACTAAAAATTGAATAAGCATCATATGAACGGGAGGCGTCGAACAATATTTTAGACAAAAATTACAGAAAACTGAAAAATTCTGATTACTAAATTAAATTAAGTGTAAAAATATATTTTGGAGAAATCTTAATGAATTTAATCGAAACTTGTTATGCTTAAGTATTTAAGTATATTGAAACGTACAGCATATCAAGTTTCGATTAATTTTATTAAGATTTGTCCAAAGATATGACGGAATATGTTTTCAAACTTAATTAAATTTAATAATCAAAATTTTTCTGTTTTTTGCCATTTTAATCCAAGACATCGATAATAAAGAAAAATGTCAAAGAGAAAAAAGTTTTGTCCTTGCATTCTCTATAAAATAGAGTTTGGGAAATTAAAATCCTGATTTTTAATTTTTGGCGTAAGCTTGACTAGCATCAAACGTAAGTTTCGAAAGATCGAGTTATTTCAACCAGACTCTCAATTTTTGTCAATTTAACTTGGATAATTTAATGAAAAATTGTTTATGACAGGATCCCTAGCGACATTATCGGATTGAATTCCAATCAGTTTGAATAAGTTTTAATCAGAATTCTTCCGGGGCATTCCGAAATTTGTTTCCGAGCCAATCAGTTTTTATCCGAATCTAAAAATGGATGTAACTTGACGAAAAATTCTTTCCCAATCATTCCGAGATAATCTGTTTTATTCCGAAGCTAAATTTTAATCCGTTTGAATCCCGTTATTACATTCCGAATCAATCCGTTCCAATTTTATTCGAATATGAAACGGAGTGATTCTGATTGATTCGGAATAAAATAACGTGATTCAAACGGATTAAAATTTAGCTTCAGAGTGAAACGGATTAATTCGAAATGATTCGTAAAGAATTTGTCGTCAAATTACATCCATTTTTGGATTCGGATAAAAACTGATTGGCTCGGAAACAAATTTCGGAATGACCCGGAAGAATTCTAATTAAAAGTTATTCAATCTGATGGAAATTCAATCCAATACTATTGTCAGGGATATGAAAGAGATTTGATAACATGTTAGACAGAAAAAATAAAATTGGGGTTAAAAAAATTGTTTCGGGAGAGAGAAAAATTGTTGGGGTAAAGATTGCTGGGAAGAAGATGATAAGAGATGAATGGCTAGATTGTCGACATACTCGGGCTAGGTGGAAAGAAGACCACGAGCTCTTTACTGTCCCTCGGCTGCCGGAACAAGAGATTGATTTTTCCTGGACGGCGGCTCTTTTTCGCAGCTGGATGAACTTAGAACAGAAGTGCAGCGTCGGGACCAGGAACTTTTAGGGATGTCGGCCAAAATGAGAACCTTGGAGGAACAGCACCAGGACTACCAGAGACACATAGCCGTCCTTAAAGAATCTCTTTGTGCTAAGGAGGAACATTATAATATGCTCCAGGCAGATGTAAGTTGCAAAAAAACACTGTTTTATAAAAATTCGGAAAAAATCAAGTTTCTAGAAATTAAAATTTATATTGGGGTGATTCTCCACAAAGTGGTAACTTTTGATAACATTAAATTTTTAAGAAAAAATATTTTTTCTTTAATATTTCTTACGTACAATTTATAAACAATTATTTTAAAATATAATTTAAAAAATTTTTGAGCTTAAATTAACACCCTTAGTCTTATATAAAAAATTTTAAGTTTAAAATTTTAAAGGTTACAAACATTTTTTTAAAATATTTAATTTTTTACCCTAAACGAATATCCTAAGGATGTTAGCTTATTTAGAGGATGTTTGTAGAACATCAACGAAAATTCTTGAAACACTTGATCACAAATTAAAATGAATATAATTACGTAAATAATTATACATAAATTAATCAATATTTTAATTAAAAACTCAGGTTAATGATATTCTTATAAAAAACAAAATACTATTCCTATGTATTTCGTATTTTATGAACCGGAGTTTACAGAAACCGGAGTTTACGAATCAAAGAAAAAAAATTATTATAGCAGAAAACTTAATTAAATATAAAGGTCTTTGCAGAATACTGCATAGATTTGACTACTTTATATCACTATTATTTGTATTTTATTTTAAATATAAACAATTCAATTATTTTTGACGAACTGGAGTTTACATGTCATTAAAATACGCAGTAAATTAATATTAATTTTTGAAATTATAAAACTAAATATCCTATTTCTTCAACTAAGTTGGACTTAAATCAAATTTTTTACCTCAATAACATTAATATATTCAGTGAAAATTCAATATAAAAATGATTAAAATTACTGAAAAGCAATTAACATGTAAACTCCTGTTCCAAATAACAAAAGTGTGGAGAAAGTATTTAAAAATGATTTTGGCAAAAGTTATTAATAAAAACTGGAAAACAATACACCAAAAATGTGGAGAACCTAAAAAAGTGCAGTTTTGAGGCATTTTTAACCATTTCATGTCCTTTGATGTTAAAAAAAATATTTTTCTATCATGATATTAATAAACATAATAACAAAGAATAACTGTACAAAGAATTAAATATTTATTTATAAAAGGTTAAAAGTTATTAAGTGGGGAAGTAAAAATAACCACTCAGTGAAGAATCACCCATTAATTTTTTGTAATCAGGGGCGAACATTGACAAGATTTTAATTTTTGCAGTGGATTACATAACCGAAATTGCAGGAGAAAATCTTTTAAAAACATAACCTCAAACTAAAAAGTGTCCTTTAACAGCAAACGAAACTAGATTTAAATTGTTTTTATTATTCAAAATTTCTCAGAATTAACAAAACGCGCAAAAACACTGTATTTTAATTAATTAAAAAAACACGGTACTACAAATTTTTTATAAAAACTAATATATTTTAAACTGCAATATAATACAACTTTTACAACAATATTTAATTAATTTACCGTGCCGTTGTTTAGAAAATGTTATTCAAGGTTAGTAATTTTTCACTTTTTTTTTAAATAATCAGGAAGAATAAATTTTAATAGCTTTAATTTAAATAGAATTCGTTTGTGTAATGATTTTAACTACAAAAAATACTATTTAGAAACCAAATTATAAGAAAAATAAAAAAAAAATATTGACTATCATGGTCCAATAAAATGAGAACCGCTTGAGGGTATAAGCGTCCTTAAATAAATGGAAAAATTATCAAATTTGACTAATTCAATCAGTTAGCAGAAAATTTACTAATTCAAAATTAGCGAGACAAATTTAAAAAATTCAGTTAAGTGCAATTAACAAAGAAAATTAGATTGGACCAAAATTTATTGTCAAAAAATAAATTACTAAACATTTTGATTTTTTCCTGAAAGGTATGTAATAGAGTGTATAATGTCACAGATGTAAACAAATTTTGTTCGTAAAGTTTCTCGTGAAATAATAAATATTTTATAACCAAACTTTAAAGAATTATTTAAAATATTGCTGGAAAAGTCTTCCCGGACAAAATTTGTTTGAACTTGGCCTCAAAATTAAGTTTTTAAGGAAGTTTATCCCAAAAATCGTTTTTCTACAGATTCTTATAAAATTTTAATAACATATTAAATACATTATTTTAACTGTATGGTTACAATTTTATGGAAATTTACCGTTCTGTTTTTAGGATATAAATTTTTAAAATTGTAACTTTTACATGAAAACAATAAAAAAAGCACAAAATCTTTATCTTTTAATTAATTAAGAAAAACGGCTCTACAAATTTAAAAAAAGTTCATATATTTTAAACTACCTAATATAATACAACTTTTACAACAATATTAAATTAATTTACCGTACTGTTATTAAAAAAATGTTATTCAAGGTTAAAAAATTCTTCTATTTTTGTGACATAAATATAGAAGAGAAATTTTAATAGCTTAAAATTCCCAACGGAAAAAAATGTTTTTCATCAAATTCGTTTGTGTAATGATTGTAACTATAAAATACTATTTAGAAAAACCCTAAATTATAAGAAGAAATGAAATAAAAAAGATATTGAATATACTGGTCCGATAGAATGAGAACCGCTTGAGGGTATAAACGTCATTAAAAACTTCGCTGATCTTTAAAAATTTTAAAAAATTAATTTTAAAGCAAAATTAAAACGAAATTGGATCAGGCAGACTTTTCTAATAATATTTTAAGTAATTTTATCAAATTTAAGGTCTAAATGTTTATTATTTTAAAATAAAGTTTACAGAACAGATTTTCCAAATCCGAAATCAGAGTTACTAGATTGGTTCAACTTTTTGAGATTATCTCAAAAAAAATTTAAAAACAAAAATTAAAAACAAACAAATTTTTGTTTTTTTCTAGTGTATTCCTGCATATTTTTCTCCACTGAATCTAAATCAGAAGTCAAAATAATCGTCGATTGGCAAAATTTTTTAGATAATCTCATAAATCTGTTAAAAACCCAAAAAAATCCAGGAAATTTTTTTTTTGTCCGTGACACTATGCTTGTGTATTTTTCTCCGGTAAATCCGAATACAAAGCCAAAATGATTTAATTAGCTATAATTTTTAAATTTTTTAGATATTCTTTAAAAAATGATTTTTTCGTATTTTTGAACAGTTTTTTGAGATTATCTCAATAACTTTATTTAATCTAATCATTTTAACTTAAGATTTGAAATCAGGGGAGAAAAATACGTATGAATACACTAACTATCATACAGTGTCCTGGACAAAAAAAAAATGTTTTCGTGTTTTTAAACAGTTTTTTGAGATTATCTCAAAAATTTTAGCCAATTTGGTTATTCTCATTTCGGATTCGAAAAAAATAAGTATGGATACATCAACATAGTGTCTTGGATAAAACAAAAATTTGTTTCAGTTTTAATTAATGATTTTAAAAATGTTTTGAGATTATTTAAAATTTTTTTGAGATTATCTCAAAAACTTGAACCAATTTAGAAGTTCTGTCTTCGGTTTCAGATTTGGCGAAAAGAATACCTAGAAATACTCTAGTGTAGTGTTTTGGGCAAAAACTTTTTTTTTTTTGTGCTATCAGTGGTCAATTGTAATTTTAATCCTATTTTTAAAATGCTACGTTTTACTCATTTTCATCTTTAAAAAATTGTTTACGATTCTACATGTTAAATTTTGTTCATATTGTGTTCAAAAGTAGTTAAACAATCGAAATTTGTTTTTTACGTATTTTTTAGATGAAATTCAACGAGTAGAATTAAAAAAAAATTTAAAAGAGCAAAATGAGCTATTATTTTTTAAAATAAGATGACATTTACATTAGGTTATTAAAAATTTTTTAAAAACACAAAATGTTTAATAATTATTATTTAACAATATGTTTTGGTCCAACCTAATTTTTTCTGATAACTGCACAACTGAATCTTTCAAAATTGGATGGAATTATTTGAATTATTGTTTCATTTGCAGTTAAAAACCAGTTTTTAGTTTGTTTGAGGTTATGTCCTCTTATAACAATTTAACAATAAATTTTAAAAAGTTTTATTAAAAAGAATTCTAATTACCGAATTTTAAATTCTTTTCTCAAAGAAGAATTCTAATTGAGTCGAATTTTTAAATCGCAGGATTTCTATTTGCGCGATTTGATAATTAATAGAATTCATAGAATTCATAATCCATCGAATTTTCAAATTGCAAATGGCCGAACAAAAATCCGTCAGAAAAACTTTAGCGCGTTTTTTAAAGTTGATGAATTTATTTTAATTTCTGATTGATGAATTTTAAAATTCGTGACAAAATTCTTTGGCTTTGTTTCTAGTTATTTTAAATTTTCTAGTAATTTTTGCTAATTTTTACCGTCATTTTTTATTAACTAGTAATTTTTTTCGTATTCTTTAGTTGAATTTTGTACTTTTCTAAATATTTTAATACTTTAAAGGAATTCTTTTACATTTTATCATTTTCATTTCTTTGATTCATAATCTTCTACACTTTATATTTCAATTTGTAGATTTTTTTCAACTTCTAGTAATTTTTTTTAATAATTTTCTAGTTGTTTTTTGTTAAATTTCAAAATTTTTCCACTTTCCAATAACTTTCCTTTATTTCCTAGTTATCTTTCTTTATTTTTTAAATTCTTTTCTTCTTCTAAGGATTAATAACATTTACTTATTTTTGAGATTCAATTGATCTCGTTTTCTTTAAACAATTTATATAGTTCTTTTCTTATCCTTATACATAGTTATTTTGCAATTTTCTAGTAATTTTTCCCCTTATTATCTAAGTATTTTTTCACTTTTAATAGTTCCTAAACAATATAAACTTGATTAAAAAATATTTTTAGTTAATTGATTTTTATAGATTAATTCGATTTTTAGATTATATGAAAGTTTCAATCGATTTCTAAGATTCAAAAACTAAATAGAAATTCTATCATTAATTATCCTATTATCTATCACTAATTATCTATCATAATTCTCCTAAATTAAAAATCAGTTTAATTAAAATTCCAGAAATAAAAATAAAAATTCCGTTAAAAAAAGAATATGGTGAGCTAAAAATACTGTTGGATAGAAATTCGGGTTAATTTAAATTAAATTAAAAACAATTTGAATAATGAAAATTTGGTTATGATGAAATTCGATCTAATAAAATCCTACAGATTGAAAACTCTAGCTATTTAATTTCACAGAATATTCATACACCCCAAACTGTATAATCTATAAAACATAAAAATATGAAAAAAGTGTTTTTTACTCTAAGTAAATTTTAATAACATTTTTTCCTTTCATTTAATCCTTGTTTTAAACATTTTCCAATTAGTTTTTCATTTCGTTCAAGTGGAAACTGAAAATTAAAATGAATCCGAATTTTCCAGGTGGAGGAAATGAGGCAACGGCTAGAAGAAAAGAACCGACTGATCGAAAAGAAAACACAGCAAGCGATGCAAGCGCAACAGGAGCGAAATCGTTTCAACACAGAATTAACGGAACTCAAGGATCACATGGATATCAAGGATCGTAAAATTAACGTTCTTCAAAGAAAGGTGAGTGTGTTTAAATTAATTATAAATTCCTTCTTTAAATACCAGAGACGATTATTTTCCTCACTTATTCGGATTTTCATTATCCTATATCTATATTTTCTTATTTCTTTTGTTGCGCTTTCTCTTCTTAATTAAATTTCACTTTCGGGTTTCTCATTCTCACCCTTTTCTTCTCAACACAATATGCACAATAGGCATTCACATTTTCCGCTCTTTATACCATTATTCATCTTTTGAAATATAAACAATAATAACAGATTACAAGTTAGCGTCTAGTATCCCAAGTATAAATGAAAAACGATCTCTCGACAACTGAGAAAATGAACAAGAAATAATATTTACGAAATGGAAGTAGAAGATATGAAATTATAAATTACTGAAATTTATAATTTTATGTAAAATTCTTTAACGTTAGTAATTATTTTTAAACTTTAGATATAAAAAGAAAATTATAAAATCGTCATTTAGATTAGTTGTTACTTTTTTGAAAGGCGAATTTTAAAATAATTAAAAATCATATTGTCTCTAAAACAAATATCATTCTTTTCGAGTGATAATAAAATCATTTTCTCTAACAAAAATGCCATTTTTTTTGTCGCGAGAAACAAATAACACGAATGAAAAAACAGCAAAAAAATAAATTATTGTTAAATCCATTTAAAACGATTATTTTCGTAATTATATGAAAACAAATGAATGGATGAATGTTGAAGGAATAAGGTAACTAGAAAACCTATTGTGTTGTGTATAATATGCATTTTACGTTTGCAATTAATTTTCTCTGGTAAAATTTTCCACTAGAGTATCTTTTCATAAAAGAGACACCTCTATATTTAACGAAACCTTTTAAACACTCTAGAACTTAATGAACACTTAGAATGGATTACAGAGTAAATTTGATAACCAGTCTTAAGTTTAGATAACCTTCATTTCCTCTTAATATAAGTTTATGATAAAGTAATTATTCTTGTTTTAGAATTTTAGTTTATTCGTATTATTATGTTTTATGTTGTTAGTGTTGTTATTTTTTTCAACTGCAGTTGAATTTGCACGAAGTTTTATTATTAGATTAATATTATAAAAGATAAAATTAGTATCGTAACGAAAAAAGATACAAATAAAACTTATTCGCTATTAGTTACTTTATAATTTATGAATAAATCATATATGTATGTACATTGTTTTGTTACATATTTAAATTGTTGTTATTATTATTATTATTATTATTATTATTATTATTATTATTATTATTATTTACTATGTATATAATATATGTGTACGTCCATATGAAAAGGGCCAAGGTTGTCAATTTTATTTATCGAGATATTCGCATTTTTCTAAAGAAGATTCAGATTTTTGAAATTTTTTTTATTGCTGAAAAATAAACTACGTAATGTCCTTCGTCGAATCATGCATTTACAATAACTTTATAGTAATTAAAAACACAAAAAAATCTTATTTTTAATTTTAGAAATGCATGGGCGCTAATGGAAATCTTGAACTTTAAACTCGTTTTTCTCAAAACTAGGATTTTGATACTTTTAACTTTGAATGCTTATAACTTTGTGAATTTTTTATCTAAAGGGGTCCAAGACCTCTCGAAATGTTCGAAATTTAATAAAGAATATGGTCATATAGATAAGTCCAATAGTGCCAAAGTGGGCCCTTTTCATATGGACGTACACATATAATTAATAAGTAATAATTATATGATTTAAATCAGTATTTATAGAATTACGAATATTTTCTAGATTTAGAAACATGCTAAATGAATGGAAATTAATTCCAGTGTCATTTGTTTAGCTCATATCCTTTTAGTTATTAGTCTGATTAGATGTTTATAAAAATTATCGATTTTAACCCTTTCTACCCTAACGTTAAAAGAAAATTACAATTATTAAAAAAAACCCGAAAGATCTTTAACTTCTTTTACTTGAATCTTAAAACAAGAACATAATTTTAAATAAATACCTAATAATTAATAAAATTTTTAAAAAATCTTAAGAAATTCTTACCACTTCGGTTGAAAGGGTTAATAGGAATAGTTTTAAGTTTTCTAGAATAAAGCCATTACTATAATGGTTTTATTTTAGATTTTATTTTCAGAGTTTTAAGTTTTATATTTATTTACTTTAGTTGATAATTTTAAGTTAATTTTTAGAAATTTTGTAATCTTTTAATTTTATATTTCCTTAATATGATTTATGGATACATGTGACAAATATTTATAAATTAAAATTATGTTCCTTAAGTTTATAAACAATCTTTATTTTTAGATTCAATTTATTTTTTGTATGTATTTTATTGTTTTATTATAATAGTATGATAAAGATTATATTTTATTGCTACATTTTATATTGTTATATTATACTTTATATAATATGTTATACTTTATTGTTATATTTTATTGTCATATTTCGATTTTTATATTTTGTTGTTATCTTTTGACATATTTTATTGTCATATTTTATTGTTATCTTTTATTGATATATTTTATTGATATATTTTATTGATTTTATTATATCATATTTTATATATAAGTTTGACAATTTTTCACCCAAACAGTTATATTTTTTCTATTTATAATTCTTCTTTTGCCCTTTACTCTTATTACTGTAATTTATTCCATAAAAAAATCCTCAATAAACGACTGTCACTTTTTTTTTCCACTACTTTGAATTTTATCCACCTTTCTTATTTTTGTCCCAGATATTTTAATTTTCGACAATCTTTTTGTTACCGACTTTTTACTATTACCCGAATAAAATCCAATCAACTTAAATATTCAATTTCTTAATCGAAACAAAGTTAAAATACAAAAAATTTGTAATGAAGAAAAAATAATAAAGGTAAAAACGGTAAAAAAGGATAGAATAACTCAAGAATCAATATTGATTAATATTTAATATTTTATACCATCTTAGAATAATTTCGTCTGATATCAGTGCTATTTACAAGAACAATTTCGTACATTCTGAACCGAATATTAATAAAAAATTGTTCTAAAAAATATATGTGAACAAGTAAGTACACATAGTTTAAAATTTACTTTCCTCTTTCACATAAACAATTTCCATTTTATTTTCTTGAAGAACAAACTAAATTGCTGCTACTAACAAAATTTTCACTTTCGGAATATATTATCATAAACGGAATTTTATAAATTCATAATTAAGTTTGTATTCGATCCAGTTTGCATTCTCGTGTTTATTAACAGTCAAATTAATTATTATTATACTCACTTTAACTCAACTTCCCAATCTAACATTTACCACGAAAAAGTTCCTTTCAAATTTTAACTTATTCCCAACATTTTATTTTCATACCCAACATTTTATTTATTTTTCCGTATCTTGCTTTTACCGCATGATTGATTTGAAACCTTTTGTTCTAAAAACTGATTTTTTTCAGAATAATATTTACTGAACATTTTTAACCATGACAGATTGAGAATTTGGAAGATTTGCTAAAAGAAAAGGACAACCAGGTGGACATGGCCAGAGCTCGTTTGACAGCAATGCAAGCTCATCATTGCAGCAGTGAAGGTGCCCTGAGCAGTCTTGAAGAAGCAATTGGCGACAAAGAAAAGCAAATGGCACAATTGCGAGAACAGAGAGATCGTGCAGAACAAGAAAAGCAGGAGGAAAGAGAACTCCATGAGCGAGAAATTGCCGAGTATAAAATGAAAATCCACGCTCTTGAGTCAGAGGTACATAACAATTTTAAACTTATTCAGTTTATAGCGAGCAAAATGCTAGTGAAACTCTCTTGCTGGAAATTAATTCCATGTCTCTTTTGAATAAATATTTCTCAAACTTTTCCACCCAAACAGTATATTTGTCTACTTTTTTTTTTTTCACTGACACCTCTTCTAAATTCTTCATAATTATTTCCAGTCTCGATTAAAGATAAAAATAAGAAGCACGAGAAAATATTTTTCTGATAACGCCTGTATCTTTTTCGGAATGCCTCACTTATTAAAATGCAATTGCTAAAATTTAAATACCTTATATCCTTTCTTTCCTGAAAATAACCTGGACGCCACTCGTGGCAAGGTATATTAGTAAATGCAGCTTCTGAATATTTTATCGCTGACCTATTTTTTAAATAATCAAAAACTTCTGAAAGAACACTGACGAGAGACTGCGTTCCTTAAATTAGATCTTCACATAAATTCATAAATAAAACTGTATATGAATCTTGTTTGATGAAGAGATTTTCGAAATCAATCGAGAAGATTGATAATAATTGAAGAAACATGATATTAAAATGACTGTTAATTTTGGAAATTATTTTATTGACGTTAATTGTGGTTTAAAATTATCTGCCCAGGTGGAGAAACTAGGAGCTCGTTTGGAAAGAGCCCTGGCAGAAAAGGATCGTCTGGAGGCAAAATTGGAAAGTTCACAATCTGAGCTGGGCAAGAGCAAGGCCGAGCTAGATAAGGCAGCATCTGAAGTTGGACGTAGTGGAGCAGATTGGGAGGCTGCCAAACAAAAACTGACGAGACTGGAGTTGGAGAACGAAAGGCTGAGGCATGACGTCGACAGGTCACAGTCCACCTATGGCAGAAGTACAATGAACTCTTCACAGGAAATGGACAGAGTTCAAGAGCGGGCTGAAAAAACTTCCACGGAACTCAGAAGGGCTCAGGCTGAGCTTAGAGTCACTCAGGCCGACAATGAGAGAGCCAGGGCCGAAGCTGCTGCTCTCCAAGAAAAGGTTGGACCTAATTTTAAAATAAATTAATTATAGCAGGTGTTTATTGTAGTTTATATTGTTTATTAACAGTGACATAAGTTTAGGCATCATATTCTGAAGCAATCTCATCAATCCCCTGAGAGACAACTTGACAGACTCGATGCTTCTTCGGTTCTGCCGTTGAGCTGGAGAGTGCTCTCTATTTATACTCTACCACGTAGGACGGCGCGCCGGTGGAGTGGAGCGTCGAATTTGATTGGCGCCAACTCCCTCCGTCGCGTCACGCTCCGCCCATTGCTCTCTCTGAGTCATCCCCACCACTGAAGTTAATAGTGGTATAAATACCGCGTGGCTCGTCGTCGCTTTCTCTTTCCTCGTAGCGCATGAGGACGACACTCAATGGTAATTTTTTACCTAACTGATACGATAGCTTGATCCCGTTGTAACATATTGCTATCTCTAAATAAATAAAGTTCGATATAATTTAGTCAATAGGAATCAAATGATTCGTAGATTAAATGTAATCAAGACTTAAAATACATTTATTATATAAAAAAATGTCACATAGAAATTGTCAATTAGATAAAATGTAAACAAACATTGTAAAGATAGCTGGCAAAAAGCAGGAGACGCATCTCTACAACACACATACTACACACTCATAACTAATTTAAAATAAATAATAACATACAAAGAAAGAGAAAAATGGTGGATTAAATATAAATAAGAAAATGATTATTATAACAGAATAGACATTATACCGGTAATAAATAATAAATAACATAAAATGACTTATCGATCGCTGACTTTATAGACTTGTCGTCGTTGTGATTTCCATGAGGCAGGGAGGTAGCTCGGAGCCAGGATCAGTTCTACGGTACTTTTTTCTTGCCCAGTCAAATCATTATTAACGACTAACTGGTCAGAATTATTAGATAATTAGCAATCTTCAGAAAAAGACCCTTTTTACTTGAACGATGATCCAAACGCACAGCTCAAAATTCTTCAGCTTCGCGGGATTTTAGATTCATATTCCACCATTTATCGTTAAATTAACGCCACACTCTGTGACTTTGGCGTTTCGCACAGTAGTATAGCCCAACGACTTTATTAGTTTTCAATCGTGACCAATAATACCGAGGAATTTCGAGATAGCGGTATTTGAATACTGTAAAATTCATTCCTCTTTTCTCAAATTCCTCTCCGGGAATCAAAATAAGGTCATACATTTGAACACAAATTTTAACGACGTTTTCGTGACTGTCTCTATCCACTACATACATTTTAACAATTCTCAAATACAATTAATGCTTAAAATTTAATTTTAAATTCAGAGATCACAATTAAAAATCTAAATAATATATTGTTATTTTATTGGTTCGAATTTATTAAGCGAAACTCGTATCAATCGTATCATTTAGGTTAAAAATTACCATTGCGTGTCGTCCTCATGCGCTACGGTGAAAGAGAAAGCTGCGACGGGGCGCGTGGTATTTATACCGCTTTATCTCCAGCGGTGGGGATGACTGAGAGCAAGCAATGGGCGGAGCGTAACCGACGCGACGGAGAGAGCTCGCGCCAATCAAATTCGACTCACCCCTCCACCGCCGCGGCGTCCTACGTGATAGAGTATAAATAGAGATCACTCTCTAGCTCAACGGCAGAATTGAAGAAGCAGCGGTCCGGTAGGTTCTTTCAGGAAGCAGTAAGAGTCTTCAGCAGAAAAATTCAACACATTTTCTCAATACGAACTCTTATTTTTTAATCAGGCTCTTTCTACCTTTAAGACAAACTCAACAAAGGGACTTTCTGGTTTAAACACAAAGTTAATGTAATTTCTGAACGCATAATTTAATTTCTAACTTTACTAATTAATTCCTAATTTCATAATTTAATTTCCAAATCTATAATTTAATATTAACATTCATGGCATAATTTTTTTATCAGGTGGAAAAGAGTCAAGGTGAAGTTTACCGGCTCAAGGCAAGACTGGAGAACGCTCAGACTGAACAAGAAAGCCTTCGCGACGAGTACGACCGGGCACAGGCAACTGTAGCTCGGTTGCACTCCGAGCGAGATAAGGCTGTGGGTGAGCTTGAAAAAGCTCAGGAGGAACTTGAGCGGACTCAAGCCACCTTGGGCAAAGCTCAACTTCAACAGGACAAGATTCAAAACCTCCTGGACAAAACTCAGAGCGAGGTAGACAAACTTCAGGAAAAATTAGACAAGTCCCAAACGGAAATTCGTAGAGTGAGTATTTTTATATTTTCTGTTTATTTATTTTTTCTATTTACTCCTATTTCTTTACTCTAACTAGAGGCGCGATAGTGGGACTAGGTAAAAGTGAGTGGGGAGATAATAGGGAAAGAGAAACGAAGCTTTGTTTCTCCCTCACTCTTATCTACCCACTTGAGGCGTATTTTATATCCTAAGTAAGTAAAGCTAGATAAGTAAAAGTGGGGAGAATTTATTTATTCCATATCTTTATCTCCTAAAAGAAATTTAAGAATCAAATAAATTTATTTTCTAGACAATTAAAAGAGCATTTTTTAAAACAGATGCAAATGGAGAGAGAAAAACAAAACTACGACTTTGAAAATGTTCAAAGTCAGTTGGATAAGGCTCTAGGTCAATCTTCACGTATTCAGAAGGAACGAGAATCGATTCAATTGGACGTTGATCGTCTTCAGGATAAATACGAAAAAGCTCAGGTAGAAAACAGGAGACATTAATGAACCTGATTTTTTCTTAACTTAGTATTTGTCTTAAACTACACATATATATTCTTATTAATTGTCTATTAAACTCCTATGTAAACGTTTATTAAATTAAAAGTTGTTTAGGCGTTTATAAAACCTTTTTCAAAAGATTGAAGAAATCGTTTTTAAATTTAAAAAGCCCATGAATGAATTGAGATTTTTGTGAAAGGTCCAAGATTTTTTATTTGAAACGATTCTGCCAATGTGAGTAGGCGTTCTTTCATGATATATTTTTCGCGTTAGATTATTATGCAGAGACTACAAAAGGAGCGAGACAACTTCCAAGAGGAAATGGAAAAACTGCACGAGAGGCTAGAATTCCAACAAAGCCAGAATGCAAAACTGCAGCGTGATAAGGAAAACGCTTTGTCGGAGCTCGAGTTAGTAAAAGACCGGTGGGAAAAGACTCACACATCTCATCAAAAATTATGCGTACGTAATAATGTATCTGAATCGACAATATTAGGAAATTTCGTTATTGGATTTAATGCAAAAGAATATTTTAAAAAAAAACTATTTTTTAATTAATTTCGTTTTTGTCATTAAATTAATGAATTAACAATTTTTTTCTTTATTAATTTTGTGGTATAGTATAATTAATACTAATTAAATTTTAATTCGTATAATTAAATCATATTTGTTAATAGTTGGAAAGAGACGACGCTTTAACGGAAATTGAAATTCTGAAAGACAAGATGGAGAAAATTCAATATTCTATTAATAAAGCACACGAAGAACGAGAAACAAGCAATAAAGAATGTGAGAAATTGATGGAGAAGTATGACAGGTAAGTATTCGATTTTCAAAACTTATTTTGAATTTTTTATAAATGATTTCTTGACTGATTTTTTTTATAGAAGTTTTCTTTTATCAAGAACAGGAAGTTTGAGGAAAGGTTTGTTAGTGACAAGTACAGAAAAAACGGTTTTATTTAAATTGAAAAAATGAATAAACTGAAATAATAATAATTTCAAAAATTATTATCGGGTTCGACGTTAGCGATACAAAGACCTTTTAATTTAAAATAAATTTTTTTTCATTTTGTCCGTCTTATTGGATCCGACAGTTTAAATTAAGAAAAATTATTATTGGGTTTGTAATAAGCGATTCCTTAATAGCAAATATACCGATAATCTGAAATATGATTATTTGATAGTCACTATTTTTACACAAGTTTAGGTTAAAAGACATCTTCCGGTTACAGTTTTATTAATATCCAATTGATAAATCATACTGAATATAACCAATATAAATTTCACGTTTAAAAATAGTAATAAATGTTAGGTAAAAAAATTTATTGGACTGGAAAAGGAGATTTTTTCGAGGAGAATTGAAGTCCAGATTCAGTACTACGAGTTTTCATTTGCCCTCATTAACGCGTCCCGACATTTTAAAATACTTTTTTGACAGCGACAAAGTAAGTCACGACTGATGACAGAAGACTGAACAGCAGCCGGGAATTGTAGGTATTGTTCGTTGAAGGAGTTAGTAATTGATGATTGGCCTGTGAGCGCTCGATGCACCGAAGTCGAACCAATCAGATTTTTTGGTTCAGTATGAAACATTCTGACTGGTTCGTGTTGAACACGTCGAAAGCGAAACTGTTCAAGCTTCTAGTCTTCTCACAAAAACTGAAAACTTAAATCTTAGATACAAGTATATCAAATAATCAAATACAAATAATCAGTTAAAAATGGTGGATGGTGGTGGTTCGTGGTGTTGCACAAAAAAACTCACAACACTTTACATTTAATCACGGATAATTTATTGTTAACTAATATGATGAATGCGTCACATTTGTACACCCGGTGTACATACAAATTGGAAACCTGTTAAGAAACCGTCTGCAAATGCACGGGTATTGGACGCGCCCGATGTGGACTGTAAGAGGGTCGTAAAGGAACTGAACTGCTTCATCACATCAGGCCCTCGCTGACTGACCAGAAGGGTGGGAGACGTCCCACCAACGATCCAAGCTCCATCTTGCAGAAAGAGAAAGAGAGGGCAGGCATGGCCATAGAACAGGGGAAAATCCACCACAATAGGAACCTTAAACTCAATTAGAGATTTTATGACAGATTATAAACAACCCATTTAAATCATGCGAGAAATCCTACTTATAACTTGAAACATAATCATTTATACAAAATTAAAAATTTCTTACTTTATCAGTAGATTAGATGATATTTTAAAAATCATCATCTAAGTTTAATTTCAATAACCAAGTAAACATAAAATTCAATCTTATAAAAGGTAGGAATTATATAAAAATATTTAATATATAATATGCCTTTCGGTTAGAAGATTTAATTTAAGCTAAAAGCAATCGATTACTTGACTATAGAAAGTAAGCTTAGAGTTTTAAAAACTAGCATGATTAGAGATTAGAATTATTGAAATATTATCAAGTAACCTATTGATAAACTGAGAAAGTTTAAATTTTTTATAAACAAATTACCTGTTTCTGATTTTTAAAGTTGTCAGTTTTTGTGGGTAGACTAGTAGATTGATCAGTTTTTGTTGAAAATGAATGATGGTAATTTAAAAAATTCCACAGCACTTTTCGATTTTACAAATAATAGTTTATTCTTATTACGAAATGAGAATACGTTACATTTGTTTACCCGTTATAAAAGCAAATTGAAGAACTAGTTAAGAAACCGTCGGGAAATGCACGGAAACACGTGCCCGAAGTGAATTGTATAAAAGCCAAATCGGAACTGCCCTGCCTTATCACATCAGGCCCCCGCTGACTGACGAAAAGGGTGGGAGAGCTCCTACCAATGATCCAAGCTCCATTTGTAGAGGAAGAAGGAGGGCAGGCATGGCCACAGAACAGGGAAAAACTCACCTCAATAGGAACCTTAAACTCAATTAAAGATTTTATGACAGATTAAGCATTGTTACACAATGCCCACAGAATACCATAAACCACCCATTTAACTCCTACAAGAAATCATCATTATAATTTTAAACATTTTAGCCCTCTGCCTACGCTAACTTCTCCCTACTCTAGTGGCTCACTATGTGTTTCCTATAGTCCCCACCAGGCGTCCAAATAGACGATTTTAAAACGAACAATAGCTACAATTCCAGGCAACTGTTCGTTGTTCAGTCTTGTGTCATCCGTCGTGAGTGTTACTTCGTCCCTCTCAAAAAAGTTTTTTAAAATTTCGGGACGCGTTAATCTAGGCAAAGGGAGACTCGTAGTATTCAATCTAGACTTCAATTCTCCTTTAAACAATCAGCGATCGCAGAAAAGTGACAGAAAAACATGACAGGAATTTAACGACAGGTCTGTAATTATTTTCATTTCATACTTTCTCAAAAGGGTACTGGGAAAAATGTCCGCCAATGAAAACTTTTCTATTCTGTAGACTGACGAAGTGAATATAATTTTCACCATGTTCTATTGTTTAACAACCAATAAACAATTCACTGATTAATCCAATTAACCTCTGCTTTCCAGATCACAAAGTGAAGCCTACCGACTACAGAATCGAATCGACGTTCTCGAGGCGGACAAGGATCGTCTGGAGCTGGAAGCCGAGAAGCAGCAGATGCTGGGTGCAAAGAGCAGAGAAGAGTCTCGAAAGGCGCAAGAGGAGCTGTCTCGCGTGCAGGAGATGTACGACCGAGCCGCGCTTCAACTCGGCAGAACCAAGGAACACGAGGAGAAGTCCAAAGAAGACCTGGACCGCTTGACAGTGGATCTTGAAATGGTTCGGGAGCGCTACGAGAAAACCCAAATTGAAATGCGTCGTTTGCAGAATGAGCGGGAGAAACTGGTGGCGGACAACGAGAGGATAAGCTTCGAACTGGAGAGAGCCCAGTCCCAGCTGCACAAATCCCAAGCAGCCACTGAAAAGACGCAAGAGGAGCTCGCTCGAATGCAACTCGAGCTGGAGAAAATGTACGAGAAGCACGATCGTCAGCAGGCCGAAGTTCGCAAGGCCCAGGCCGAGGCCGAGCGACTGCGATCCGAGGCCGAGAGTTCGCGAGACGAGAGCGAGAGGTACGCGGCACGATTTGGAAAGTACCAAGAGAGCACGGAGCGCCAGAAGGATGAGTATGAGAGAGCCAAGCTGGATAACGAGAGGCTGCGAGATCGTCTGGACAAGACGGTGGCGGAGCTCGAGAGAGCGCGGAAGGCCGAGCAGGAGGCCTCAAGACTGCGAGCTGATTTGGAAAGGGAGCAGGGCGTTCGAGGTAAATATCAATACGAGCATGAGAAGTGGCAGAGCGAGGGTGGTAAACTCCAGCAGGATCTGGAAAGGACCAAAGAGCGCCTCGAGGCACGGGAGAACGAGCTCAAGCGCTCTCAGTCGACGATTGCCGATCTCGAGGCTAAGCATCACGAGATACAGCTCCAGCTGGAAAGATCCCGGGAGGAGGCGAGTAAAGTGAGAACTGCCGAGGAGAAGAATCGGGGCGAGATCGAGAGGGCGAGAATCGAGGCGGAGAAGATCAAGGATCGTTACGACAAGATGAAGACGAGGGCGGATGCTCTCGAGGCGGACAATGAGAAGCTGCGGGTCGAGATTGTTAGATTGGAGAGACTGATGCAGACGGAGGGTAAGACGAGGTCGGAGAGCGCTAGTATCGAGGTGGAGAGACTGAGGGCGAGTCTGGATAAGGCGATCACTGCCCGGGACCAGGTGGAGTTGGAGGCTGGCCGGTTAGCAAAGGAGCTGGAGAAGTCGCAAATGCTGATCACGAAGTTCCAGGAAGCGTCGGAGGTGGCGAAGAAGGAGCTGGAGAGATTGACCGGTGAGATAAATCTTCTGCGGGAGGAGCGGGATGCGATGAGGCAGGAAGTGAGGCGGAGCCAGCAGCACCACCAGATGGCGGGTAGTGAGGAGATTGCTCGACTTCAGCATGAGCTGCAGCTGGCCCAGAGGGATCGGGACAAGCTCGCAGCGATTCACGAGAACAGGGAAAAGCACGCGGATAAGGTTGAGAAGGCCAAGGAGAAGCTGGAGGCTGAGGCGAAGCAGCTGCAGGTGGAGCGGGATCAGCTGGTGATTCAGTTGGAGAAGTCGCAGGATATGCTGATGAACTTCCAGCAGGAGTTGAACACAAGTGAGGCGGAGGGGGAGAAGTTGAGGGAGGAGGTTCGAAGGTTGCAGCAGCAGGTCCAGCAACTGCAGCAGCTGCAGCAGAGGGCGCAGACCCAGACTCCGGACCGAGCTGCGCAGGAGGCGATGGAGGCTCAGCTTCGGGAGGTTCATCGTCTCACGCAACAGGTGCAGACTCTGACGCAAAATCAGAACAAGGAGAGACAGCGCGCGGAATTGGCGGAGAAGACGATCCAGGAACTTCAGAAGCAGCTCGCTGCCGCAGCTTCGGGTGCGCCCGCTTCTAAGGAGCAGATCGAGCAGTGGAGGAAGATGTGCGAGACGGAAAAGCAGAGGGCTGACACTGCTGAGAAGAGGGTGCAGACAATGGAGAGGCAGCTACACGCTCATCAGCAGCAGATTCAGCAGATGCAGGCGAATCTTCATCAGAATCAAAATCAGCAGAATGGAACGGAGGCTGCGAGATTGCGCAAGGAGCTGGATCGCGCGAGAGAGGAAGTTCAGCAGGCGACAGTTGAACGTGAACGATTCCAGACTCAGATCGAGATGCTGTGTCAGGAGCTGCAGAAAAATCAGGTTAGATGGCGGCTCGAGTCCTTGAAATCCTGCGGGAATGCTGGTGAATTAGTGCTCAAGATGCCCGGCACGCTCTTTAATTACGATGCACTGTATTTTTTACGCACCTCTCACTTGGCCACTTTAGTACTTTCGTCGCCCGCAGAGGCTTGTCATCAACAGATCATCGGCGGCGAAAGCAATCATCTTATTATTTTCTGCATAATCAACGTCTTTCTTGTTATTATTTGAGGCAGTTTTCGTATTATTGATTGTCGTCGACATCTTAATGTTGTTGCGGTTCAGCTTTGGTTTTATCTGAGTTTTGCAAAGAAAAGAGTTTTTATTCTACTTGTTGTGATTTTTTGGTTTTAGTTTTTATAGTCACGGTTTTAATCAAGATGATTATTTTGAAATATAATTATTTGAGATAATTTTGAAACGTATTTATTTTTAAAAAATTGTGTTTATTGGGTGTCACATTTTTGTAAAGTTGTGTATGTTTAAATTTAAACATAAGTTTGGAATTAAAAACGGGTATTATTATCATTAAGTGAACAATTGATTGAATTTGAATGATATAAATTTCCTAATGATTCAAAAATTATATTAAATTTGTAACAAACTATTTTAAAGTTAGGGATTAGTCAGTAAAACTTCATATGTTATTTCTAAAGTTTAGAAAATTTATATTGCAATTTCGCTTGCTGGCACTTTTTTCCTAAATGCAAAAACCCAGAGACTTTCCCAGGATAAGCTTTAAAGTTACAATTATGTGAAAATTTTTGTTAAATTAGCAGGAAATTTTCTCTTGGGAATTTTCCGAAAAATAAACTTGGCAACTGGCTGAAAAGATTCCTTGGAGATTTCCCGGAAACATTCTTTAAAAACTTTCCGAAAACATTAATGAAAAATTCTCGGAAATATCCCTTGTAAAATCCCTGAAAACATTCCTTGCAAATTTCTAGGAAATATCCTTTAAAAACTATCCAAAAATATCTATGGAAAATTCCCGGAAAGTATCCTTGGAACTTGACTGGAAATATCCATTGAAAACTTCTTGCAAATATCTCTTGAAAATTTCCCGCAAACATCACTTGAAAACGCCCTGAGAACTTCTCTTGGAAACCAACATTCAATATGATATTCCCGGAAACATTTCTTAAAAACTTTCCGAAAATATCCATGAAAAGCCTCCGAAAAATCGCTTAAAAAATTCCTGAAAACTTTCCTTGAAAATTTTCCAAGAAATATGATTAAAAAACTATCAGAAAACATTTATGAAAAATTCTCAGAATCATTATTTAAATAATTTTTGAAAGCTTCCCAAGGAAATTTTCCGTAAACTATTCTTGGAATTTGACAGAAACTATTTCTGGAAAACTTCTTGTAAATATCTCTTAAAAATTCCCCGTCTCAGAAACTTTCTTTACAAACTTCTGCAAAATGTCTTTTGACAGGGAAGTTTCCAAGCGATGATTTTGGAAAGTTTCCAAGAGGAGTTTCTGAAAAGTTTCCAAAGGGAGATTATCAAAAGTTAACACGGAAAGTTTCTGAAAAGCTTTTAAGGGACGTTTCTGAAAAGTTTACAAGGAAAGTTTCTGGAAAGTTTCCAAGGGAAGTTTTGAAAAGATTCCAAAGGATGTTTCTAGAAAGTTTGCAAGGGGAGATTCAGAAAGTTTCCAAATGCAGTTTATCAAAAGTTTACAAGGGAAGTTTCTGGAAAGTTTCTAAGGGAAGTTTCTGGAAAATTTCACAACAAAAGTTTCTGTAAAAGTTCCCAAAGGATGTTTCTGGAAAGTTTCCAAGAGAATTTTCTGGAAATTTTCCAAAGGAAGTTTCTGGAAAGTTTACAACAAAAGTTTCTGGAAAGTTTTTAAGGGAAATGTCTGAAAAGTTTACAAAAGATGTTTCTGGAAAGTTTACAAGGAAAGTTTCTGGAAAGTTTCCAAGTGAAGATTCTGGAAAGTTTCCAAGAGGATTTTCTGGAAAATTTCTGGAAAGTTTTTAAAGGATGTTTCTGGAACGTTTGCAAGAGTAGATTCTGGAAAGTTTACAAGAGAAGTTTCTGAAAAGTTTCCAAAGAGAGTTTCTGGAAAGTTTCCAAAGGGAGTTTCTGGAAAGTTTCCAAAGGGAGTTTCTGGAAAGTTCCCAAAGGGAGTTTCTGGAAAGTTTCCAAAGGGAGTTTCTGGAAAATTTACAAGGAAAGTTTCTGGAAAGTTTTCAAGAGGATTTTCTGGAAATTTTCTAAAGTGAGTTTCTGGAAAGTTTACAACAAAAGTTTCTGGAAAATTTTTAAGGGAAATTTCTGGAAAGTTTACAAAGAAAGTTTCTGAAAAGTTACCTAGGGAAGTTTCTGGAAAGTTTCCAAGGAAAATTGCTTGAAAGTTAGTCAAACAAGGTTGTAATCAGCTTCCAAGGGAAGTTTCCTTAAAGTTTCCAAAAGGAATATCTGTAAAGTTTCCAAAGGAATTTTTCCAAAAATTTCTATGATATTTTTTAAGAAGTTTCTAAAAAATGTTTTCAGAAAAATTCCTAAAAATTTTTCTAGAATTTTTCAAGATTTTTTTACGGGTAGATTCCATTTCGATATATTTTCTTCTATTTTAGAAAAAGATCGTTAGCTTGAAATTTGGTTCAGAGAAAAAAAACAAAAATTATTAAAAGATATATCAAAACTTCAAAAAATTCCATTTTTATCCTCAAAATAAAAAATCAAGCCACACAAATGATTTGTCTGATTATTAAAAAATTATAAGCTGAAATTCTGCCTTGTATTAAAAGTTTTTTTTCTCGTCAAATTAAAGTGGAGTTTAATTCGATTATTCCGAATAATTATCTAGATTCAAAGTCAAAAAAAGATTTAAACAGCGTTTCTTACAAAAATAAAGTTATTTTTAAAATAAGCTTTATAGCTTTGTCAATATTTTACTGGTCATTTTTTACGGCACGCTTTGACAGAGCATAAAATTTAACGACAGAAATAATGGGAATGAAAATAATGGAATTTTTATAGGTCTGTAACTTATAAATCTACCAAAAAAGCCTTGAAGTCAATCCTTATAAATTAACAAATTTTTTATATTTTTATTCAATAAAATAATTAATTTTATCCACAATCATTTGATCACTTATCTGTTAAAAAAATCATCTAAAATGTTTCCTCAAAATTATTTGCTCACTAGTCAAAGATCTTTACTCTCTGTTGAACTTAACATTCAAGATACCTTAGATTTGCTTTGAATCTCAAATATTTGATTTTAACTAAAGTTCAATTACTTTGGATCAAAGATCAAAGATATTTACTCCGTACGAAATTCACTTTGTGTTTATTTTGTATTTGGAGATAATCTTTCAACACCAATTTAGTCATTTTGATCATTACTTTATATTACCAAAGATACGTAATTTAAATCAAGAATTATGATTCAAAAATGCTTTAAGATAATTTTATTCTCAGTAAATAATTTATACAAATTGTAACAATAAGTCTAAAAAATATCTGATTAAAAACTCTGAAAGTAATAAATTTTACAAAATGTGATTTCGATAACGACTTTTATCTCTTTTTCTTGCAAAACTTATATATTGGCAGTATGAGAATGTCACGCGTGAAACATTATTTTGTATTATCGATTTACTGCATCAAGACCCCCACGAAAGCATGCACTGCTTCAGTGCACCTGCGTCGTGCCTTAGATTTTATTAAACATATATATATTCGTTATGCGCTTATGGTTTATTTTGTATTTCTCAATATATCACTAAAATAGGCATCATTATGTTTTATGTATACAGTATCACACAACGTACTCTTTATTCTTAATTTGCAAATTTAAGCTGCATTAGTCAAAAATCAATAATGCAACGATACACTTTTATGTCAAGATTTTTTCCTAGAAAATGATAAGTCGAGCCGATTTTTTTTCAAAATTATTAAATTTAATTAAAAATTCCAGGATTATTTTTGACAATATTTTGTGATTATTTTCTAATGATTTTTGTACATTAGACTCGATTGATCAATTGCAACACTTAAAGAATTATTTCTAATTTAATTCATCATTTTAATATTGCATGTTTTTTCTCTATTTTTCGTACTTTTTGTTATTTAAAAATCAGATTTCACGCTCTCTTAAAATAAATATGTGGTATAAAAATAAAAAATATAATAAAAAATGTTTTAAAAAGAATAATAGACAATATAATGGAAAAGTATAATGAAAACTAAATGAAATGTTAATAAAGGAATGAATTTGATTGTTCAATTTAAGAGAGTGAGAACTGGTGAATTTGAAATATAAAATAATAATCTTAATTTTGGTAAAATGTTAAATTTATCTTAATTTGAAATTTTCTGGCACAGGTGGATCTTCACGAAGCAAACAAGAAACTTCAAGCTTCACCCGCGAAAGCTGGCGGAGATACTAGTCAACAGCAGAAGCAATTGGAAGATCAAAAACGTCAAGTGGAGGAGCAGAAAAAGCACACGGAAGAAAAAGCGAGGATGGTTGATCAGAAAGCAAGAACGATAGAAGAAAAGGAGAGATCTCTCCAGAATCTCGACCAAGAGCTGAAGAAACGAAGAGCCAAAATGGACCAGCTTGAACAACAATTGCAAAAGGTGACTGATAAAATTGCCAAATTTTTTCAAATAATTTGTTTATAAATTGTTTGTAAATTTGTTTATAAAATTGTTCAAATTATTTTATGATAATTAGTGAATTGATAAATTATGGACAATGTAATATCTTACTTTTTAGACTTCTTCAGGAAATTAATTTAATAATTTAGTAAAAATTTCATTAAATAGACGAGTATTTAAATAATTTAATAATTAATTAAAATTTAAATTGTTACAGAGCGGGGGAGCGCCAGACAAGAGAATGGCAGAAATACAAAGAGCGTTAGAAAATTCAGAAAAGGAGCTGGAAAAGGCGAAAGAAGAAGCTGGAAGAAGTGCCGCTGAAACGGAGAGATTATTGCATTTGATGCAAATGACTCAGGAAGAGCAAAATACGAAAGAAAAACAGATTAGAGATCTGCAAGAGTGAGTAGAGAGAATAATTTTTCTTAAAGAATTTTTGATTTTATAAAAAGTCGAAGAAAAATTGGGGAACTCTTTGTATAATTTTACTAAAGTATTACGAGAAGATTCTTGGAATTTTCTAGGAATATTGATGAAATATTTCAGAAGTATTCAATTTGTAAATTTTGTGAAATGTTGCACGAAAATTTCGAAAATAATTCGAGAATATTAGAGAAAAGATTTTAAAAATAATAAATAGAATATTTCCAAAAATTGTATATTAATATTCCAAGAAAATTTCTATTTTGTATTCCGAGAGTATTATAAAAATCTTTTTGTAATATTCTAAAAGTATTTTTAAAATATTCAAAAGAATTTTTAGAATATTCAAAAGAATTTTTAAAATATTCCAAAAGTATTTTTAAAAAATTAAACAAATATTCGCTAAATATTCCAAAAGTAATTTTAGAATATTCCAAGAATATGCCAACAATATTTCCAGATTATTTATTTGGAGAATTATTAGAATATATCAAGAATATAAAAGAAGATATCCTCAAATATTCTAAGAATGTTCCAAATGATGTTATAAGATATTTTTATGGTATGAAAACCTGAATAAATGAATATTTCAAGCAAACTTATACAATGTTCCAAGAAAAATTCTAAAATATTCCAAAAAATCTCTTACATAATTACGAAAATATTACAGGTAAAATGTACTCAGAATAATACTAATGTGTTTTAAAAAAAGCCCGTAATATTCCTAGAAAAATTCTATAAAATTCAAAGAATAATTTTTAAATATCCAAAAAGTATTTTTAAAATATTCACAAATTATTCGCTAAATATTCCCAAAGTAATTTTAAATAGTCCAAGAATATACCAACTATATCATTAAATCATTTGTTTTTCAAATAATAAGAAGAATATTCCAAGAATATAAAAGAAAATAATCCTAAAATATTTCAAGAATATAAAAGAAAATAATCCTAAAATATTCTAAGAATATTTGTGTAATATATCAAGATAATTTCCTTGGAAGAAAAATCAAAATAGTAGAGAAAAAGTATTTTTTAAAAATATAATAATATTTGTTAAATAATCACAAAAATTTTCAAAAATATTCTTAAAATATTTTTACAATATTCCTATATTATTCCAAGAAACTACACTAAAGTATTTCAAAAATATTTCTATGCCGAAAGTATTTTGATAATCTGCTTTTAATATTCCACGAATGTTCATAATATATGTCAAAAATATTCAAGAAAATATTTAAAGAATATTATGCTAAAATTCCAAGAAAATTCTGATAACATTGGTAAATGTCTCTTATAATATTCCAAAAATATTCTTTAATAACATTCCAAGATTATTTGTTTTATAGATTCGGTAGAATATTTCAGGAATATTTCAGAAGAATTTTAAAAATATTTCAGAATTTTCTCCATAATATTTCAGAAATATTTCAAGAATATTCCAAAAGTATTTCTAGAATATTTTAAAAGTATTTCAGGAATATTTTCTGAATGTGTGTCAAGTGTTTCATCAATTTTCGTCAAATAAAAAATTACAAAACTAGGAAAGTACTTCATAAATACTCAAAAAATAATTCGTAAATATCTTTTTAAAAATCCTTAAATATTCCAAAAATACTCATTTACTGTTCCAAGATCATTTTCCTTCTAATTGTAAGTTTTGGTAAAATATTTCAAAAAATGTACCACATTCCTGACATTTGTGGCAAATTTCAGTATATTCGTAAAATGATCCAAAATGTTTTTAAATATGCTTTAATATTTTTTAAATATTCCAAATAAATGTTCCAAATATTCCAAATTCAGAAACATTCTGCAAACATTTAAAAAATGTTCTATGACTTAAAAAATAATATAACTTTTTGAAAAATACTTTACAACTATTTCGAAAATATTCCTGAACTATTTTAACATTTATTTGTTAAAAAATCCAAGAATTTAGAAAATTCTTTCAAAAACTCTGCTAAAATATTCCGTGTCATTCTTCTAAAAGATTCGGTGATATTTTTTAACGTTTTTTTAATATTCCAAGAATATAAAGGGAATAATTTTAAGATATTCTAACAATATTCCTATAATATTCCATGAAAAATACTAAAGTTTTACAAAAATAATTCTATATCAGTATATCTGTATTTTATAAATCTGCGTTTAATATTAATATTATAATATTTATTCATAATATATTTTAAAAAAATATTCAAAAAAATGTTAATAAAATATTACTTAAAAATTCAAAGATAATTCTTATAATATTCCAGGAATATTCTTAAAGAACATTCTAAGATTATTTGTTTTGAAGATTCGGAAGAATTTTTGAGCAATATTTTAGAAGTATTTCATAAATATTTTTAATTTATTTCATGAATATTTCAGAATTATTTGAAGAATATTTCAGAATTATTTTTAAAATATTTCAGTTCAAGAATATTACAAAAATATTTCAGTATTATCTCAAAAGTATTTCTAGAACATTTCAGAAGTATTCCAGAAATATTTTCCGAATGTTTATCAAGTATTTAATAAATTTGCATCAAATATTCACATAAAACTAGGAAAATACTTCATAAGTACTTCAAAAATAGTTTTCAAATATTTTTTAAAAAATCCTTAAATAATTCTCTAATCTAAATTTTCTATCAGTAGAATTCAAGAACATTCTATAAACATTTAAAGAATTTTCTGTGACTTAAGAAACGATGTAACCATTTAAAAAATATTTTTTAACTATTTCGAGAATACTTCTTGATTATTCTAACAATATTTAACATATTAAAACTTTATTTAAAAAAATTCAGAAATTTAGAAACATCTTTCAAAAACATTATTTTAATATTTCATGTCATTCTTTTGAAAGATTTGGTCAATTATTTTTAGGATTATTTTTTAATATGCTAGGAATATTAGGGAACATATTTTTAAAATACCTTTTTAATATTCCGAGAACATTCTTGAATATATAAAGAATATATAATATATTCTTCAATATATTTTAGACATATTCCAATAACATCTTAAAAATGTGAATTTTAATTTTTAAATATTTAATATTATTCGAATATTTAAATACTATTCGTTAAATATTCAATTTTCTTGTATTGTATCCGCATCAGATTATCAGACTTTTACTTTTCTCGAATAATTTTCCGAAATTAAATAAAATATTTTTTTTGGGTAAATATTTTCACCAAATAAAAGTTGCAACAATTTTTTTTTACAATTGCTGAACGACTCTAGAAAAGCTTCACTTTCTAACAGTTTTACTAACCTCGAAAATTGCATTTTCAAATCATGAGTTGGAAAAAAAATCCAATGAATAGATGAATCTAATAAAGCTATTTTCTCTTTTAGAGCACTGAAAGCCGCACAAGCCAAATTGAAAGCAACGGCCGCTCAGCAACAAGAGGTCAGTGTGAATTTTATTAAAAATTATAACAAAACATTATTTTTTCTTCAAAAGAAGAAAAAGAGCTTGCTCAATCCCAAACTGAAAATTGGAAATAAATTTTTAAATTTTAATGTTATTACTTAATGTTATTATTTTAATGTTATTAAGTTTTACACGCATTATATTTCATATTAAATGTTCCAGTAATTATCCGATTTTCAATTTGTGACCCGACTAATTATAACCACTCTAAACACTAACACTCTTCTTTTTAATTTTCACGCTTCCTGGATGTTCACCAATAAAAAAAAAAACTCGTAAAATTAACAATCTTCATTTCTTCTATTATTAAAAAAATAATAATCTGAAAATTCTACTAATCCCTAATGTCGCTTGGTGTCAATGAATGGAAATAAAAATAAAACAGGCTGGACCAGCCGGATTCTTAAAAAGCTTCTTCTAAGGTCGATTTTGCTTGGAGACAACTTCTCCTTTAATTTCAGTACAATTTGCGTATTAAGCGAGATTAAAAGTAAACCATAACGAACAACTGATTAACACAATAATTATTTTACGTGATGCTATATGACCATTATTGACGTACTTAACGATAGAATTAACTTTAACCAAGTTTAACGTAAACTGGAGGATATCGACAACAATAATATTAATTATGATTAACAAATTAATTGAATATACATATACATATGTATATACGTGTGTAGATAAATATATCGAAAGAATGAACTTTAGCTGATGAAAGAAGTCAAAAAAAAAAAAACTAACCTAAAAAAAACAGTTCAACCAGGTCGAAAAGGCCGAAAGGACACGTATACGTTTGTATCCATTCAAAGACACTTTCTGTGACACGTTTGCCTTGTCAGAGTTAATTCTTCTCTCCATGGGAAGAATTCTTTCTTTTCATTTCTTTTTACTGCTTCTGTACTTTGTGACAAAACTGCTGACTTAGACCCCAAAAACGAGGAGCCTTCTTGACCAATCGGAGCCAAAAGTCGAGCCCTGGAAGCGTGACATTGAGACGAAAAATCGCAAAATTCACCAACTCGAGCGGGACATGACGCTGATGAAGAAACTCCTCAAGAGGCATTCCAATCCCGAGGGAATTCAGGAGTTCGCCCTAGAACTCGAGAAGAGAAAATTCCGAATCGAGGAACTTGAAGAAACAGTGGCCGAGTTCCAGGATTTCCTCAAGCATAATCCCGATGTCAAGGAGCTTCATGATCTGAGATGTGAATTGGCCGATAAGGGCCAAAGGGTGCAGGAACTCGAGGATTGGATTCGAATCAATGGAGAGAGAGAGATCAAGATCGAGAGGGACAGGATCTTGGAATTGGAAGAAATGGTGACGCATTTAGAGGAATATGTCAAGGAACATAATGTGGATGTGCTCAAACAGAAACTCAAGGACAGGGAGGATAGAATGGACCAGCTGCAGGAGAAAATTGATTTCCTTGAGAAGGAGTCTATGAGGAATGAGAAGATTAAGAATCAAGCGGATCCTGAGGATGAATCTTTAAGGGAAGAGATCAGGGAATCTCTAAGGAACGAGATGAGTGAATCTATGAGAAACGAGATGAGTGAATCTATAAGAAACGAGATGAGTGAATCTTTGAGAAATGAGATCAGGCAGAATGAAGAATTAGTTAGGAAGAAGATCAGTCAGGATTGTGGTACGATGATTGATGATGATCTGGATCAAGAGAGAGCGTCGTTTGATAGAAGATTGATGGAGAGGGAGCAGAAGATGAAAGAAATGGAGCACGCTTTGTCGGAGAAAGATAATAGGATCCAGGAATATGAGCAGCAGGTGATTGAGTGGCAGGATAAGTTGAACAAGTTAAAAAGGGAGATGAGCAATCTGGAGAAGGAACTGGGTGAATACGAGGCTGAAGACATCGGGGTTTTGAAAGAAGAAATCAAGGTGAGAGATGAGAAGGTGGCGCAGCTGGAAGAAGAAATTGACTCGTTGGAAAGAGCGTTTAATGAGAGAATTGACTTGGAGCAAATTGAGGCTCTTGTGGGTCTTGTGAAGGATAAAGAAGAGAGGGAAAAGGAACTCGAGACAGATCTCAGGGAGAAGAAAAGCAGAATTGAAGAACTCAGTGAGGCTCTTAAGGAAAGCGTCATCATGACTGATGAAGGGGAGAAGAAGCTTAAGACTGAAATCGAGTCCAGGAGAAATGCAATCGAGAAGGTGAGTTTTTGTAAATGTACTATGACTAATTTTTAGTAGTTTATGTTTAATATTAAAATTTTTAAATTTAGATTCATGTTTACTTAAAATAAATAAATAAAACCCTAGCGACAAATTATTTTGTTGATACATAACTAAACAAAATAAGTAAAATAAAAGACTAATTTAAACTAATCAATCTACACAATTTATTTAATCGAATCAAAATTAAAAAGCCACTACTAACACAGTTATTTTCGGAAAGTGGGGGATAACTACTAACACAGTTATTTTCGGAAAGTGGAGGATAACTACTAACACAGTTATTTTCGGAAAGTGGGGGATAACTACTAACACAGTTATTTTCGGAAAGTGGGGGATAAGGAGAATCAACAAACCACGATTTTTTTGACAAAAATCAATGCAAGAAAAAATACAAAAATAGTTGGAGCTCCGACTCCATCAATATAATAAACAAAAGTTAATATAGGAGCTCACCTGGGAGGCACAATGTCTACGAATGGAGCCTCGTCAGTCTTATTTAATTACATTTTTATACAGTTTTACACTTTTAAGAAAAATACGACCAAAGGGTCTAACACGCCTATTCAGAATGACGAGAAAGAGAACGCTTCGTCAAGAGTTTTCAATTCGGCGACACATGCGCCACGGTGACGCTCTCGCGAATCTCAAAGTACGCGCAGTAGCATAATTTTGACACAAAATTCTTCGTAGCACACATAATATATATTGTTCAACCTAAGAACATATTATTTTGTACTCCTACTAAAATCAGAGATTCCTAAGTCTTATTTATTAAATAATTAAAACTAGATTAATTAACTCTTATAATATTAATTTAATGTATTAAAATCAATTGTTTAATAAATAAGACTTAAATATGTTTGTTTTCAGTAGGAATACAAAATAGATTGAACAATATAACATTTGCTACGGAAAATTTTGTGTCAAAATGATACGGACCCTTTTTATGTCCTCATTTTTTAAATTATTAAAAAGAAATCAAACAGTTTATTATTAACAAATTTTAAACTTTAAAGCAGCAAATTATTTTACAGACAATTTGTGTACGTTTTCAAAAATAAATTTTGCAAAAAATTCCAAAAATTTAAACATTTTGAATTTTTAGATAGGAAAACTGGAACAGAAGATAGCATCTATCCAGACAGTATCGGCCCTGAAGTGTCCAACTTGTAGACCCTTGCTGACAAAACTGCAAAGATCAGAAAGAAAACTCGAGCGTCTTGCTGAAGAGAGATCAACTCAAATGGAAGATTTTCATCAAATGAAGTAAAAATTAACTCATTCAGAAACTAATTATTTCTTGTCATAATAATTTTACGAGGTCTTTTTCATAAATCATTATTTATATTTATATTTGAAGTTTATTTTTAATGACTCGTTATATACTAGTAGTATATGAAAATTATATAAGTAAAGTTTAATTAAAAATCATAAAATTATAAGGATAAATGAAGAAAACGAAAATAAATGAATTAAAATTTTTTTCTTTTTTCATAATTTCCGTTTGAGAATGTTTTTAAGATACTTATTATTTCAGACGGGAAGCGTTAAAAGCTGCAATTTCCGAGAAAGATGCTCATCTAGCTCTTTTGGAACTATCGGGACTCAAAACTCAACTCCAAGTAGAACAAGCGGAGAAATTCAAAGCTGAAAGGAAAATGTTGCTGGAGAAGCTAAAAGAAGAGGTCAGTGTTCTAAAAAAGTTTTTGATTGCCTATAATAATTGTGTGGCTCTTGTAATCTTGTGACTTTGTAACTTTATATCCTTATGGTTCTATAACTTTATATCCTCATGCTTCCATATAAGTTTATATGCTCATAATTTCGTAACTTTATATCTTGATGATAACTTTATTTCCTCATAACTTTATACATTAATATCATTACAACGTCAGAGTCTCACTTCAACCATTTCAGCAAAGTTTGACCCTGCATTACCGATAATACAAAATTAAATACGACACGATTTTTAATTCTTTGTAAACCGATTCTGCAATACCTTGTAATCAAAAGTCGCGTGTCTATATAGTATTATACTAAAATAAAAATTTTATTGTTGCGTTAATAACTGAGTTCCAAATTTATTTATCCACAATACGACACGATTTTTAATTCTTCATGAACCTATTCTGCAGAACCTTGTAACCAAAATGAAGAATTTTATTAATAAGAATTATCAAAGTGACTATAAACTTCTAAAATTGTGGTACTGTACTTTTTATTTAGATCCATATAAAATTCAAATCAAATGACAATAAATAGAAATACGCATACAATTAATTGTTTTGATAACTACGAATCTATACGACTTCAGTTAATGGTCGGTTTTTGATATTTTTGATACTTTAAACCAAGTAGGTTTTTTAGAATTGGTTTATGAAGAATTAAAAATCGTGTCTTATTTAATTTTGTATTATATACAATTTACAATGTGGACTTTGTTTAGTCGGAAAATTTTGATATGAATTCCTGTCCATTACAACTAGTAAACAAACAAATAAAAAGTATACTTACCGCCCCCTGTATTTAATTATAAACTGAAAATTTTACTATTGTTTTTTTTAGGATGAAAGGAGTATTGAGTTGACAGCAGAATCCAGCAGTTCGAGTTTAGAAACCTCATCCCAGTTGAAAGTTGATTCTGTCATTAATCACGATTTTGACAACAGGCATCGTCTTGACAGTGAGGAAGTGTTCTTCAATAAAGAACAGCTCGTGACAAATGGGAAAAATGTGTATGTCGTATTTTAATTAGATTATTTAAATCTACTAATTACAATTATAATCTAATTAATAAGCAAATTATAAACTTAATATATATTCCTTAAATCAGAAAACTTGTGACCGTAAAAAATATATTATTAAATAAATAATATTATAATTAATAAAAGAATTCTAATTCAAATTAAATTGAATTAATTAAAGGATTGAACTAAATTGAAAATTAGACAAAATCGAATCAAAGGATCAACTAAATAAAACATTAAATCAAAAGCGCCAAATTATAACTTTAAACATTAAATAAAAATTTAATTTTATTAGGTTAAAAAAAAATTGGAAGCTCAATCAGGAAACGAATAGATTAGATTGACAACTAAAAAAATGATTAGAAGCTCAATCTGAAAGAAGAAAATGATTGACAACCAAAAACGATTGGAGACTCAATCCAGAAAATCGTTGACAACCAAAAATAATTGGAAGCTCAACAAAAATGAACCAAACAGACAAATAAAAACAATTAGAAGCTCTGTTTTGGTTAATAACACAAAAGAAAGAAAGAAGAAAAAAAAGCTCAAAGACCAAAGAAATAATCCCGAAAGTCAAAATTTAGAAAAAGTAAATTTAATTAAATTACCAAAAAAAATTAAGTCAAAATTAAAAAAAAAAAGTTTTTCGCAAAAATTATTTTGTCTCGAGTAGCTAAGCCCCGAATCTGGATAATGGTAGAGAGGGTGATTCGGTGTTATTTAAAAAGATTAAATTAATCACTAAAACATCAAATAAAATATTAAATTAAACAATAATAAAAATGTTTAATCAAATTGAATTCTAAAAATCGAGACAATACAAAATTTTGAGGTTAGTTTTCTAAGAAAGTCACAAAACATTAATTTATTAATAAATAAATTCGCAAATTACATTTTTGACAAAAATAATTTTTGAGGTTAAAGTGGTGAAAAATAAATTTAAAATTTTTCGATAATTAATTAATATATTAATACTCAATTCAATATAATTAAATTTAGGATTTTTTCTTAATCCAAGACTAGTTTAAAAAAAATAAATCAAATAAAATTGATTAAAGTAAGTAAAATGATGGAATCTAAACATCCAATTACGATTTTAAATCAATAATTACAAAAAAAGTTTACAAAAAGATCAATAAAATCAATTGAATTCTAAGATACTTTTTCTTTAAATACAAACGTTAATTTTAAGAAGTGACAAAAAGGAAATAGGAATGAGTTTCGGATGACATAAGGAAAGGAAAGTTTGTAATTTTGAATAATTTTAATAATTTCGATAAGTTAAATTAAAAAAAATAAACAAGTACAGTAAATCAAATCGAGAAATAAGTTAGCTAAATTAAATTCCTACTTCTTGCGAAAATAAAATGATATCTTACCAATTGAAAATAAATCCACAATTAAATCAGCGTTTTTTGACAAAATTAAAGATTGGATTTTTTCCTTCAGTTAAATTTTCGATAATCCTTTTATTTAAAATCCACAAATTTCTCAGTATATAGACTCCAAAGAATAATCCAACTTTTCTATCAAATAAATTTCCTTTTCTAGACAACGCGTCCAATCTCTTCAAAGGTCAAAAAAAATAAGATGGCGACGTTTGTTATTTCTAACGGTTGCCAACGCAACGATAAAAAAAATGACAGTGCTTCCAAAACTCATTAAACAAAATCCCTAAACTTAAAAATTAAGATCACTAAATTTGGACAAAATACAATCGAGTCTTCCAATAAAATAAAATATAATCTAAATGCTTCTTTCCGATTGGCTGACTCCATAAGGCTCGAAATTCAAATCTTCTAAACGGAATTCTTCATAAAATAAATATATTAAAAATCTTCTGAATTAATTCAAAACAAAACAATGAATTAATTCGGTCCCTGAGATGGTAGATCAAAGTGTTACTCCTCCAATAATATGACTCTCGAAAAGTATGGCAACTGGTAAATCCGATATGAATCTTGAAGAACTTGAATCCATGAAGTCATCAACCATTCTCAAGTTCAAAAATTGATATAGTCCCAACTAAATTAGCCAGGAACGCAAAATTTAATCTCGACATCGAATAAATTCTTCATAAATTCAATATTTCATCATAAATTCAAAATTTAGCAGTGATAAGTAAATTTTCTTCAAATAATATTAAATTGGCGGCAAATTTAAATTCCACAGGAGCAATAATTTTAAATCTTCTGTTTTCTTTTCCGCAAATTCAAAGATTCTTCAAAATTTTGGCGACTCGTCGCACAGTGGTCAAACACGCAAAAAATCTGGCCAAAATGTGAAGGATTTAATGAATCTATGCAATTTTATGCACCAACCAATTTTTGGGGTCGCTGATTACGAATTTAGAATCAATTTTTAAAAATTCAAAATGGCGGATCCAATATGGCCGACGACTTTTCTTAAAATCAATCCAATTTGTCTGAAACTTGTTACTCAGGGGTTTTTGGGGTCGCTGATTACGAATTTAAAGTCAGTTTTTAAAAATTCAAAATGGCGGATCCAATATGGCCAACGACTTTTTTAAAAATCAATCCAAATTATCTGAAACTTGTTACTCAGGGGTTTTTAGGGTTGCTGATTACGAATTTAAAGTCAGCTTTTAAAAATTCAAAATGGCGGATCCAATATGGCGGATGATTTTTCTAAAAATTAATCCAAATTGTCTGAAACTTTATACTCGGAGGTTTTTGGGGTCGCTAAATACGAATTTAAAGTCAGTTTTTAAAAATTCAAAATGGCGGATCCAATATGGCCGACGACTTTTCTAAAAATCAATCCAAATCATCTGAAACTTGTTACTCAGGGGTTTTTAGGGTTGCTGATTACGAATTTAAAGTCAGTATTTAAAAATTCAAAATGGCGGATGATTTTTCTAAAAATTAATCCAAATTGTCTGAAACTTTATACTCGGGGGTTTTTGGGGTCGCTGATTACGAATTTAGAATCAATTTTTAAAAATTCAAAATAGCGAATCCAATACGGACGACAATTTTTCTAAAAATCAATCCAATTTGTCTGAAACTTGTTACTCAGTAGATTTTAATGTCGTTGATTACGAATTTAAAGCGATGGGCTTTTCACTGTCCGGAAAGTCCCAACAGAGTCTTTTCTAAGTGACAAGCCCTTCGATTTAAAGTCAGTTTTTAGAAATTGACAATGATAACTATAATATTGTGCCGAAATTTAAAAATATTTTTATTTTTATAAAACTGGGTGACTACAAGTTTTTTTCTTGGTGCCATTGATATAGAATATTTTAAAGTTATAATTGTAACATATTTATACAAGTTTAGAACAAATTAATCGTTAAATAAATAACTTAAAATAAAATTTATTTAATTAAATTACATAATAACAGAGAGTAAATTCTGATAGCCATTGTAAATCAAACATTACCTTATTTTCTGTTAAAAGTTAAGCACAGAAAGTACTTTAAAAATAAAAATCTTAATCGTCATTAGAGTCTAAATCAATAGTCTCAGGTGATGAAAGAGTAAAGATATTGTCAGACATCCTGTCGGTTGGTGATATCAATAACTGGAGTGTTTCAGGTGACAATTCTTTGATTTTTTTGTGTGGCAATTTTTTCTGAGTGGTAATGAATGGGTCAGATGATACTAATAGTCTCAAAAATACGTCTTCCATTGTTTTTGTTCTGCTGAATTTTCTGGAAAAGTCCTCTTGAAATCGTTTAATATATTTGTTTGTCCATTGTTATGATACTAAAATCTTTCAAAATAACTTAAAAAGTGAAAAAAAATCGTAGGGGCAGCTATGGGCAGCTGATTTTTCTTTCATTTGTAAGATAAATATATGAAAAATATGCCGCAATAAATTATTTAGCTCAACAGTGAACTACAAATATAGTTTTAGTCTACGATTTTCAAAGTTTTTTTCTTAATTTGACATAAACTGTAAAGGTTTGTTTGTTTAAGATGCTAACTTCATTGTTAACTTTATTATATATAAAAAATACAGGCTAATGATACATATGTTTTATTTTTAAATACATTTTGGACTATCACGGTCCATAGCATGTAAAAGATTTAACACCATTATTGAGATTGGCGGTCGTGACGTCAACAAAACAAAAATGGCTGACAGAAGTAGGTAACTTTGTTAACTAAAGCACGTAAACGAGAGAAATTTTTTAAAATACATTGTAAAAATAATAAAATACGACTCACTTTAAATAAAATTTGTTAAGTTATGCAATCAACACTTTCCGGGCTAAATTTTGTTCAGCGTAAGGAAGTTTTAAACGGCAGAAATAACATATTTTGTGTACTGGAGAAAAATACGTTGAAAAAAGTTGTTTAAATATTTAAAAATTTTGCATTGAAAACTTGCAATCTTTAAAACAATTTCGTTTATTTATTAATTAGCATGGTTCATTCTATTAATTGTCCATTTTTTTTAAAGAATGATAAATATTTATAGGTTAGGTTTCTTGACATGTCAGCTGTTATATCCGTATATACTGCGTAAAAAATGTTAATTGCAGGAATTTTTTTTTTAAATTGTTCTTTTTTATTTTCTTCATCTATCCGTACTCAAAATTAAATGTAGCTTTTTTAATAACTTAATAATTCATACCACCAGATAGCATATCGGGGTTTAGCCATTCCCAATAGCTAAAAAGTTCATTTTTATCCTGCTAAAAGGTAATCAAGAAAAATTAAAAAGCAATATTTGATCTTTTTTAAAAAATATTAAATAAACAAATTTGTTTCTTTCAACACGTATTTATTGTACTTTAACATTTTCTTTAACCAAATTAAAAGTAAAAAATAATTTTTTTTAATACTTTATTTTCTAATTTTGTCCACCTTTTTTTGCAGTTTGGACCACTGTGCGTCGCAGGATTACATAAAATAAAGAGAAATATATACAAATAAGTGTTAAATAATAAATTTCGAAAAACCAGTCTTGGAATTAAGCACAACCTTAGAGATCAGAAGAGTATAATTGGAGATTAATCAAACTAAATCAAAGTTAACGGATTCTTTAAATAAGAAATTAAAAATCAGCAATTGAAATTAAATAATTTAGAATAAATAAATTGTGAGAAGTAAAATTATTTAACAAATTTTACAACGTCACAAACTACATTAAAAATAATCCTTTTTAAGAGGAAGAAGAAACAAATAACTAGTATCCTGAAATAAAAATAAAATCAATTTTTTATTTCACAGGACGAAGTCGATGAAGAAGGCAGTTCGCAAGACAAGTACGTACTCGGATAAAACAAAGGAGAGCAGATAAGTAGACAGCATTAAGAGTTGGTTCCTTCGATGTTGTCATGTGCACACGCAAACTTAGAAACATCTAGATCCATTTCTATAATCTAGAAGCTCTTTACTTCTATCAGTGGTGTCTCTCTGTCATTAAGCGACACGCACACATCCACTCTTTCACGCATCCGCATCATTCTTCATCATCATCATCATCATCACCATCATCATTATCATCATCCGCATTCGTTAATCCATCTCATCAAAATCGTCCGAAAAGAAGTTCATAATCCAAGATCGGTACCCGATTGGACCTCTTGAAGAAAAGCCAGAGACTAGTTCAGCCAGAGAAATAGAAAAACACTTTAATTTAGAATTCAATTTCTCCTAATCGAAGTCTCCTTTAGTCGAGTGCTTATCCTTCCAAAGTGTTCGATTATTCAAGCTCACGTGAGCGCGAAAGTTTTAATAATAGATCTTAAGAATCGCAGAGAAACTGAACTTTCTTGAAGGTTGTCCTCTCCATTATTCTTTTTCTTTTATTTAAAGCGAGGACTTCCCAATTGAATTCTCCTTAAAGAAAATAAAAAAAAAAACGCGCCACTTTAATTTTGGCCCAATTGTGGAACAATTGTCCACATTATGACTTACTTGTAGTCTGCTATTTAATTATAAAAACTGGGCCGAAAGAAAATGCGCAGAATTATTTTGACCTCTGATATAGATTTAGAATTGATAGAAACACACTAGAATCGAGAAAAAGCACCTTCACCAAAGTTCTATTATCTTTCGTGAAAGAGTCATTCTCGGATTCAATTTTCCGAAATTTCAATATTCCGGAATCCATCAATCTTTGGCAATCAGCGTGATGCCAATCAATTTAATTATTTCCCGAAAGCAGGTCACAATATCCGAATCTTGTTTTTTGCATTTTCTCAGACTTGTTAAACAAAAAACAGGAAGCATTTAAAAATTAACAAAACCAAAGGTTTAATCTGAGTCGTAAAATCTTTTTATTTTTTTTTTATTTTGGATTTCTCGTCACGGGTCCAAAGGTCGTCATTGTATAGAGTACGATATAGTACTACAGTTAAAGATATTGAAGAGATAATCTAATGTAAGCAATATAATTTGTAAAATATGGTGCGAAAAATAGGAAATTAGAAGGGGTAGATGGAAAATACGAGAGAGATTAAAAAAAAATTTGTTAATGGACGAAGAGACGCAAAGAGAGGATAGTAGAAAAGGACTGAGACGAAATAAGCAGTCGGGCTAAGGTGCTGAATCGTTTTTATCATGACAATAATAACCATTCGTACGCATCTCGCGTCGCTATCAACTCGGGTAAATTCGTTCTTTTGAAAAAGAAAAAAAATTATTTAAAAATTGTTTCAAAAACATTTAGAGGTTTATGTCGAATTGGAATTTAAGATTAATGTAATTATCGGGCATTAATCGAGTAAATCAAAAGTAATTGGAGTAATTGAGCTTGATGCAATTAAATTATAATAAATTGTAATCTAATTAACAAATTATGCATTTAGTTAGAATGGAGAATTTGAGAAAATTTTTGAAATCTAAAGTCTATTTTAAAATTTAGGAAATTAAGAAGAGTTTTAAAAGAAACGAAATTTAAAAATTGTAACCGTCACAAAATTCGGAAATTTAAAAATTGTAATCCAACCAAATTGGATTTTAACTTTTAACGAATTTCGGAAATTTATAACCGAATTATTTGATTAATTATATTTAATTATATAACCAAAAAATAATCAAAATTCCGAAGTCTAAAAGTCAATAAAATTCTACGAAATTGAAAAATTATTGTAAAGCTTATAACCAAGTATAGAAAGTATAAAACAATTAAAGAGGTATTTAAATAATTTAAATTTAAAATCTAAAAAGTTATAAAAAAATTGGAAAGAAATTTTATTGTTAATAAAATATTGGAAGAGTGAAAATTATCCGAGGTACATGATCTTTTGTAAATATTTCAATCTGAGTCTCTCAGTTCTTCGTCCAATTTCATATCCCTTGAGTTAGAATTATTGATGCCCTTCGAATTGATAATTATTATAAAATAATTGAGGATGATATAAATGAAAAGGAGTAATTTAAAATCGTATCTAATGGCGTGTTATTTATCCATAAAAAAAAAGTGTATTGAAGTAGCGAAAGATCGATGAAATGTTCTTGTATAAAGTCTAATAAAAACGTAAAAAATAAACGTGAACTCAATAAAATCAGAGTTTATCGATTTAAAAAAAATATATAATAGAGTGTTAAGAAATTATCTAACTCGTTGTTTAATATGATCTTGATCTTAATTTAATGTCTACAATATTGTGAAAATATAGGCTGTTATATTTCTAGTCTTTAATAGTCTCAGGTCAAGTTTTCATAAGTTAAGAAAAGATGCACCAATCAATATAAAATAATTGTTTATAGAATTATATAATATTTATCAAATCTATAAAAAAAAAAAAAGAATTTTCATTACAAAATATTACGTTATATTTGTAATATGAATAATTATTTATTCTTATTATTCTGTGAAATAAATTTTATCATAGAGAATTCTATATAAATCTTAGTTACAATTGACAATTTTGTGGTGATAGTTTGTACATAATACGTGAACGTTTATCAAAACAATGGATCAAAATAGATTTAATAATTTTCCTTCTTCTTCTTTACAACTGAGAACAGATAATTTCCAACGCTCTATGTGTATAGTAGAATGCATTAATTGGAATAAATGTCTTCAGAGAGAGAAAAGGAATATCTTAAGTAATTGAATGCACTCAGAAAAATTCGAGAATTTCTTCAAGTTGAAAATTTTTTTCTTGTTGCGAATAAACTTCGATAAGAATAATTTACTGAATGAAGAAATTACAAAATCCTCTTGAATATTATAAGAAAGGATTTTTTAAACAATAAAGTTTGAAAGTTATAAAATTGAAAGAAAAGAATTGCACTGAAATTTTTTAATGTTTCTCTGAATCAATTCCTTACTCTTTTGTTTGAGGTTTAAAGTAAAAAACAATTGCTTTCTGAGTGTGTATTAGAATAAAAGAAGCGCCTCTTTGCTGATCTTCGATGTTACCCCGAGTTAAAGAGTCGCTAAAAAAAAAACCAAAAAGCTTTTATCAACGGAAGTTCGACGTAAGCTCTCCTCGTATCCGGAAACGAGGCGAAAGTACGAGGAAGAGTCTGTGCTTAGAATAGAGACAGAAAATAAAAAAACGAGTGTGTGTAAATTAGTTAGCTAGAATGACGAGAGTGAATCAAGTGTGTGTTGTGCGCAAAAGAAAGGAAAATGCTCTATTTATTAAGGTAGAAAAAATTACAATAAACAAAACAAAAAAAAAAAAACCTAAAAGTGTAAGAGAACAAAAAAACAAATGCGATTTGAAATTGAACGGTGACAACGGGTTGTGCAGGACATTAGTTAAACGTGCCACCGTCATATCAAGCCTATATCATCGTGTTACGTCGTGTATTTAAGAAATTAATATTATATCGTTAACGAAAACATTGTTAATGGAGTATGCCTGTTTCGAGAGTGTGTGGATTATATTCTCGTTCGTAGCACAATTTCGAGGAAAAAAATGAAGAAATTTAAAAAAAAAAATCATTCTGACACTTTATAGGCGTAAGGAATTGCTGAAAATGGATCAATACGCACATACAGTTCAATGGTTTCTGAACAAAAAAAAAAAACTAAGTGAAAATTTAAAACAAAAGAGAGAGATTCAGAAATCATTGAAAAATCACTGGATATTTTAAACTTAGATAAATGTTTCCATTATCCGGGACAAAAATCGAGAATTGTGCTACGAACGGGACTAATGAGATCCAAAAAAAAAAAAAAACGTTTAACAAAAAAGAAGTATCGAATTTCTTGTTGACCTATAGATTCTACTGTATTTATTATTGTGCTAGCCAATTCAGAGTTTCAAATACACCGTGTTATAGATGAAATTTATTCGAGTAGCTTAAAAAAAAAAATACCGACCGATTCTACGTCCGCTGCAATTCTCCTTCTGTACCTATATTATGCATACGTACATAATGTCACACCATTAAAAAGCAAGAAAAAAAAATCAATTACATACAATTTAATATATAAAGTTCACATTACACAGGCCAACAAGGTTTTTTCATATTGATTATTATCTAATATATTTATCGTGCACCGAATTGCGTGTAAATCCTCAGAGAGAGAGGCTGTCTCGATTATTTTTCGACTCGACTATTTAGTACGTTTACGAATGTTTTTTATGTGAAATATTAATAAGAAATATAAAATGATAATGGACTGAGATGAATTCTCGGCCCGGATGCTTTTAAGCTGATCGCAAATCCCATTAAGGCTTTTCTCGTGCTTCTCGTCCTACACAAAAAAATCCCTAAGCTTCCTCTTATCGCATTTCTGCGTGGGAGATTAAATATTGATGATAATTAAGTATGTGTTTGGGTGTTTTGTTTGAGGGTGGTTTTAACTCGTTGAGGTGAAAGCAGAAAAAAAACTGGTAAATGTAGAAATTTTTTAGTTTTGATGAAAAATAAAAATAGTGTGGAAAATGTTTTGGAAAATTGATGAAAATGTGTTTCTTTGACACATGGAGAAATTACAAATGTTTTAAAGTTCGCAACATTTGGAAATATATTTGAAGTGTTTCGAAGTGGAGACTATATATATTAATTAGGAAATATTTCGAGTAATATTGAGAAATATTCTGAGGTTCAATTTTCAGGAATATTATACATTAATATCAAATCATATTTTCCGAGTAAATTGGAATTTCTAGACTTAATATTCTAAAATATTCTCTGGGTGATTTATAGAAGTATTTTAAGTGAATTTTCAGGAATATTCTGCTTGTTAATTTCCAGAAATATCCAGCTGGATAATTTTCAGAAATATTTCAGGAATTTATCCAGAAACATTATCTGGATTAATTTTCAGGAATATTATATATTAATATCAAAACATATTTTCCGAGTGATTTTGGAATTTGTATACTTAATATTCTAGAATATTCTCTGGTTAATTTTTAGAAATATTTTAAGCGAATTTTTAGTAATATTCTGTTTGTTAATTTCCAGAAATATCCAACTGGATAATTTACAGAAATAGTTTAGGAACTTATTCAGAAATATAATTCAGGAATTTATCCAGAAATCTTCAAGAATATTCTCTGTATACTATTGAGGAAAATTCTGCTAGTGAAAGTCTAAAATATTCCATGGTTGATTTTCAGAAATTTTCGACTTGGTAATATCCAGGAATATTCTGCTTGTTAGTTTCCAAAAATATAGTGCTAGATTTCCAGAAATCTATTTTTTAGAAAAAGTTCAAGAATTTAGCCAGAAATATTATGTAGGTTAATTTTCAGGAATATTATATAATAATATCAAAGCATATTTTCTGAGTAATTTTGGAATTTCTATACTTAATATTCTAGAATATTCTTCTTGTTAATTTCCAGAAATATCCAACTAGATAATTTCCAGAAATAGTTCAGGAATTTATCCAGAAATTTTCAAGGATATTCTCTAAATACCTTTCAGGAATATTCTACTAGTAAAAGTCTAAAATATTCCATGGTTGATTTCCAGAAATATTCCACTTGTTAATATCCAGGAATATTCTGCAGGTTAATTTTCAGGTATAATATGTATTAATATCAAAACATATTTTCCGAGTGATTTTAGAATTTCTATACGCAATATTCTAGAATATTCTCTGGATAATTTTCAGAAATATTCTAAGCGTAATTTTCTGAAATATTCTGCTTGTTAATTTCCAGAAATATCAAACTGGATAATTTCCATAAATATTTCAGGGATTTATCCAGAAATTTCCAAGTGTATTCTATGAGTAATATTCTAGAATATTTTCTAAATACTTTTCAGGAATATTCTGCTAGTGAAAGTTTAAAATATTGCTTGTTTGATGTCCAGAAATATTCTACTTGTTTATATTCAGAAACATTCTAATAATTAGGTTCCATTTTCAAGAATATTTTACTTGTTAATATTCAAGAATATTCTAATAATTAAGTCCCAGAAATATTCCAAAAATACGTTCGGTAATTTTCAGGAATATTTTATGCGTAATATTTAAGAATATTCCCTGGATAATTTGCAGGAATGCTCTCAGTGTAATTTCGAAGAATATTCTTAAAATATTCAGTGCTATGGGTTAATTTCCAGAAATATTCTTTTGCTGTAATTTTCGGGAATATTTTTTATTCGTAATATTTAGGAATGTTCTCTGGATAATTATCAGTAATATTCTGAACGTGATCTGCAGGAATATATTGCTAGCAAAGTTGTAAAATATTCTATAATTAATTACGAAAAATATTCTGTAGAATGATTTTCAGGAATATTCTATTGATTATATTCCGGAATTTAAATGTTAGTTTCCAGGAATATTAGGTTCAGTAATGTCTCGAAATAAAGAGCAAATTAATTTCCAGGAATACACTACTGGTTAATTCTTAAATTTACGAAATATTTGAATAGCTTATTCCAAAAAATATTCCAGGAATATTTCAGGAATGTTTACAGTAATATCTCAGGAATATTTCTAATTATATTATAGGAATTCATTTATAAATATTCTAGGAATATTTCAGGAATTATTTCAGGAATGTTTTTAATAATTTCAAGTAATATTTCAGGAATATTTTCATTAATGTGCCAGAAATATTTTCAAAAATATTCAAGGTATGTTTCCGGTAATATTTCAGGAATATTAACGGTAACAATTCGAGAATATTTCCAGTAATGTGACAAAAATATTTTCCGTAATTTTCCAGAAATATTTTCAGTAATATTTCCGGAATATTTCTATGAATATTTACAGTAATTTTCCAGGAATTTTGTAGGAAATTTTTCATGCATTAATTTTCAAGAATATTCCACTTATAATGTTCTGAATATTTATGACTAATTTTTAGAAATATTTAGTAGTATATTTAAATCTGGAAATATCCCTCAGGTTAATTCCCAGAATATTCTACAAAAATTTTTAAGAATATTATATAGATTAATTTCCCAAAATATTCTGACGAATAATTTGCATTAATGTTATACTTGTTAACTGATGTAGAAATATTATTTGTGTAATTTCCAGCAATATTCTGAGAACTTAATTTCCAGGAATATTTTAAGGATTAATTTTCATGAATATTCCTTTGATTAATTTCTAAGAATATTTTGTAGTAATTTCTAGGAGTATTTTGTTGTAATTTACAGGAATATTACACAGATTACTGTCAAGAAACATTCTACTACGTATTTCCAGTATAATTTCCAGGAATATTCTGAGAATTTAATTTCTAGAAATATTTGAAGGATTGATTTCCGTGAATATTCCTTAGATTAAGTGTTAAGAATATTTTGTAGTAATTTCTAAGAATATTTTGTAATAATTTCCAGGAATATTTTGTTGTAATTTCCAGGATTATTACACAGATTACTTCCCAATAACATTCTACTGCTTATTTCCCGGAAATATTATGTGTATAATTTCCAAAAATATTCTGAGAATTTAATTTCCAGGAATATTTTAAGGATTAATTTCCGTGAATATTTCTTAGATTGATTTCCAAGAATATCTTGTAGTAATTTCCAATAATACTTTGTAGTAATTTCCAGGAATAATTTGTTGTAATTTTCAGAAATATTTTGTTGAAATTTCCAGGAATATTTTAAAAATTAATTTCGTTGAATATTCCTCATTAATCTCCAAGAATGTTTTGTAGTAATTTTCAAGAATATTTTGTAGTAGTTTCCAGGAATTTTTGTTGTGATTTCCAGGAATAGTACACAGATTACTTTCCAAAAAGATTCTACTGCCTATTTCCCAGAAATATAATATGTATAATTTCCAGAAATATTTTTAGAGTTTTTTTTTCAGGAATATTATACAGGCCATTTTCTTGTATATTTTTAGAATAATTGTCAGTAATATTCTGCCGTTAAAGTTCAAGAATATTTTATAGGTTATTTTTATCAATAATCTACGGTTTGATTTCCAGAAAATTTAGAATTTTTTGAAATTTTCTAGGTGTTAATTTCCAGGATCAATTCCTGGAATATTTTGCGGTTAATTTTAAATCTTTTCTCACAAATTTTTTGAAATTTCCTTTTAATTAATTTTCATTAATACTCGGCTGGTAATTTCGAGGAATATTCTTAAAGTAGAATTCTTGGAAAAACCATAAGACACAACCCAGAATATTATTTTTTTTACTAAACTAATTTTTCCTACTTTCATAAATATTCCTAAAAGACATTCTTCCTAAAAGATATTTTCGAAAATAAAAAATATTTTTTAGAAACATTCAAGGAATACTTCACTCTATTTGAATTTTGAACCAAATTAAAAAAATTCAAGCCCAATTTAATTATGTTTAAATTAATAACATTTTTAAGTATCTTCACAATTATCTCATTAAAATCGACTTGCTGTACGAGTCAGGATGCATTTAAACATATATTCAAATACATACTTAAATATTTCTATTTAAACATATAAAGTATATAAAATATATAAATATTTAGGGTACATCCCAGGCCGAGGATTCATATCCAATCCTAAAAAACGACTTGGCTCCCCGCCCCCTTTTTTTATTCTCCAATTTCTACGTGTTACTGCTAAGTAAGCCGTAAGTACTCGAGTGACATGCATACACTTTACTGTAATAAGGACGCAAAACAACTTTCACTCGCGTGTATATATATAAAACAAACGAGAAAAAAAGTATTCGCCTATTCCTACAACACTTTAGCATTTAAAGTGGGGAGAGAGATTTTGAAAATTGAAACTGATTTTGAGATTGAGTTGAGAGGGAGAGAGAGTGAGAGAGAGTGAGAGAGAGAGAAAAAAAAAAGAAAGAAAATGGAAATAGAGTAAATTTAAGCTAAAGTAAGCTAAAAATAAAAATTTATTGAAGTACATTGTTGCAACTGCCATGCTGTGTGCCATTATATCTAACAAGTCACATTTGTCGTAAAAAAAAAGCAAAAAAATATATATGCGTCTCGTCTATCTGAACTTCTATACATTATTATAAGTTATATTCCCCGAATACGCGTTGCTCGAAGTCAAGCTTCGAAAGACAGGTCGGATTTATTATATTCTAATCTGGTTCAATAATAATAATAATAATTCGATTTTAATAATTGGATGTTACGAGGTTGTGAGCAAGTGTCATTTGAATTCTACCTGTCAATCGAGACGTTCATTCAACTGGGACACATTTTGGGAAATGTTTTTTTCACGTATTCAAATATTATAGTTTTTTTTTAGTAAATATATTTTCTTGAAAATACGTTTCTTTAACAATATTTTTCTTAAAGAACATTTTTCTTGAATAATACATTTCTTTAAGAATAGATTTTTTGACAATAGCTTTCTTTAACAATACATTTCTTTAACAATACCTTTCTTCAACAATACCATTCTTTAAAAACAATTATTTAAAGAGTATCATTAATTAGAAGCAATTTTTAAAAAAGTCTACGGGTTTTTAAAATAATTTTCATTAAAAAATACTTTTCTTTAGAGGTAAATAAAAAAAAAATTTTTCTTTAAAATACTTTTGATTTAAAACACTTTCTTAAAACAAGTACTTTTAATTAAAAACAACTTTAAAAAAAAAAACTACTGGGATTTCAAAACAGTTGTCACTAAAAATATTTTTCTCTTAAAATGCTGTTCTTTTAAAATACCTTTCTTTAAAAATCCCCTTCTTTAAAAATACTTTTCTTTAGAACTACCTTTCTTTAAAATACTTTTTATTCAAAACACTTTCTTAAAAAACTACTGTGTTTTGAAAACAGTTTTCAGTAAAAAATACTTTTCTTTTAAAATACTTTTCTTTAAAACTACTTTTCCTTAAAACTACTTTTCTTTAAAATACTTTTCATTCAAAACACATTCTTGAAAAAGCATTTATGCTTTCAAAACAGTTTTCACTAAAAAATACTTTTCAAAAACAAAAAAAATTTCTTATAAAATAATTTTCTTTAAAAATACCTTTCTTAAAAATACCTTTCTTTAAAATACCATTCATTCAAAACACTTTCTTTAAAAACCTTTTTTAATTCAAGGCAACATTTTTAAAAAAAACTACTGTGTTTTGAAAACAGTTTTCAGTAAAAAATACTTTTCTTTTAAAATACTTTTCTTTAAAAATACCTCTCATTAAAATACTTTTCATTCAAATCATTTTTTTAAAAAAGCTACTTTTAATTAAAGGAAACTTTTAAAAAAAACTACTGTGCTTTCAAAATACTTTTTAAAAGAAATAGCTTAATTTAAAAGCACCATTTTAAAATACTACAATTTTCTGGAAATACTATTATTTAAAAAATACTTTTCCTTTAAACTACTTGTATTCAAGAACACATTTTTTAAAAAAATACCTTTAACTAAAAAAAACTTCTTAAAAAAGAACTGTCCTTTAAAATATTTTTTTTAAATGTTTTTGTGTTAAAATATCTTTTTTTAAAAACACTTTTGTTTAAAAAAAACAACCATTATTCCAAAACACTTTTATGAAAAAATACTTTACTTTTAAAATATACTATTTTTTAAAAATATTTCTTTAAGAAATACTGTAATTAAATAATATTAACATTAATTAAAAGCAACTTTTTAAAAACTTTTAGATCACTTTTCTTTAAAAAAATATGTATGTTGAAATACATTTTTTAAAAATGTGTTTTTTTAAATACGGATCTTTAGAATTACCTTTCATTAAAGTACCCTATTTCTTGAATGACACTTTTCTTAAAAGAATCTTTTTAATTCTAAACACTTTTTTAAAAAAACCTTTTCTAAAACTCTTTTATTTAAAAAATACTTTATTTTTAAAATACCATTCTTTAAAAGTACCTTTCTTAGAAAAACATTTTTTTTATAAATACCCTCCTTATTTTAAAAAACACTTTTCTTTGAAAAATACTATTCATTCAAAACACCTTTTTTAAAAAAGCAGTTTTTTTAGAAAAATACCTTTAATTTAATTTTATAAATACTGTTTTGAAAATACTTTTTTAAAAGTACTACTGTTTTAAAAATACGTTTTTAAAAGTACTACTGTTTTAAAAATACGTTTTTAAAAGTACTACTGTTTCAAAAGTACATTTTTAAAAGTACAAATTTAAAAATACTTTTTTAATAATACTTTTAAAAAAAAACACCTTTAATTGAAAGCAACTTTGTTAAAACCTACAGTTCTCTTAAAATACTTTTTTTTTAAATTACCTGCTTCAACAAATATATTTCTTGGAAAATCTATTCCTTAAAACCACTGTTCATTAAAAACACTTGTCTAAAAAAGTATATCTTTCTTCTAAAAATCCCTCCCTGTAGAAATCCAAATTTCCTTTTCTAAATATAATTTTAATTCTCATAGATTAATTTTTTTAATTTTTACTCAAAATGTCTAGTTTGTGTAAAACTTTTACCCAAACAAGACATTTTTTCATTTAACAAATTAAATTAAATAACTTAATCATAAAATCTTTAAAAAATTTATATAACAAAAAATTTCACAAAATTGTCATCCTGTAATCAAACTTTTGTTTTTTATTTAGAATACGTGAGAATATAATCTATTTCCCAAAAAAGTGTGACAAGATTTGATTTTGTAAGAATACCTTCTCGTAAGTAAAGAGCACATAAAAATTCTTAATAAATTTTGATCAAACAAAATGTTTAATAAAATATTTGTAAAAATTGAAAATTTGAGTATATCAAGAATTTAATTAAGCAACTAAATTAATTATTTCTTTAGTTAGCAATAAAATAAAATTGAATTAAATTGTTTAAATCTATATTTTCAACTGAAATTTCAATTTTAATTCGAGAAGGTATTTATCAGCTGTAATAAAAACATCTAGACTTCAGTAAAAGCGACGATAGTCCACAGTTAAATGGCGGCGGGTTGTGTGAATTATTTATGCAAAAAAAAAAGAGGCGTTGATCCATCATAGATTCAAGCACAATAAGGACTAGTAGGGCCAGGCACAATAAAATTCGGCCGACACATTGTAGGCAGCGATCTGTTAGAGCGACAAGTCATATAAATACCTATATAGCGAGAATATTAAATAAACACATATTGTCTATTGTCATTTTTGTGTCGTTTTTTTTAAATCATCCTTCTTTCTCTCCACTAGTCAAATCATTAATATAATAATACTAATAATAATATTAATAATAAAAGTTAATTATTTAATATACACTTTTTGATTTTTTTGATACTCCAAAAACTGTGCAATTTAATGAAGAAAAGTGTTTAAATGAAAGAAAAACTCTGTTACAGTATTATATTAATAGCGAAATATTGAACATTTTCAAAATGAAATAACATTAATAAAAAAAAAAGTCACCTAAGATATTCTATATAATTATAAATGTTAATTGAAAAATTCGTGACTTTATTCATCTGTTCAAAAAACATGTATGTCAATTTTATGAAAATAATCATGAATATACGAAAATCTGAAATGTTATGAAATTAAAATTATGTAAAATGATTATTGCAATAAAAACAGTTATAAGGTTCAGTTGTTCTTTTATTTTGGTTTTATTCAAACAACTTTCTCTAATCTACTAAAGTGTTTATTGACAGAAAAGTTATATTGTAAAAAAATAGAAGAGAATTTTCGTGTCAATAAACTTTTATCGAGAAGATTATCGATGATGATTATTTGAATCTGTGTTGGGTTCAAATTTACAAACGATTAGATAATTTGTATTAAAATCGAAACTAAGAAAAAAATTTCTTATGAGATGTGTAATTTTATTTACATATGTTTTATGTATAATTTTGTTTACAATTATTATGATATAATATAATATTGTTTGTAAATAAATAAAATTTGATTTAAATCAAGTGTTTATAATGATTAGAGCACAGAGATAAATTAACAAAAATTGAGTGTAACTTTTCAGAATAGGAATTCTCTTAGATATAATCTTTGATTTATATCAAAAACAAATCTCGACATTTTTTCTGAAACTTCACTTTCAGTCAATAAATACAAAATTCAGAATTGATCCGTTGGTGGAAATATAACAAGAGAGAAAAATTTTTAAGTAATTTTAGAAGAGAAATAGATTAAAAAAATATCATGAATTTGCATATATGTGTGTTTTTAATATTATTGTCAGGAAGTGGTTTTTTTTGTTTTATCCATGCCCAATTTGGACCATGGTTTCCAGCAACCGAAGGAGAACCATGGCCTTTACCATGGAACAGAACTCTTAAAAATACATTTTTAGTTCTGAATCCAGTTCATTTTGTAATTAAAGTAAGTTTCTTTTGATAACTTTTTTAATGTAATTAAAATTAAATTAACTAAATTGAAATTTATACTATAAATTTACAATTAATATATATATATATATATATATACTTAGACTATTAATATTGTAAATGTAATGTAATTGTAATGTAATTTTTTTTTAATTTACATTTTTGTTAAGAAGGTTGGTGACCATAACATAACCTAAAACTATGAAATGCTTTTTAACGCAAAAAAATATATAATCAAAATTAATTCCAAAAAAATTTTGAAAAATCTAGTTCTGTGTTTCTTGGAAAAAATAAATTCGGCCAAAATTTGTTGTCAAGTAATAATATTATTAAACATTTTGAGTTTTTTCTTTTCAGTTTTCTTTATTTATAAATAATTAACAATTTTAAATAAATTTTTATAAAAACAATAGCTTATTTTACTCTTTAATTTCTCTACAATTGTAAACATTTTAACATTGTCGTCAAAATCTATTCATGTTCGTTTTTAAAAAAAAATGTAATGAACAAAATTTGTATTGTTTATATTTTACTAAAAATAAACTTTTAACAATATCAAAATATTCACGATTGTAGACAATATTTTATATTTAGGTAATTAAAAATGTTTTTTAACAAAAACAAAAATATAATCAAAATTATTTCAAACAACTTTGAAAAATCTAATTCTGCTATTTTTAGAAAAAATAGTATAGGCAAAAATTTATTTTCAAATAATAATAATAATATTATTAATCATTTTGTTTTTTCTCTCAGCTTTTAATTATTTTTAAATAATTACCAACTTTAAATAAATTTTTAAGGGCATGTGATGGAGTATGACGTCATTGATATAGGCAAAAATTTTCCGTAACTTCTCTCTTAAAATATTAAATATTTTGTCACGAAATTTGGTAGAATTACTTAAAATATCATTAGGAAGATCTCTCTGACCCAAATTTGTTTTTTGGGTCAAAAGTAATTTTTAAAAAATTTTCTATTTTTCCAAAATTTCTGATAAATTATATTTGAGCCAAAATTCAAACAAATTTGGGTCAGAGAGACCTTCCTAATGATATTTTAAGTAATTCTACCAAGTTTTATGACAAAATATTCAATACTTTAAGAGAAAAGTTACGGACAAATTTTGCCTATGCCAGTGACGTCATAATCCATCACATGCCCTTAATAAAAGATATTTACTCTTTGAAATTAACATTTGTAAACATTTTAACATTATTGTTAACATCTATTCATATTCGTTTATAACAAAAATTTAATGAACAAAATTTGTATTGTTTATATTTTATTAACCATATAAAAATGATCTCGTTATCGAGAATATTTAAAGGAATAAAATAAGGTTATGTTTATAAAAATTTTATAAGAATTATTCATTGTTTCAAGAAAAAAAAAAAGCTTAAAGAAAGAGCAATTATTTTTAATCATCATTATTTGACTACAATTTTTGGATCAACACAGTTTTCTCTAAAAATCATCCAACTAGATCATTCAAAATTGTTTGAAATTAATTTTGATTATTTATTTACTTAAAATTTACAAGAACTATAGTTTTGATTATATTTCTCTTTTTATTATATTCTGTTTTGTGTTAAAAAGCATTAATCTAAATTTGAGGTTATGTCACAATCACGAAACTCCTTAATTTAAACATAAATATTTTTCCCAGACAAAAAATCATGATTGTGAAATTTTGGATGAAGCAGTACAAAGATATAAGTCAATTATTTTTGCTGAATACGAATCAACTGGACGTTTATCTCAAGAAAATGAAACATTTGATCCTTTAATAGAAGGAAATTTGTCTCGTCTTGTTATAAACAAATTAATGACCTGCGAATCCTTGCCTTACTTACACATGGACGAATCTTGTAATTATATAATAATGGAATTTTTGTTATTTTAGCATTATTATTTATTTTATTATCATTAGGCATATATATAATTTACCATCATTATATATTATTTTCTTTATAATATTTTATATTATTTTCTTTATATATTATATTATTTTCTGTAAATATTATAATATATTATTTTCATTATATATTATAGATTATACATAATATTTTTAGTGTAGTAGAACCTCGATAAGTCGAACCTTAAAAAGTCGAAAATCTTTTTAGAAGGCCTCTTTAAATCTTTTTAGAGAAATCTTGCTTTTAATTTTTCTTTATAAAAATCAACAACTTCCTTAAGTCGAAATTTAAAAGTTTTTTTCTTGAGCTTTAACAAATCGAGGTTTCACTGTATTTTTCTTATATATTTTATATTATTTATTTTATTTTATATTTTATTTCATTTTTTATTTTATTTTTCTTATATTTTTTTTTATTTTCCATTATATATTTTATATATTTTACCATCATTACATTCTATTATTTGAAACATAGATACTTTAGACATTTTTGGAGAGGAATCTACTTTAGATGCAAATTCAATTTGGGGTGTTCTTAGAGGTTTAGAAACTTTCAGTCAGTTACTGTCTGGATCTGGAAAAACTGTAAGTATATGAAAAAATCAGCTAATTTTTTTGATTTAAATAAAAAATATCAAAATAATTAAATAATAAATTAAAATATATCAACTTAAAAAATAAGGTAATATTAATAATATTAGAAAATTAATTTAGTAATAATATTAATAAATTAAGAATTAGTTGAAATAAAAATAAATCAGTAGGTTAATTAAAATATACTGTAATTTCAGTTGAAAATAAAAAAGCAAAAAATCAGTGACAAGCCTCGATTACCACATCGAGGACTTCTTTTGGACACGTCTCGACATTTTTTACCCGTGCAGGATATTCTTCTCACTTTAGACGCAATGGCGTATAATAAATTAAACGTATTTCATTGGCATATCGTGGATGATAATAGTTTTCCATATAAAAGCACAGTATTTCCAAAATTATCGTCCAAGGGAGCATATCATCCATCAATGATTTATGAAAAACAAGATATTAAAAAAATCATAAATTATGCACGATTTAGGGGAATTCGCGTTATTCCAGAATTTGATACGCCTGGACACACTGAATCTTGGGGTCAGGGATATCCGGATTTACTAACCAAATGTTACGGTATATATTTCTATTGTATTTATCTCTAAAAAAAATTTTTTTAATTTTGTTTTTTTTAATTAGTTCAATTATTATTTAATAGATTATTATTAGAATTCTAATGATTTTTAAAAAGAATAGAAAATTTACCCATTATTTTTATTTTAAAGATTTAGAAATTTATAAAAGAAGTTATAGAAAAATTTCCGGGTAGAAAAAAAATGTACGCAATTTAGGAAACACGCAAAATCAACTTATTCAGGAAAAATAGCGCAGGTGGATTTTAGGAATATCTATAAGATAAATTCCGGGAATATTTTTCGGGTAATTTACCAGGAATGTACAAAAAGTTTATTCGTAAAATGTAATGTAGTTGAATTTCAAAAAATTATCGGGTAATTCCTGTACATACCCAAATAGCACTGAATATTCCATCTATATTCCTGGAATATTCCATTGGAACATTGGGAATATTCCAAAGGAATATTCCATTCATATTCCGGGAATGTAGAAATGTCCGACTACTAGAATATTCCTTTTTTACATTCCTGGAATATTCCAGCGGAATATTAAAAAATAATTCTAATAAAACGTGTGATAAATATTCTCATTGAATATGCCGAGAATATTTCTACGGAATATACCTGAAATATTCCTACGGAATATACCTAGTGGAATATATCAAGAATATTGCAGGAATATTCCATTGGAATAAAAAACAGAGAAGAAAAAAAAATATTTTTAATTACTAGGAATATTTTTGTGGAATATAGCAGGAATATTGCAGGAATATTCCATTGGAATTTTCATAAACTTTTAAAAGCAACGAAAAAAAATATTTTTAATATTTCTAAATTTATTAATTCTTATTAGAATTATTTATTATTCTATTTGTACTCTTTATAACAAATTTAAAATTCTAAACGCGACCGGAGGATTCGAACCCTAAACCTAAAACCTATCTAACGATTTAACCCTCGCAGCTATATTATCGGTATGAAAATTCTACAATAAAGCTGGATGAACTTCAACTATTTTAGATATGTGTTAAAAGTATATCTACTCGGTTTTGTTTCTTATTTTTATACCGATACAATAGCTGCGAGCGTTAAATCGTTAGATAGGTTTTAGGTTTAGGGTTCGAATCCTCGGGTCGCGTTTAGAATTTTTAATTTGTTATAAAGAGTACAAAATAGTATAATAAATAATTCTAATAAGAATTTATAAATTTAAAAATATTAAAAATATTTTTCTTCATTGTTTTTAAAAGTTTATGAAAATTCCAATGGAATATTCCTGCAATATTCCTGCAATATTCCTGATATATTCCACAAAAATATTCCTAGTAATTAAAAATATTTTTTTTTCTTCTCTGTTTTTTATTCCAATGGAATATTCCTGCAATATTCTTGATATATTCCACTAGGTATATTCCGTAGGAATATTTCAGGTATATTCCGTAGAAATATTCTCGGCATATTCAATGAGAATATTTATCACACGTTTTATTAGAATTATTTTTTAATATTTCGCTGGAATATTCCAGGAATGTAAAAAAGGAATATTCTAGTAGTCGGACATTTCTACATTCCCGGAATATGAATGGAATATTCCTTTGGAATATTCCCAATGTTCCAATGGAATATTCCAGGAATATGGATGGAATATTCAGTGCTATTTGGGTACTTTTCGGGTAATTTACCAGAAATATGCAAAAAGTTAAATCAGGAAATATCCTACAGAAGAATTTTGAAAATATTTATCGGGTAATTTCCGGGAATACTTTTCGGGTGATTTACCATAATTATTAATTATTACAACAAAATATTTATTTTAGGAAATGTACCATAGGTTATATTATCGGATAATTTCCGGGAAAATTTTTCGGGTAATTTACCAGGAATATATACAAAAACTTTATTTCAGGAAATGAACCATAGATGAATTTCGGAAATATTTATCATACAATTGCCGGGAGTATGTTCGGGTAATTTCGGAGAATATTTTTGGGTAATTTCCGGGAATATTTTTCAAGCAATTTACCGGGAATAAATACAAAAACTTTATTTTAGAAAATGAACCATAGATGAATTTCGAAAATATTTATCGGATAATGTGCGGGAATATTTTCGGGTAATTTCCGGGAATATTCTTTGGGTAATTTATTAGGAATATACAAAAATTTTTTTCAGAAAATATACTATAGTTCAATTTCGAAAAATTATTGGGTAATTCTCGAGTATACTTTCCGGGTAATTTACCAGGATTATTTTTTTGGTCATTTACAAGAAATATGCAAAAACGTTTAATCCGGAAATATTTTACAGAAGAATTTTTGAAATATTTATCGTATAATTTCCAGGGATACTTTTCGGGTAATTTCCTGGAATATTTTTCGGTTAATTTCCCAGGAATATACAAAAAGTTTATTTCAAGAAATGTAGCATTGATGAATTTCGCAAATATTTATCGGATAATGTGTGGGAATATTTTCGGGTAATTTCCGGGAATATTTTTCGGGTGATTTACCAGGAATATACAAAAAGATTATTTCAGGAAATGTACCATAGATGAATTTCGGAAATATTTGTCGAATAATTTCCGGGAATGTTTTCGAGTAATTTCCGGGAATATTTTTCGGGTGATTTACCAGGAATATACAAAAAGATTATTTCAGGAAATGTACCATAGATGAATTTCGGAAATATTTGTCGAATAATTTCCGGGAATATTTTCGAGTAATTTCCTGGAATATTTTTCGGGTAATTTACCAGAAATATACAAAAAAATTTCAGAAAACATACTATAGTTCAATTTTGAAAATTCATCGGGTAATTTTCGGGTATACTTTTCGGGTAATTTACCAAGATTATTTTTTTGGTAATTTACCAGAAACATGCAAAACATTTAATCCGGAAATATCCTATAGAAGAATTTTTGAAATATTTATCGGATAATTTCTAGGGATAGTTTTCGGGTATTTACCAGGAATATACAAAAAATTTATTTCAGGAAATGAACCACAGAAGAATTTAGGAAATATTTATCGGATAATTTCTGGGTAATTTCCAGGAATATTTTTCGGGTAATTTACTAGCAATATATACAAAAAGTTTGTTTTAGGAAATGTACCATAGATAATTTCAGAGAATATTTTCGGGTAAACTGGCATATTTTGCGGTTAATTTCCCAGGAATATACAAAAAGTTTATTTCAAGAAATATAGCATTGATGAATTTTGCAAATATTTATCGGATATTGTGCGGGAATATTTTCCGGTAATTCGCGGGAATATTTTTTGGGTAATTTATTAGGAATATACAAAAAAAAATTTCAGAAAATATACTATAGTTCAATTTTGAAAATTGATCGGGTAGTTCTCGGGTATACTTTTCGGGTAATTTACCAGGATTATTTTTTTTTGTAATTTACAAGAAATATGCAAAACGTTTAACCCGGAAATATCTTACAGAAGAATTTTTGAAATATTTATCGGATAATTTCCAGGGATACTTTTCGGGTAATTTACCAAGAATATACAAAAAGTTAGGAAATGTACCATAGATGAATTTCGGAAATATTTGTCGGATAATGTCCGCGAATATTTTCGAGTAATTTTCATGAATGTTTTTCGGTGAATTTACCAGGAATATACAAACAATTTATTTAAGAAATATCCAACAGGTGAATTTTTGAAATATTTAACTGAAAATTTCCGGAAATATTGTTCGGGCAATTCTTGTAAAAATTCTGCAGATAACTTCCAAGGATATTTTTTTAGTAACTTCTAGAAATATTCTTCGTGCAACTTGTAGAAATATTTTTCGGGTAATTACCCATAATATTTTTCGACCAATTCCTGGAAATATTCTGCGGGTAATTCTTAGGAATATTTTTCGGGTAATTCCACTGAAAATCCCGCTGATAACTTTCAAGGATATTCTTTGGGTAATTTGCAGAAATATTCTTTGTGCATCTTCTAAAAATACGTTTCAAGTAATTTCCAGGATTATATTTTGGGGCATTTTCAAGAATTTCTTTAATTAATTCACGGGTTTATTTTTCGGATAATATCTAAAATTAATCTTCGAGTAATTTCCGGTAATATACTACACGAAATTTCCAACAATTTACAACTAACAATTTCTAGGTATAATATATGGAATATTCGGGTAATTGCTTCTTTATAGGGCAAGTTTTTTATAATATTCTAAAAGGAATTTTGTGGAATATATTTCGGACAACTTTTGTAAATCTTCAATAGGTAATTTCCAGTAATATTTTTAGTTTACTTCCAGCAAATATTTTTTGGGTAATTCCCGAAAATATTTTGCTGGTAATATTCTCTAAAAATTCTGTTGAGTAACTCGCGGAAATTTTCTTTGGGTAATTCCAAAATATTTCTTGGAATCTTGCAGAATATTTTCTGATAGTAATTTTCAAGAATATTTTTCGGGTAATTTTTTCCAAGAATTTACTGAGAGTTACTGATTTTATTCTATGGAATATTTTTTAGATAATATGCAAAAATATTCTTCGGGTAATTTCGGGCAGTACTAAGGCCAATTTCCAAAAATTTTCTGCGGGTTATTTCTTGGAATACTCCATCGAATATTCTTCGGGTAACGTGCAGAATATTCTTCGGGCAAGTAATTTCTAAAAATATTCTGCTGTTAATTTCCAATAATATTCCCCTAATTATACTAATAATATTCTCTGTAAAATATCCAGGAATATACAGCGGGTAATTTTCAGAAATACTAAACCGCGAATATAATAATAACAATAAACACAATTTTAATTCCACTAACAATTCCTATATTTCCAAATTTCAGATAAAAATGGAAAACCAGATGGAACTGTTGGTCCATTTGATCCCACAAATCCGAAAGTGTACCAATTTTTAGAAAAGTTGCTCCACGAAATTTTTGATATTTTTCCTGACAAATATTTTCACATTGGAGGGGATGAAGTGCCTTTCAATTGTTGGGAAAGTAATTCACAAATTAACAATTTTATGAAAGATCATAATATGACAAATAATTTTACTCAATTGGAAAATTTATATATCGGTAAATTACTCAACATAACGAATAATCTCAGTTCTAAAACAATAGTCTGGCAAGAGGTAATATTAAAAATCTCGATAAAATCAAAATATTTACAATAAATTTTTATTAAACTAAAATTGAATTATTTATTTTTTCTGCAAGCAATTTAATTTTAAAATTTGACTAATTTTACAAAACTTACATAGGTTTTTGATAACGGTGTGAAAATTGAACCAGATACAATAGTGCAAGTTTGGATTGGTCCAGCTTGGAAAAAAGAAGTTTCTAAAGTAACAAAAGAAGGACATCCTGTGTTACTTTCCGCTTGTTGGTATCTCAGTGATCTTTTGGGTGGAGGAGATTGGAAGAAATTCTACTTTTGCGATCCTCTTTTATTTTCTGGATCTGCTGAACAAAAAAATCTCATAATGGGTGGAGAGGCTTGCATGTGGGGAGAATATGTTGACAGGTAAATTTAAAAAAAAATTTATATAAAAATATGTAATCTCAAAAAAATTAATTTTACCATCTGTCTGATTTTTTTCATGATAATTGCAATTTTAATTTAGTTTAAACTTAAAAAAGATAATAATTTTTAATTTTTTTTTAAAATAATGCTAAAAAAGTATCCAAAAAGATAAGGATTTTCTTATCCAAAATATAAGAAAATTGTTATCTTCATCTTTCCTAATTCTAATTAAACCAAATTTTAGCAAATGTTTATTGTATCTTATAAAAATTTTTAAAAAAATTGTATTAAAAAATATCTAAATATTAAACAATATTTAATAAATGCATTGCATAAAAAGAAGATAATTTAAGACCATTTATAACTTTGGAACAGAAAAATACAAAAAGAAATATTGAAAACAATAAGTAACAAATGTTTTTTAACGAAAAAATAAAACAATTATGAACAAAGTATAAAATACTGAATGAATTTTTTAAAAAAATAAGAAATCATAATATGTAAAGAATTATCGTACAATTTCTAAAAAGGGAAATTTTATTTATTATTTAATACTTACCGAATCTTTTTATTAATTTTTAAAACAAACATTGACAGTAATTTTCTAAAAATTATTTACCAAAATATGCCCGAATATTAAAAACTTAAGTAAATAAAAATTCACTTGAAATTCTACATATTAAGTTATTTTAGATTCACATAATATAATCTATCTTTTATTTTAATATCAAATAAATAAAATAATAGAATAATATTAAAAAAAAAAGTTTTCAAATTTCGCGCTATTTCGACTGTGGCGCTGATAGTTTCAATAAATTCAACATTATCAAGTTGGTAGCCTTGCAGCATAAATTAATGTTTTCATGTTTTTAACTGTTTATAACCTAAAAATGTGACTTTTTAATACGCTACTACAAGCGATTATCTTTAAAATTGAACAAACTATCCTGTCTAATATGTTATTTATATCAGATGTATACAATTATATATATTTTTTGCGTTTTTATAAAACTATTCAAAATATTTAACAATATTTTCCCTCTTTTATACGCAATTTTAGACAAATTTCTACACTTGATCCCAGATTTGTTTCGATTATTTTTCAGTACAGGTTCCAAAAAAAACTATTCCAGGTAAATCTAATTTTTGAATGCAAATAATCCGAATAATGCCCCATATATTATTAAAATTCTGATTAATAATATTGAAGTTTAAAAGTGTGAATAAAATAAAATATAAGTTGATTGACGTTTGGCATTTATTTAAATTATAACGTTTTAGGGATGTTAAAATTTAATACTATTTTCGACTAATTTCTATCGAAAAATGTTAAACCTTATAATGACCATTTTCAGTTTAACTTTTAAAACAACATAATAATAATAATATTGAAATTATAACTAAAAACAATTTCATATCTTTAATCGAAAAATATCTATGAAAATTAATTTTATATAAATTTTTATTAACCCCTCGAAAATGTAATACAAAAATCAGCATAATTATTAATAATATAGTAAGAAAAATTATTATATAATTCATTTAAAAAAATAGTTCAATTAAAAACATTCATTTTGGAAATTATAATTATAAATTTTATTTTATTCTTTTGACAGCTAAATATAAATTTTATCTTTAATTTACAAAATTACTGTTTTTAATTAAACTACTTAGCTAACTAGCACAAAATTTTAGAAATTATAAAATACAAAAATAAATATAACAAATTGGTAAATAATATTTATCTAATAAGAAGAAATAAATATTTTAATTATAATATTTAAAAATCAATAAATATAAATAAAATAAATATTTATTTTGAATAAAATTTATAATATTTTAGAATTAAAAAGAATTGCAAAAATAATTGCAAATTTTGCAAATTAATTGAAAAAAAAAAAATTAAATTACATAATTAAAAATTGGGGAAAGTAATTTAAACAATCATAAAAATGTTTTAATCATGAAAAAAATAATTAAAATTTGAGAAAAATACTTGAGAATCTTGAAAGTAAATTAAAACAAAATTGAATAATGAAAAATTAGAGAAAATAATTGAAAATTGAAAAAAAACATGGTTAGAAATTGAGATAAATAAATTAAAATTAAAAAAAATAATTAAAATTTGAGAAAATAATTAAACAAATTACATAAAATGTTTTAAATAAAGGAAAGTTAAACAAAATTTTAGAAAAATACTTAAACTTTCAGAAGTTCATTGAAATAAAAGAAAATAATTAAAAATTAGAAAGAATAAATGGAAAAAGATAAACATAATTTAAAATTGAACAGAACAAGTTTTAGTTAAAGATAAATATGTAAAAACTTTTTGTCAATTATGAAAAAGAACGAGAAAAAGAACGAAAGTAATTGAAAATCGAAGAAAAAAATATAAAAAATAATATAAATAATGAAATAATTGAAAAGTCAGATAAATAGTTAAAATTTTTTGAAATTATGAAACAAATGTAAAGAACTGAAAATTGAAGGAAATAAATTTTAGAATATAATTGAAAAATGTTTTAAAATTTTATAACTTGACGAAATTAATTAAAATTATGATACAAACAATGATAAGTTGTAATAAATAATTGCCATTTAAGTGTGATAATTGAAAAAATAACAGATATTTTTTAAATAAAGAAAAAATAATTGAAATTTGAAAAAATGCATGAAGATCTTAGAAATCAATTTAAAAAAAAGAAAATAAGTAAAAATTGGAGAAAAGAATAGAAGAAATAAGCTAAAAGTAATTGAAATTTATGATAATTAATTTAAAAAAATTTGAAATTATGAAAACAAATTAAAATAATTAAAAATTGAAGAAAACAATTGAAATTTTAGAAAAATTCTTAAAAATCTTAGAAAATAATTTTAGAAAATGAGAATAATAATTAACAATCGAGGAAAATAATTGAAAAATGATAAAATTAATTCAAAATTGAAAAAAAAATTTAAATATGCTGAAAATAATTTAAGATTGAGAAAAATAATTGAAATATGATAAATTGAAAACAGAAAATAAAATTTAAGAGAAATAATTGAAAAAATCATAGAATATATGTTTAAAAAAAGAAAATAATTACAAAATTGCTTAAAAAATTTTAATTAAAAGAGAAAAATTAAAAATCACAGAAATAATCGAAAATTGATGATTTTAAGTAAAAGAAATAAATTGAAAATATGTTAAAAACATAAAAAATAAAATAACTAAAAAGTGGAGAAAAGAATTGAAGAAATAAGCTAAAAGTAATCGATATTTACGATAATTAATAAACAAATTTTGAAATTATGAAAACGAATGAAAATAATTAAAACTTGAAGAAACTAATTGAAATTTTAGAAAAATTCTTAAAAATCTTAAAAAATAATTTTAGAAAATGGGAATAACTAAAAATTAGAGAAAAGACTGGAAGAATGCTAAAAATAATTGAAATTTACGATAATTCATAAAATTTTTTGGAAATTATGAAAACAAATAAAAATAATTGAAAATTGAAGAAAATAATAGAAATTTGAGAAAATTACTTGAAAAAATTTTAGAAATTAATTTTATAAAATGAGAAAAACTAAAAATTGGTGAAAGGTATGGAAGAAAGCTGAAAATAATTGAAATTAACGATAATTAATAAAAAAAATTTGAAATTCTGATAACAAATGAAAATAATTAGAAATGGAAGAAAATATTTGAATTTTCAGAAAAATACTTAAAAATCTTAGAAAATAATTTTAGAAAATGAAAATAATAATTAACAGCCGAGAAAAATAACTAAAAAATGATAAAATTAATTCAAAATTGAAAAAAATAATTGAAATATGCTGAAAATAATTTAAGATTCAGAAAGAAAATTGAATTATGATGAAAATAATTTAAATATGATAAATTGAAAACATTCAATAAAATTTGAGAGAAATAACTGAAAAAATCATAGAGTATATGTTTAAAAAAAAATAACAATTACAAAATTACTTTAAAAATTTTAATTAAAGAGAACAATTAAAAAATTGCAGAAATAACGAAAATTGATGAAAATAATTGCAATATCGGATAAATAATTGAAATTTTTAAAAGTAATGCCAAAATAATGAATATAATTATAAATTGATGAAAATCAAGAAAAATTGGAGAATTTATTTTTAAGCAAAAGAAAATAATTAAAACTAGGTGTGAATTCTGTGCATTTCATTGACACTTCGCTTCCAAGGAAGCAAGATAATTTGCTTCCTCATAGAGGAAGCAATAAATTTATTTATAATATAAAAAATAATAATTTAATTTTAAATTAATTATTCTTTATTTTTATGCAAATAAGTAATAATAAATCAAAATATAATTTTGTAATTCGCTTGGTTGAATTTTTAGCATGAAAATTTTTTTTTTTTTTAAATTTCCAAAAACAAGATTTTTTGATAAAAAAACTGAAAAATCATGAATTTTTCGTGAGTTTTTGGTCAATTATATACTTTATATAGGTCAATCGATTCGTTTTGAAACAAAGAATATGATTTTTTCATTCATTTGTCTGAACTTTTAGCATGAAAATTTTTTTTGACAAAAAACGATATTTTTCGATGAAAAAAGGCGCTCAAAAAAATTTGATTGGGTATTTTCAAAAATCCCTGTGTCCAAATTTAGATATTTGTGAGCTTTATATGTCATCCAAATTTTATTAAAATCCGTTGAAGCGTTCTCGAGATATCCTGGCGACAAAAAATTTACCACACACACACACACGCCCACACACACATCCGGAAATTTTCTCTTTTAGTCAAATATAAAAGTTATATAGGTCACTCGATTTGTTTTGTGACAAGGAATATTATTTTGTAATTCGTTTGGTTGGATTTTTAGCATGAAATTTTTTTTTGGCCAATCGCGAGATTTTTTGATGAAAAAAAATGAAAAATCATGATTTATTACGTGGGTTTTTAGTTAATTATATACTTTATATAGATCAATCGATTCGTTTTGAGACAAGGAATATGATTTTGTAATTCGTTTGGTTGAATTTTTAGCATGAAAAAATTTTGTTTTTAAACAAATTTTCAAAAACGAGATTTTTTGATGAAAAAAACTGAAAAATCATGAATTATTACGTGAGTTTTTGGTCATTTATATACTTTATATAGATCAATCGATTCGTTTTAAAACAAGGAATATGATTTTTTCTTTTATTTGTCTGAAGTTTTAGCATGAAAAATTTTTTTGACAAAAAACGATATTTTTCGATGAAAAAAGGTGCTCAAAAAAATTTGATTGGTTATTTTCAAAAATCCCTGTGTCCAAATTTAGATATTTGGGAGCTTTATATGTCATCTAAATTTTATTAAAATCCGTTGAAGCGTTCTCGAGATTTCCTGGCGACAAAAAATTTACCACATACACACACACACACACACACCCTCACACACACACATCCGGACATTTTGTCAGGAATGAAAATTTGAACTTTTCAGATGAAACTGAGTCGATTTACACTATTTTTGGAAAATCGAAAATCTTAACGATCACAACGCTTCCTCTATGAGGAAGCAAAATCGTTGTATAATGGAAATTTGAAGACAATAATCTAAATTTGAGATAATAACTGAAAATTTAGGAAATTAATTGCATGTGTATATATTTTAAACTTCTTCAAAAACCATAATAAATTTTTAAAGCATTTTTCGAAACTTTTTTTTTTACACACTGAGAGAAAATACGAGATCTTAAAGCATGTGACTCGAAGAATCTAGAAGGATGTGATGTCTAAAACTGTAAAAGCATGTGGACCCTTTAAAAGGATGGAACAAATTCTCTCAAAGCATTTGACGCATGCTAAATTAGCTTTTGCATACAAATGCTACGATATCTTCTGTCACATCCTCTAGTTTCTCGTCTCACATGCTCTCAGAGGTGGCCGAATGGGCAAAATGAAATACATGCAAGCACTTCTGTTTCAATAAACATATATACATCCGTATCAGTCATTTACTCATTAAATAAATGCGCATTAGTTTTTTATTAATCAAATACATGCGCACTAGCTTTTTATTGAGACGGAAACACCCGAACGGTTCCAGAAACACCCGAATGGATCAGGAGGTACCCGAATAGATCCGGAAGTACCCGAACGGTTCCGGAAACACCCGAATGGGTCAGGAGGTACCCGAATAAATCCGGAAGTACCCGAACGGTTCCGGAAACACCCGAATGGGTCAGGAGGTACCCGAATAGATCCGAAAGTACCCGAACGGTTCCGGAAACACCCGAATGGGTCAGGAGGTACCCGAATAAATCCGAAAGTACCCGAACGGTTCCGGAAACACCCGAATGGGTCAGGAGGTACCCGAATAGATCCGGAAGTACCCGTACGCTTCCGGAAACACCCGAATGGGTCAGGAGGTACCCGAATAGATCCGCAAGTACCCGAACGCTTCCGGAAACACCCGAATGGGTCAGGAGGTACCCGAATAGATCCGAAAGTACCCGAACGGTTCCGGAAACACCCGAATGGGTCAGGAGGTATCCGAATAAATCCGGAAGTACCCGAACGCTTCCCGAACCACCCGAATGGGTCAGGAGGTACCCGAATAGATCAAAACTTCTATCAATCTAAATAAAAAATTTTCTAAACTAAAAATAATTGGAACTCATTGTATTGATTCAAATTTACAAATTAAAAATATTTAATTTGATTTTAATAAGTAATATGAATTTAAATTGTTTTAAACTTAAATTAGTTCAAGATATATGAGTTACTCAAATTTTAATAATAATAAACTTCAATTATTACAAACTTTGCTCAATTTTAGCGCAAATTAAACAAATTTTTATTTAAAATTTTCGTTTTAAATTTTCCTATTTCCTCAAGCCGCATTTTATATTTTTTATTTATTCATATTAATTTTTTGATAACAATCTACGCTCTGAATTTTGAATCAGTATAAAAAATTAGCCAATGACGTTAATCAGTAAAATTTTTACTGTAAATCAGTGAATTTCACTGATTCATCAATCAGTAAATAAAATGAATGTATCAGTAAACTTTCACTAATTCTCGGGGAAAATTGCACTGTTTCAAATCTGTGGCTAATTTTTTACTGATTCACCAGTGAATATATCACTGATTTAAATTTCAAGAGTCTAGAAAAAGTAAAATTTTGCAGAAAATCAATATCGACCATTCATGGTTGCTACAGAAGTCTAGATTCAAAATTCCACGACTTTTCCAGGTTTTCCAGAACAAATTTTGGGAAAATTCCAGGACAATTTTAAAAGAAATTCATTATTTTTGTAAAAATTTAAAAATTTTTTAATAACTGCAAATTAATTATTAATTTTAGTTAATTAAATTAACTAATTGAATAATGACATAAATAAATGAAAGCTTTTGCAAAAATTAAAAAGTCATAGACAATAATTGAAAAATTGAATAAAATATTGGACGTTTGAGGAAAACAATTGAAAGGTAAAGAAATTAATTGAACTTTAAAGAAAAAAATTGAAATTTGAAGAGAATAATTCGAAAATATCAAAGATCCTAAAATACTTATTTATTTCATAATAAATAATAATAATAACATGAAGAAATTAATTAAATTTTGAAGAAAATAATTTGAAAATGACAAAAACAATTCAAATTTGAAAAAAAAATTGTAAAATGACAAAAATAAATGAAAAATTGATTAAAAATCAAAAAATAAAGACAAAAATTGAAATGAAGGAATTGAAACTTGAAAAAAATAATTTAAAAGTTTTAAAAATAAATGAAGAATTAAAAAAAAAATTAAATTTGAAAAAATTATTTAAGACTGGTGTAAAAAAAAAAATTTTTGAGAACGATAATTGAAATATTGACGAAATAATTTAGAAACTAATTGAATAATAACACAGATAATTAAAAGCTGGAATAAAAATTAAACATTTAAATACGATAATTGAAAAATTAAAAAAAATCTAAGTTGAAAAAAATAGTTGAAAATTAAAGAATTTAATTGAATTTAAAAAAAAATTGGAATTTGAAGAGAATAATTCAAAAATTTTAAAAAAATTTAATTACATAAAGAGTAATTCAAGTTTCAGAATCATCATTGAAATTTGTAGAAAACAATTCTAAAATGGCATAAATAATAGAAATATGAAGAAAATAATTGAAAAATGACAAAATACCTAAATAATAACAAAAGTAATTGGAATTTGAAGAAAATAATTGAAAAATAACAAAAGTAAATTGAAACTTGTGTCAAAAATTTAAATATTCATGACAATAATTACATGGTTGCTACAGAAGTCTGAATTAAAAAGTCTCCGACTTCTACAGGTTTTTCACAACAAATTTTGGGATTTTTTGTCTAGAAAAATTTAAAAAAAGTACTAAAATGAATGAAATTCCAGGTTCGTTTTGTAAATTCCCTGACATTTCCAGGCTTTCCAGGTTTTCCAGGTTCTGTAGCAACCATGATTAAAAAATGAAATGTTTCATCGGAAATCATATTAAAAATATTTTAGAGTAGGTATTTCTTATTTATAAACATTTGTACGTATAATAACAGTTTTGTGGAAGAGTAAGCAGTAAAAGTTTAATTTATTCTATATTCCTTAAAGATTATTACTAAAATTTTAATAAATACTTAAAATTTGTATTCTTTTATATAATCTCAGACTTTTAAAAATTGTTTAAACCCTGATTATTGTTAATTTTAAATTTTTTTAAAAATCATCATACAAAGTTCTAGTTTTTTTTTAAATTCAGCAACATACAATACATACAATAGCTACAAATAAAAGGATATTTAGTTATTGATTGAAATATTTTGAAAACAGTAGAACTGTATATGATTATTTTTAAGAAAATTTAAAATTAACAATAAATTTTTTAAACAGCTGTTAACAATTTAAGATTATCCTTCATCTTCATATACTTATTACTTTTAGTTATTGTAGACATAAAATGTTGAAAAATTGAGATAAAAATATAACTTTGTAGGCACGGAAAAATACGACTTAGCTGCGGCAGCTAAAAAAATTAACTGATACTTATTTAGCTATGTTGACTAAATAAGTGTCTGCTAAATTTTGATAGCAGCAGCGGCTAACTCACTTTTATCGTGTAATTATTTTTAAAAAAATTTAAAATAAACAACAATAGATTGTTTAAACAATTGATAACAATTTAAGATTATCCTTCATCTTCATACTTACTCTCTAAATATGAATTAGTGAATTTTTACTTATTCAGATTTAAAGAGTATATCTTTTACTTATTGTAGACATAAAATGTTGAAAAATTGGAAAAAAAACTAGTGCGCATGTATTTGATAAATAAAAAACGAGTGCACACGTAGTTAATCAATAATAAACATCACACAAAGTACCTTCTGACCCATTCGGGTGGTTTCGGAACCGTTCGGGTACTTCGTGATATATTTGGGTACCTCCTGACCCATTCGGGTGGTTTCGAAACCGTTCGGGTACTTCCGGATCTATTCGGGTACCTCCTGACCCATTCGGGTGGTTCCGGAAGCGTTCGGGTACTTCCGGATCTATTCGGGTACCTCCTGACCCATTCAGATGTTTCCGGAACCGTTCGGGTACTTTCGGATGTATTCGGGTACCTCCTGACCCATTCGGGTGGTTCCGGAAGCGTTCGGGTACTTTCGGATCTATTCGGGTACCTCCTGACCCATTCAGGTGTTTCCGGAACCGTTCGGGTACTTTCGGATGTATTCGGGTACCTCCTGACCCATTCGGGTGTTTCCGTAAGCGTTCGGGTACTTTCGGATATATTCGGGTACCTCCTGACCCATTCGGGTGTTTCCGGAACCGTTCGGGTACTTTCAGATCTATTCGGGTACCTCCTGACCCGTTCGGGTGTTTCCGGAAGCGTTCGGGTACTTGCGGATCTATTCGGGTACCTCCTGACCCATTCGGGTGTTTCCGGAACCGTTCGGGTACTTCCGGATCTATTCGGGTACCTCCTGACCCATTCAGGTGTTTCCGGAACCGTTCGGGTACTTCCGGATTTATGCGGGTACCTCCTGACCCATTCGGGTGTTTCCGGAAGCGTTCGGGTACTTTCGGATGTATTCGGGTACCTCCTGACCCGTTCGGGTGTTTCCGGAAGCGTTCGGGTACTTGCGGATCTATTCGGGTACCTCCTGACCCATTCGGGTGTTTCCGGAACCGTTCGGGTACTTGCGGATCTATTCGGGTACCTCCTGACCCATTCGGGTGTTTCCGGAACCGTTCGGGTACTTCCGGATCTATTCGGGTACCTCCTGATCCATTCGGGTGTTTCTAGAACCGTTCGGGTGTTTCCGGAACCGTTCGGGTGTTTCCGTCTCAATAAAAAACTAGTGCGCATGTATTTGATTAATAAAAAACTAATGCGCATTTATTTAATGAGTAAATGACTGATACGGATGTATATATGTTTATTGAAACAGAAGTGCTTGCATGTATTTCATTTTGCCGATTCGGCCACCTCTGAGGGGTGGTCGATTTGGCAGAATGATTCTGCCGATTCCGCCACCTCTGAGGGGTGGTCGATTTGGCAGAATGATTCTGCCCATTCGGCCACCTCTGAGAGCATGTGAGACGAGAAACTAGAGGATGTGACAGAAGATATCGTAGCATTTGTATACAAAAGCTAATTTAGCATGCGTCAAATGCTTTGAGAGCATTTGTTCTATCCTTTTAAAGGATGTCCACATGCTTTTACAGTTTTAGACATCACATCCTTCGAGATTCTTCGAGTCACATGCTTTAAGATCTCGTATTTTCTCTCAGTGCATAAATTACAATTAAAAACCAGTACAAAATAAAACAACAGGGACGAACTTCACTTCAGACTTTAAAACGTGGACAGAAACTTCAGGAGTTTACGGAGATTATTATTATTTAATTAACAGTAAAAAGAAAGTATTATATAATTGATTTCAAAAACTAGTTTAGTTAGAAACATTAATTTTAAAAATTAAAATTATAAATTCAGTGTAGACACTCTGAAGAAAGTAATTTTTAAAAAATCCATACAGAACGCCAAACAAATTATAATTCATTGAGACAGGTTTTCAATTTAACATTGTTTTTTGGTAAAAAGAGTTCATAAGAAGTAATTTGCAAGTTGAACGTATAATTTCCAGGAACAACCTCCATCAAAGAATTTGGCCTCGAGCAAGTGCAGCTGCTGAGCGACTTTGGAGTTTTAACGTACAAGCCATGAGTTTGGTCTCTAAACGTCTTGAAGAGCATTCTTGTCGAATGAACAAACGTGGTGTACCTGCTCAGCCTCCCAATGGATCCGGTTTCTGTTTAGTCTAAAAATTACACACTTCTTTAAAAAAAAAAAAAAAAACGTTTCACATAATACTCACAGTCAATAAACTCAATTTCTGTTTTTTTTCTCTTTCAACTTAGAATAAGTATTGACATTCTTTCCAATTGTAAATAAAATATTTTTATTTGGTTTACTTTTGTACATTGCAGGTTCTTATCGAGTATTATAATTATAAAAAAATTATCGTTGAATTGAAATATATAACGATGAACAGAAATATATCCTTTATATCGATTTATAATATAATTATAATATAGCTTTTCAATTAATTAGAACACAATATTGATTGGTATTTGTTAATTAATAGATTAAAATATATTCGTCAATTCTAAGTATAAAAGTACAAAAGCACATTTAAATTTTATTGTTATAATTATCTTCCGTCATTATCTAACACTACAATTATCTCACAATTATCTATTTATTATATAAAAACTAACTTATATCATTACCAATATCTAATTTCTATCAATCGCTTTTCTCTACATATTAAAATATCTCAATTTCGCAAAAAACTGAAAATCCATAAAAATATTGTCTTTTACGTAAATATTTATCACATTTTATTATTAATTTGTTTAATTGTATATTTAACGTCGTTGTTTGTTAAAAAAAATTTGTAGATTGAGAATCCAGTTTAAAAAAAAAAATTTTATTATTTAAAAATTGACGGCAATTAATTGTCCTCGGGAGCTCTCGATTCTTGAATTTCCTGCACAGTGAAAGAAAATCGATTATTATATATCAATGCCAATGATTTAAAATAATTGCCTTCGATCAGAAAAGAGAAAATTACCCGATTACGGTGCTCTCCATATTTGGACCAAAAGGTGACCTTACTGCAAGACTTCTGACCAGTTTCTTTATTGAAAATATGGCACGATGAAAATGGAGGTGAGTATAAATGTAAAGAAACTGCTGGATTAATTGCACTGGGATTTTCCACTCGATGGAGTCCAATAGTATCTAAAAAAGTTAAAAAATAAGTAATTTTTTTTGTTTATTTTATATCAATATATTTATATATTCATTCCTTGTTAAAAACCGAATAAAAAGTTCTCAGACAAAAATGAAATCGGTCAAGGCATTTAAAAGTTATTAAGAAATTAAGTTCGACCAATCAGGAGCGAGAAATGACTAGCCGCTAGTACGTGAGCCGCTGCGAGTGTATGAGTGTCACCAAATTCACTTTCCGTCCATTTCTCTCCGCTGATTGGTCCAACTTTATTTATCAATAACTTTTTAATGCCTTGACCGATTTAATTTTCTCTTATGAACTTTTGGCTCAGTTTTTCATAAGGTTTTTTTTCTAAAAGCGCCATCAATGAAAAAATTTTACTTTACCGTTAATGTACGCAATGTCATTGAGACCTATTGTATTTTTTCCAGTTTCACGAAGTTTTTGTGTTTCAGAACTATTTTCATTTGTTTCCGTCGAAGGAAATGCATAAGTGGTCTACAAATGAATAAATAATTAAGTTTAATTTTTACTGTTTACCAACGGAATATTTAATATTTGTAAATAATTTAATAATTTTTTCTTCAGAAATACAATTTTTTTTAAATTACCTCACACAATTCTCCCTGAAGAATTTTCATGATACAATGAGCGTTAGCATGATCATGAATTGCTGATCCGTGTCCTTCTCCCCAACAAATCACCATCAAATCAAATCTTCCGTTTCCCTGATCAACCAAATTTCTCGTGTACCTAAACAGTTTTAAAAAAATATTTTTCACATTAATGGAACATGATTTTTCATCGGAAATATTTTCAAGTATATTTATTTTGAAAAAATTCTTTTATATTAATTGTTTTTTTTCCTTTTAACAGGGGAAACTTCTTTTTATTTAATTTTACTTTTTTCTGAATATCCCTCGGTTAATTTTACACCCTTGTATTCTCTAATTTTTTCCTCATTATATTTTTATCATAATATTAATTTTTAGAATGTTCTTTATGTTATCCGAGTGCGTTTTTGACAAATTTTATGATTTTATCTAATCTCTCAAGTAAACCAGAAAAAAGGTGATAAGTAATAATGTTTCATTCAGAATTTTTATGAGAATATCAACGTTAATTACTTACGATTACAATGATAATCAATTTCTGTAATTAGTAGAAATTAGGTCATTAAAATAATACGAGATTTTAATTAATTCATTTTGAATTGTTACAAGTTTAATATCACAATTTTTATTTTCAATCGAATCGATGTCTGCACGTGTACTTTAATTAAAAATTAAAATAGACTTAACCTACTTTCCTATTAAGCAATAATAATTATAATAAAATTATTGTCTGGAGATTGATAAATTTGTCTCATAACTTAATTATGACAGAGGGATAATTTCATTGTTTAAAAATTATAATAATACTAATTTTAGAGATAATATGATACGATATATTTATTTAGTTAATATTTTACATTTTTTTTATCAACGTGCGTATATTTATATTCACATCTGCACTTTTGTATGTAGATTAATTCTTATCAATATTTACATTTTATTCATGCGTCTAAAACTTGTGAAATGATTTTAGATTTTTTCCAATAATTTCTCATTTCTAAGCTCCATTCGACACAAACATTTTGTAACTGCATTTTTTTATAATTCGGACCAATAATAAGTTTTTTTACAATTGTAAATATTAATAAATACTCAAGTTTCCTAACATGTTATTGTTTTTTGATGGAGCCATTGTTTTTAACAAAATCATATGAGACACAAAGTACAACATAATACAATTAATTTTTTACTGAATGTAAATATTTATTTTTCATTATCTCAAACAAACAATTTCTATTTCATTAATTATTAAGTTTTTAAATTAATTAATTCTTAATTGCATCGCATAAAAACGCACTTTTAGATAATAAACATTTAATTAAAGTCAATTATATCAGACGTAAAAAATTCAGGGAAGCAATTTCTCAAATCACTAAAGTTGAAAGTTTAGAAAAAACTACAAGATTGATAACATTTCTGAACTTAGTGACATTTGTCGATCGATTAACTGGAAAAGTTGGAAATTAATTAACTAAAATTTTTTAATAAAATAGTAAGAAAATAGAAAGTAAAATGGTTAGAAGTAGATAATAAAATTATAATAAGATATAATAAAAGTAATAAGAAACAAACAATTTAAAAGAATAGTTAAAAATACCCCTTAAAAATTAATTCAAAATAAATTCAAAAATAATTGAAAATATTAGTAAAAATTTGAAAAGAACCAATTTTTTTCAAGGGAAAAAAAATATTGAAAGTCATATATTGAAATCAGTGGCACATAATTTTCACTGTCAGTTATGAATGAATTAAAGATAAATTAATCTGTTGTGCTTTTACTCGCATAATTATACATTTGATATGATTAAAAGTGTTGGAAATAAAACGTTCAGTAAACGCATTTCATTCTTAGCTGAAATAACAGAATTTTCCTAGACAATAACTTTGGTTTAAAATGGTGATAAAAATCACAGAAAGAGTGAAAGTACATTTCACTATCTGACAAACAATATTGTCTGAATTGAAAAATTTACTATTAATTTATAAAATTAAAGTTTCTTTAATTTTCCGGAAATTTTAATCAATCTCGACTTTTTTTTTACAAGAATGTAAAAATTAATTTTTTTTAGATTCCTATAGACTAATAATTGCTCGTAAACTTAGTCATAGATTAATTTGTTAGCATAACGGAGAACCTTATAACGGTAATTGAAAAGAGTAAATACTTTTTTAAAATAATGTAAATTAGATTTTTCCATGTAACTCATTTCAATTACTAAAATAATTAAGATCGCATTTAATATCGTTTACAACAGTAAACAAATTTTTTGTTTTTTATTTCTCAAAACATTATTTTTCCCGGAGTTTTATAATTTTATATTTTATATTTTATAATTTTATAATTTTAATTTAATATCGTTTACAACAGTAAACAAATTTTTTGTTTTTTATTTCTCAAAATATTATTTTTCCCAGAATTTTATTTTGTGCAAAAACCTGAATTTTTCAACAGGTAGATAATAATTATATATGAACAGGTGCGAAAAATATTTTTAAAAACTGAAAATTTAAAAAAAATATATTCTTTCAAAGTTTTCAAATTTTAGATTACAGAAATTTATGGTAGAAGTTTTAACGAGTAAAAATTATCTATTAAAAGAAATTTATGTTCACCAATTAGAAACTACGATTATTTTTCTTTAAATTCTGTTCCAATTTTTTTTGATTTTTAGAAAAGTGCCTTAAAAATAACGATTAAAAATGACGTTTAGAATCTAACCAATAAAAGCTGAAAAATAAAATAATTAAAAATAAATATAAGAAGGTAAAATGTAATTTAATAAAGAAGCTAAAACGAAATTATAATTTATTATTAATTAAGGAAGAATTACTTTATATTTGTCCTTTAAAAAGATCAACATAATAAAGCGCACAAATTAAAAACTAATTCAGTAAAATTTTTATCAAAACGGACAAAAAATTATGTACTTCTGCCAAAAACAAGAAAAAACAAAAATAGATGAAAATGTTTTAAAAATCAAAAATTGAAATTATAAAAAAAAATGTGTATTTTTTATAAATAAAACAAATATATAAAGATTTATTTACAGTTTTTAATAATTGACTCGAGAGAGTTTAAGAATATAATTAAAAATATTTAAAAGTATAATTTAAATATATTTTAAAAGTTAATTTAAAAGTTTAAAAGTATAATTTACCCAACTGGTGAATTTGTTTATTGATAACTTTTTTAAAAACACCTCTGAAGCATAAATTCGTTCATCGATAAGGTATTTTAAGATAACGAAAGTCTGCCAATTTTTACGACCAGTGAAAATACAAAGTAAGGACTGAGACGATTATCCGAATGATAATTTTTACAATTTTTGTTAATTGACGCCTATCAAGAGAGACTTTTTTAATTAAACAGCCCTTTTTACTTTATATAAAAATCTTTAATTACTTATTTAAGAAATATTCAATTTAATACAAAAAGTGTACATAAAAATTTTAACTTGTTTTTATAACCCTAAAAAATAAAATATTAAAAAATAAAATAAAAATAATAAATAAAAAATAAGAATGATAAATCTATAATAGTATTTATAATATAAAACTGTTTTTAGGATTATAAAATATAATCACAAAATTTCAAATTTTCCCTCCTATTGTTTTCTCTTATCATAAACATAGTTTAGTCTCGAAAACTGTCAGACATTAATCGACAAACGCTACATTTTTTTTTTTTTTTATAAAAAACATTATTTTAAATTAAATAGCTTCTGAACTATCAAATACGTCATTCTAATCTTTGGCTTAGATAATCTACACGTTTAAAGCTATTTTCAAATATTTTAATATCAACGAAAAATAAACATCAAATTTTCATTTTTCTTAATGAAACCTAATTCAATTTTAAAACTTGATTAGACCAAATAAGACATTATTAAAATTACTACAAAAAAATACTCGTAGCTTTATTTATTTATTGTATTTTTGACAGAAATATGAAAACTTTCTTATTTTAAAAACAAAAGCAGAGCGCTCGATTATAAAAGAAATATACAATATAGAAAAAATAATCATCACCTGTATCTGTCAAATTTGGCGTACTTTTTCCATTCCTGAGGATTGCTTCTGTAGGCTAACATAATATCTTGAACCCTGTCAATATTAACATTATCTGTTTTAAAAGCTTCATGTAAGTGCTGAATAGCTTCCTTCAAACTCAATCCTTTCGTGATTGGAGCTTCGCTCATTACCTTATCGCAAGGATAATCGAGATTTGACTGGCACTTGTTTTCGCACACTTCCATTTTTTACTAATTTAAAACTTTATTTTAAAATTAATAAAAGTACTCTCTCTCTCTCGAGTCAATTATTAAAAACTGTTTCACACTCTTGGCAACTTTCGTCCCACCTGCGCTCGTATACAACTTATCACGCAAGAAATGGAAAAACAGGTTGTAGCGAATCGTCAACTGACAATATAAAATATAAACCGCACTGAACCAAGTTACTTAACAAATTTACAGTATTTTACTATTTAAAACAATATCCGCAATTTTTACAAATTCCACACTAATTTCACGATTTTATAAACTCGGAATTACTTAGTAATATCTTCTAGTTGAATTTATTTACTTGTTAACTTTCTAGTTATTGTTTTTTATTTCTTTATTTTTTATTTTTATTCCTTATTTTTTGTCTGTTAATTATCAATTAAGAGATTATTATTACAACGTTTAGTGGTTAAATAAATAAATAAAAAAAAAAAAACGTTTAATTTTCGCGGTTTCTTGAAAATTTTCCAATTTCTTGTGTGAAATTGTCGCACTTTTCGCCTTAATTTGGCCACACTTTGATAAAAAATGTTTGGTTTTTTTTTAAATTATAAATGTGCGCACTCAACTACCGAAGTACAAGAACCAAGAAACAGAGGCTAATGAATTCGTGCGCTTAACACCAAGAGCAACATCTTAAATGCTTTACAGAACAAGAAGTAATCCCTACTCCATGAATCACCAACAACTGATATGCCTCCACCTCTAAGGGATCCGGTGCTGATTAATGAACACAACTTTTACAAAATATCCCATTAAATTTCATATTTATTATTTTCTCCTTCAACTTTTACTTTTTTTTCTTCTTCTTCATCTTTCACACTCATTTGTCTTCGTTTTTTCCACGCACTTTTACTTTTTTTTTTCTTCACTCTTACTCTCCTTTAGATTCACCTTTACCTTCACTTTACCTTTTTTCAATTTACCCCTCCCCCACCCCCCTCTTTCTTCCCTTGGATTTTTTACCATTCTTTTCTCTTATTCAAGTGTTTTTTTTCGGTTTTTTCTCTATTTCTCTTTTTTCAACTGATCATCCACATATTACGTGGTATTTTTAATATTTTAATTACGCATAATATTTGTTACATTGAAATTACCGGATTGGTAAATAAATGAAACGATTAATTATTCTGCGTTATTTTGAAAACAATATTCTTAACTTTTTAATTGTTCGTTCTATTTTGTAATGATCTACTATTATTATTAAAAAAGTAGATTGCGACTGACAATAATATGGAAATTTCCCGGAATCTGAAAAATTTTGTCGGGAATTTTTACCGGAAATGAAAACATTACGGGAATTTTGTAAAACTCTAAAAAATTGTCATTCTTTTGAAAAAAAAAATCTGCTTCACAGAAGTTTGACAAGGGGAAGTTCATTAATTATGTAAAGTTTTTTTTTTGTAATCTAAAGCCATTTAGTGAGATTTGGTAGAACCAACCCCCCTCCCCCCAGCCACAAGAGAAATTTTTTTTTTCGAAAATATGCGAAATAGTTTTTTTTTTATAAAAAAATAACGTAAAACATTTTTATATATAAAAATATGTTTTACCTAAAATTAAAAAGTTGACGTGAGATTTTTATTAGACCCCCTTTCTATTTTGATCTCACGTAATTTATGGACGTTTTATTATTTTATTATTTATTATAGTTTAAATATTTTGAGTGTATAAAAATTCAAAAGAAATTGCAATTAAATGAAATTTAATATAAAGAAGAAAAATGATACCTAAATAAATTTATTTATAAAATTTAATCATATATGAATTTATTAATACATTATTATGATTTTGGGATTCATTATGGAAATTAATTATGGGAAAATTTTCGGGAAATTACTCCAGCAATGCTTGCGACGCTATATAAAATGAAATAGGATAATATAATTAATGGAATACATAAAATTAAACGTCGTAAAGAAATACTAGAAACTTCATAATTTACCGACATATTTTCTAATATAAGCTCAGAAATGTTGAATATGTTATGAATTTTGCAAAATTTGCGAATTAATTTAACATAAAAAAAAATTATTGAAAACAAACTATAATGTAAATAATAAAATAAAATAATTGGCGGTGTTAAAATTCTACACAGTCATTTTAACTCTACATAGTTAAATTCTACAATTTAAAATTCCACACATTTGAAACCTACTATGATAATTTTTAAACATTAAATTCTACACATTAAAACTCTTCGGTAGGATTTTTTATAAAACAATAATATTAACTCGTATATAGTTCAATTTGACACATTTGAACATATTCTACACATCAAATTGTACTAAATTAAAATCAACACATAATTCATATTATAAAAAGTAATATTATATTAATTGTATAACAATTAGAGTGGTCAAAAAAAAACAAAAGTTTGTTCCAAATTGAAACAAAAGTTACCCCTATTTTTTTTTTTTTTATTTTGAAACCGGACAATATTTAGAGGTGCGCAAAGCCCATGAAGTTTTCTATATATTTTGCATAGGAAAAACGCACTTTTTCGTAAATTTACAATAAAGTCGTAAAAAATCACTTAAACCATTAATGCACCGAATAAATTTCTAAAAAGTGTTTAAAAAACAGTATTCCATAATTTATTTATTAATTTGTTGATATTAACTATTCTTAATTTTTTGGATTTTTTAAGTTTTTACAGGTTTTTGAAATTACAGAAAAATAGTTAATATTTACAAATTAATAAATAAATTATGGAATATTGTCCGATTTCTAAATAATAAATAAGGGTAACTTATTTTCAATTTACAAATATGGGGCGTAGCAGAATAACATTTCTGACTTTTTTTTTTGTTTTGACCACTCTAATAACAATATTTATATTTTTGATATTATTTTTATTAAACTTTGAACAGTTAAATTGCACAATGAAAAATTTTTCACATGTAATTCGTTTATCTTCTAATAAAAAAAGAAGATAAAAATGCGTAGAATTGAATACTGAATGATTTAATATTAACGTTTTATAAAAAATCAAATTTAAGAGTTTAAATGTGTAAAATTTTAAATTGTAGAATTTAATTCTGTAGGATTTAATATTAATGTTTTATAAAAAATCTTATTGTAAAGTTTTAATGTGTGGAATTTAAGGTGTAAAATTTATCAATAAACTTTAAATTTATTTAAATTTATTGGGAAGAATTTTAAATTGTAGAATTTAACTCTGTAGAATTTAAAATTAATGATTTATAAAAAATCTTATTGTAAAGTTTTAATGTGTGGAATTTGACTATGAAGGATTTTATATTAATGTTTTATAAAATATTCTATTGTAGAGTTTTATAAGTTAAAATGTTACATTGTAGAATTTAACTCTGTAGGATTTTAAATTAATGTTTTATAAAACATTGTATTGTAGATAGTTTTATAGGTTAGAATGTTAAATTGTAGAATTTAACTCTGTAGGATTAAATATTAATTTTTTATAAAAAACCATTTTTTTGAGTTAAATGTGTAGAATTTTAAATTGTAGAATTTAACTCTGTAGGATGTAATGTTTACTTTTTATAAAAAATCCTTTTTTAGAGTATAAATGTGTAGAATTTCAAATTGTAAAATTTAACTCTGTTGGACTTAATATTTACTTCTTATAAAAAAACCTTTTTTAGAGTTTAAATATGTAGAATTTTAAATTGCAGAATTTAACTCTGTAGGATTTTATATTATTGTTTTATAAAACTTTTTATTGTAGATAGTTTTGTAGGTTAAAATGTTAAATTGCAGAATTTAACTCTGTAGGATTTAATATTTACTTTTTATAAAAAAAACCTTTTTTAGAGTTTAAATGTGTAGAATTTTAAATTGTAGAATTTAACTCTGTAGGATTTAATATTAATGTTTTATAAAAAATCTTAATGTAAAGTTTTGATGTGTAGAATTTAACGTATAGAATTTATCAATAGAGTTTAAATTTGTTAAATTTTATATTGTGGAATTAAACTATGTAGGATTTCACATTAATGTTTTATAAAATATTTTATTGTAGATAGTTTTGTAGGTTAGAATGTTGAATTGCAGTATTAAACTCTGTAGGATTTCATATTTACTTTTTATAAAAAATCCTTTCTTAGATTTTAAATGTGTAGAATTTTAAATTGTAGAATTTAACTCTATAGGATTAAATATAATAATTTTTTATAAAAAATCCTTTTTTAGAGTTTAAATGTGTAGAATTTAACGTAAAGAATTTATCAATAGAGTTTAAATTTGTTAAATTTTATATTGTGGAATTTAACTATGTAAGATTTTATATTAATGTTTTATAAAATATTTTATTGTAGATAGTTTTGTAGGTTAGAATGTTAAATTGCAGAATTTAACTCTGTAGGATTAAATATAATAATTTTTTATAAAAAAATCCTTTTTTAGAGTTTAAATGTGTAGAATTTTAAATTGTAGAATTTAACTCTGTAGAATTTAATATTAATGTTTTATAAAAAATCTTCTTGTAAAGTTTTAATTTGTAGAAGTTAACGTATAAAATTTATGAATAGAGTTAAAAAAATTTAAATATTATATTGTTGAAGTTTTACTATTTAGGATTTTCTATTAATGTTTTATAAAATAAAACCTTTTGTAGAGAGTTATATTCTGTAGTATTTAACGTATAGAATTTATCATTGCACTCTCTAAATATAAATTAGTGATTTTCTATTAATAATTAGTACTTTTCTACTCAAAATTAGTATAAAATCACTAATTCAGATTTAGAGAGTAGAGTTTAAATGTGCAGAATTTTAACTTATAGAATTTAACTTTCTATAAGATTTAATATTTATGTTTTATAAAAAATCCTATTGTAGAGTTTGAATTTGTGCAATATAATTTAACTCTGTAGGATTTCATATTAATGTTTTATAAAAAATCTTTTTGTACAGTTTTAATTTGTAGAATGTAACGTACAGAATTTATCATTAAATTATAGAAATTATAGAATCTACCAATTTAAATAAATTACATTTGTAAATAAATGAAATTAAATAATATTAAAAAATTAAATAATAATTAAATAAATTAAATTATAGAATTTATCAAGAGTTTAAATTCGTTAAATTTTATATTGTGGAATTTGACTATATAGGATTTAATATTAATGTTTTATAAATTGAATTTAAATGATATGTAAAATTTTAACCGCGTCAAATAATCGATAATTTAATAATTTATCCATTGAATTGTTATTAACAAGTTACTTTACAAAATATTTAATTTTATCCGGTTTTATAACAACAATTATTCAAATTATCCCTCAACTGTAACAATTTGTTTCAATAAAATGACACGTTTTAGCAAATAGCAATTATTTAAAAATTATGTTTAGATTACGAGTTTTGAAATTTGTTTGTAGATGAATTTTAAATAAAATGACGCGTGTTTGCATAGATGTTACCAGCTAGTAACATTTCAAAAACAGGAGATAACGTCGAAAAATATTTAAATGACGAAAACTCTTACAAAAGAACCAACTTGTTAATACATTTTTTATGAATATCTTAGCGGAAGATTTTAATTACCGTATTTTCAAACACGTGCGAATTTTTAGAAATGGAAATCAATTTTTTGAATACTCACAAAATAAACATTTCTTTATAAATAAGTATCTCATTTATTTTATTATTTTAATTAGATTTAAGGTGGCTCCCTCTAATGAGGAAAACATTCTCTACAATTTTATTTCTTGACTTTCTTTAAATAATATTATCTAAAAAATTTATTAAACAAATACAATTTGCTCTTTAGATTTTTTAGGCAGAATATTTTTTAGCAAAATCTAACAAATAAAATTGTAGATTTAGGGTGAAAATTTTTTTTAAATTTTCATTATTTTTATTTCAAGTAATTTTCACTTCTCGTTCTATTAAAAAGTTCTACTACTTTCTACCCACGTTATTTTTCACATTCTATTATTTATAATAATGTGACCATTCGCACCTGAGTTAAAAAAAACTTGATGCTGCTTAAAGAATTAACGAGAAAAAACTCGGGGTCACCAAACTCGGCCAACAATCGTATAACAAAGTAGCGCCTTCTCCTTTTTTTTCTTTTTTCAACCTTAATTGGACTGCATTCCATGGACATTGCAAATTTGCACACATTTTCTCCACAAAGTCGGAAAATTTTTTTCCACTAGAAAATTCATGTACATAACAGGAAATTGTTTTTTTTCACCAGAATCACGAACTTTACCTAAAAACAAGCCCCTGAAAAAATAATCCCAAACTTCTATTCCTGAATTTTAATTTAAGCCCTCAATTTTCATTTTAATCGTTAAATTTGATTTAAATCCAGAAATTTTACTTTAAACCTTCAATTTTGATTTCTAAATTTTTATCTTAATCGATCGACTTTGAGTCATTAAAATTTTCCATTTCGTAAAATTTGAATACGATTGAAGTTTTCATTCAGTCCTTCAAATGAAAATCGAAAAATTGAAAGCTGATTCTATGAGAAGAAAAGTTGACGGATTTATTATTATCACTTTAGTGGCATAGGTCAACGAACATCGAACGATATGAGCACATCTGTGGAAAACAATGCTGACGATTTTTGTTTAAACAATCTAGATGTTGACTTCCTGTGTTTTCTGGAAAAATTGCCTTTTGTAGAATGATTAATTAACTCCCATTAAAATTCAAAGTTTCATTGTCGATTGATAAGGTATTCACAACAAGGTCACAAGATTTATTAGAAGTTTACTTCTTTGTGAGTAATTTTAAATTAAGCAGTTGGCCTGTTTTCTATGACAATGGAATATTTAATTTTAAATATCTTGATAATGAATAATTCGTTATTTAAGATTAGGTAGAATAATTTTTTTATAGCTATTTTTGTAGTTTCTTTCTTTTTTTTCAATCGTTAATTTATTTTAGAATCGATTAAACTATTTTCTTGGTGAATAATAATGTACCAATCCTTGGCGTCAAATCTCCCGCTTGAAATGTCTTAACCGCAGTGATTTAAGTACTAATCTCACTTGAGTCTACTTAACCTCTCTTATTGCAGAGTTAAGCTCTTTATCACTTGATTTATATCATTTTAATAATTTTTTCTGGGACTTTTGAAAATAATAAGTTGGTAATAATTTTCATTTTTAAATAGCTTTTATAACGGATGTTTAATAATATCTTACAAAAGCGAGATTTATTCACCAGTATCGAGTATTTAATAATAGCTATTTTCCAACAGAATAGAAAGTCCATAACCAAGCAAAGTTACGTCATTAATTAATTAAACTGTTTAACAAATTTTCCAAGTAATATATAAATAATGTGCAAAAAAAACACTTACGAATAGAAACTATCTTTCAACTTTCTCTCGGAGATTATGAGATTTTCACAATTGTAAAATATTTCCTCCGCAAGAAGATACGAGTTTTAAAAACAATGTGGATTTTTTTTTCTTAATTTACAAATTTTCCGAATAATAATAATTAGTTTTATTACAGAATTTTGTTACAGAGTACTATTTATAAACAATATATATAACATAAAGAATTAAATTAATATAATAATTATTTTAACTATTTATCCATTATTGAATAATTTTAATAAACTAAATAATTTTCGTAACTTTATAAAAAATTAATAATTATAATTTATTAAAATTAATCAACAAGTAATAAATATTTTTCTACATAATGTTAACTTAAACTTTAATTCGTCGTTTCATTATCACTAGAATCTTTCATTTTCCGTGAAATATAAGACGATGTCGATTCACTGTCCAATTGGTTCCAAAATAAAACTTTTCCAGAACAATCTTCGGATATAATTTTCTCCTCGCCTAGAGCTTTCTCTTGATACTCTTTTATTAAGCTTTTAAAAGCTTCTGTTTCTTGATACGGCAGAGTATTACGTTTTTTCTAAAACAATTGAAAAGAGAGATTATTTAAAAAAAAAAATTACATATTTTACTGAAAAAATCATTTTATTATATTATCTTTCTTTCTGAAATATCTTTCCGAAGTATCATTCTTCTTTTAAGAATATTTTCTTGGCATCTAATTAAGAATAAAATATTCTTAAAATAATAATAATATTATTAGATATTCTTAGATTAAGAATATTTTTCTTAAATTAAGAATATGTTCATAGATTAATCAATTTCTTCTTAATCAAATGATATTCTTCTTATTCTAAGAATATTTTATTCTTAAATAGGCACCAAGAATAATTCTTAAAAGAAGAATAGCATTTTTCAGTGTCTACTTTTTTCGTTGTTTATTAAACCAATTTTATAAATTATTTTCAAATAATCCTTACTTTTGTTCTCGTCATATGAGGCGATTTAGATTCTCTTTGTATCGATCCTTGCTCTCTCATATATTTTAAAATATCATGTCGTCTCTGTCTCTCATCTTCTTTTTTTCTAATCGACTTCATTCTATCATCCCTTTTTAATTCTTCAATCAATTTGCATTTCTGACTTAAAGTATTTTCATTTTTTTGCTTCGAACTCTGAACACGCGAAGAATCACTTTCTTCATCTTTTGCACTTTCTGAAGAACTGGTATTTATACAAAAATTGAATTTTATTTAATATTATAATATTATATTTTTACAATTTTGTATATTTTTTCAAAATATTATTCAATTTGAAATAACATTTTCCATTTCTCAAAAATCAATTTTATAAAACGAAAATATATTTTGATCTCAATTTACCTTTTTTCTCGAGTTTTGGGTAAATTTTTATTTTTAAATTTACAATGCGATTTATCATCTGGTTTCCGAAAATTGCAAGTTTTTCTCGAACAACAATCTGCTCGAAAATCTTTTTGCTTTGGATGATGACATGTTTTCCTTTCGCAACAATGTTTGCAACTTGAAAAAAGTTTCAGTAAAAAAAAAATTAATTAAAAAGGTTTCTTAAATTAAGAATTTGAAATCAATGAATTAATTTTAACGAATTTTTAGCGGAAAGAATTTAATAAGAAATTTTGTAATTTTTTTCAAGAAATACGGAAATTTTATTTTTAAGATAAAAGTTACGCAAATAAATTTATTTATTTTCGGATTATTAAAAAAGTTGCTAATTATATTTTATGATTTACCTTCTCAACAAATTTGGAGATTTTTCTTCGAAAGGTTTCTCAATTTTCTTTTTTCGAATATCTTCCTCTCTTTTTAATGATTCGTCATTTCTTTTCAAAATCTCGGTTTCTGAACTGCTATAATAGTTTTGATTGTACCTTAAAAATATATTAGATTTTATTTAAAATGATGTTATTGATTTTATTAATATTAATATGCCATTATTGATATAATTGATATAATTCATATTACTGATATAATTAAAGAAAAAGTTAAATATAAAGTTAAAAATTAAAATTAATTAAAAACCAAAAAAATATAAACTAAATAGTATAAATATGTAATATAAATAATTTTAAAATGTGTATTAAAATAGACGAAAGATAAAATTTATTGAAAAAAAAAAAAAAAAAACATAATATCAACAAATTTTCAATTTTTAAAAACCTTCTTCGAAGAAGCCGCCTTTCAGTAGAAAATTTATCTTCTTCTGTCTGAATTGCTTTCGCTTTATAAAAAGCTTCTTCAGCTAAACTTGCTTCAAACTGATTTTTATCTATATTAAAAACATATTTCTTAATCTAAGATTTTTTCATTTTGTTATTATAAAATAAAAAATAGAAGATTATAGTTCATTTTTGATAAAAATAAATAAAATCACACGTGTTATTTGACTCCGTGAAATTGATAGTTTTTCTTTCTTATAAAATAAATAGTTTTAATAAATTTCGATAAATAAATTTTTGGTAAATAATATAATTGAACAAGTATAACTGTCTGGAAGAAAAACAGAAAAATAGAGACAATATTATCACAAGAGAAATGATAATCGTGCCCCTGTTGCCTCGACAGCCCGCCAAACAGATATGTATAAATTTACACTTTGATTTAATTTTTAATTGAAATGTAAATAAGCAATTAAAAATTACTGACCACTATAAAACTTTTTAATTGACGAATTACTGGAAACTCCTGTTATATCGACATAATTTCTCGAATCATCAGTTGATTTGTTTAAATTGTATTGAATATTTATTGACCTCAATGATTCTGGGATATCTTCTTTTACAGACGTTATTAAAGATGAAACGGAACGTTTTGATTCATCGCTCTCTTCCAATCTATCCAACTGATAACTCTAATAAAATATCATTTATAAAGAAAACTTTACTTTTTGTTTAAAAATCAATTTTATGATTTCTTTTATTTATAAATGAGTTATGTTTTATTTATTTATTTTTTATTATATTATGTCCAAATATTATATTAGTGTGAAATAAACTGTGTATTTAAATTGTGTATGTAATAACAAAAATAATAAAATAATTCTATTATTTAAAAAAAAAAAACAGTTAACTTTTTTGAATTTATAGCTTCAGTTAATTTCTAAATATTTCTTTGTTGGCATAATAAGAAGGCGAAAGAAAATTTACATAATTGCTGTCGTTACTGATAGTCCAAATTTCTGTTATTTCACTAGAATCGGAAGAAGATTTATCATCTGATAAAATTTTAATTTCTTCTTTTTTTAATGTAATTTCGTCAAAAATATCTTCATCTGGGTACGTTCTTTCATCGACTTCAAAATATCTCGTTTTTTTAGCGATTGGCATTAACCCTCTTAAAATATAAAAAAAAAAATTAATCAGAAAGGGAATATTATCAGTCAAGGGTGAGCAAAAAATTTCTGAAGAAATTATTAACAAAAATTTCTAGTTTCGAATTATTTTTATTTATTACCTATAAGATTTATTTTTCTTAAGGTTTAAACAGTTTTTTTTAAACATTTACAAAAAAAAATTATTTTAAATTCCTTTTCTTCAAATTCTAGGTAGTTACTTTTCTACTTTTCGGAGTTTTTTTTTATTTTTTAAGTTTTTGTTAAAATTTTTAGTTAATATATACATTTTTATTATATCATTTTCTTCATTTTAATAGTTATTTGGTTATTTTCTGTTTACATTTTTACTTTTCGGAGTTTTTTTTATTTTTTAAGTTTTTGTTAAAATTTTCAGTTAATATATACATTTTTATTATATCATTTTCTTCATTTTAATATTAGTTATATTTGGTTATTTTCTAGTAATATTTCCTTTTTTTTTCGTTTCTAATTTCTTGTTATTTTTTTAAACTTTGTATGAATTTTTCATTTGTCGTTACTTTTCTCATTTTTAGTTATTTTTTTTTTTCATTTTAAGTTACTTTTTTTAATATTTAATTACTTTTATATCTTAACGTAACTTTTTTCCACTCTCTAGTTACTTTTCTTTATATTCTAGTACTTCATTTTTATAGAAGTTGTTATCTTTTATAACCAGACATGTTAATCTATAATATAGTATATTAGAATAATATTTCTTTATCATTTCATATACGGTTTTTCATTATTTCATAATTATTTATCTTCAACCCTTGTTCTTTATTTACATATCAATGATTTTTTTTAATTTTTTCGAAATATTATTTTAATTTTTAGTCTTCTTTTTAATTTACAGTTATTTTCATCATTATTTTGTAACTCTCTGGTAATTTTATCCTTTTTAATGCTTTATAGTTATTTTTGCCTCTCTAGTAATTTTTCCCTATTTTCAGTTTTTTTTATTTAATAGTTTTAATTTATAAAATAGTCAATGAATTTTTATTACTTTTTAGATATTTTCCCTTTAACTCTGGTTGTTTATTTTCAATCCTAGTTACTTATTGTCTTATAATTTATAATAAATTTAAATTTCTAATTTTTTAATAGTTTCTAGTTATTTTTGGCGCATTTTAATAGTTTTGTATTTTTAGTAATTTTCTTGAAATTTTAATTAATATTTTCATTTTATATAGATATATCTAGAGCTACTAGTAATTTGTAATTTTTTTTAGTTACATCTCTTAAATTTTGAGTATTTTTACTTTTTAGTACTTTTTTTATATTTCAGTAAGTTTTCTTTATTTTATTAACGTCTTTCAAAAACCCTAGTTATTAAATCTTCAATTCTAGTTACTTATTCATGATTATTTTTTTTCCACTTTTTTAATTATTTTGTTATAATCTAATAATTTTCTTCACTTTTTTGTTACATGTACAATTTAATTTTAAATCATTAGTAATTTTTTCTAATTTTTTTTATTTTTAATAATTCTCTTAAATCTCCAGTTTTTTAATCAATTTAAAATTTAAAGTGATTTTTTGCAATTTTTAGTTATTTTGTTACTTTCTAGTATTTTGGTTACTTTTGATTTATGAATTTTATTAAATGTTTTTATTAACTTATTACTAATTTGAATTTTTTTTTTGCTATATTTTTAATTTTCTAAGAATTCTTTCAGCTATTAATAATTCTACTTTATTTTTTCAATTTTTATTTATTTTCTAGTTACTTTTTTTCATATTCTATTTTTTTTTATTTGGTCTGAATTATTTATTCAGTTTTTAGATTTTTTGTTTATTTCCAAATGATTTGTTGATATTTGCAATAATATATCCAATATTCATTTTTTATAACTTCCCATTAATGTGTTTAATTTTTAGTTATTTGGTCATTTTAACCGTATTTTTCGCACTTTTACCGCAGTTTTTAATTGTTTCTACTTTTTATAAATTTTCAGTACTTTTTTCATTCTTCAGTTACTTTGTTAAATTTTTAAATTTTTTTTCACAATTTTTCTTTATTCATTGTTTTTTCCTATTTCCACGTTTTTATTAAAAATTTTCAAATTTTTTTTCATAAATTCATTTTTTTTACTATCTTTTTACTATTTTCTTATTAGTCGAGCTTTGTAACTGTATTAGAAATGGCATTCCGACTTTAGTAAGATTTTATATTATGCAAACGTCATACAAAAAATACTAACTTTGGCAATTCTTTGGTAAAAAACTGTTTTTCATGAGGATATTTCCAATCTTTTTTTTCTTCATTATTAATTGAACTTTCATCTAAAGAATCGTAAGATTTCACTTTTAATTTTTCTTGATAATCTGAACTGTACGATGAAGATGATATTGAAGAAGATGAAGAATAAATCAACATCTCCTCATCTTCTTTTTTCTTCTTCTGCGCATCTTTTTGTAGTTCATTTGGTTGCTTGACAAAAAATGTTAACATGAAATTATGAATGAAGAAATACATTTTTTTGTATTTATTATTTTAATATTTTTTTTAATTTTTTCAAGTTTATTTTTACGTTCATTTCTTATTCTTATTCTTTCATTGCTTTATTTCAATTCTTCTTTCATATTGTTATTTTATATTATTGTGTATTTATTATTAACAAAAATTACTTTTTTCTTTCCAAGCCGAAATCCTTTAAAAAAATCGGTAAATAATTTTTTTATACTGCTGCGTCTCTTCTCCTGTTTTCTTTTCTCATATTTTGGCAAAAGAAGTCTGCGACTATGTTTATCTTCTAACGTTAAATTCATTAATTCTTCCTCTTCAATTTCTTCCGAAGAATGCAAAACTCCAGATGCTAAATTATCTTCAATTTTTGAATTCTGCTTTCTACGAGAACGCAGTCCAAAACAAGAAGGAGTTTGACATTCCGAATCTGTTTCTTCATTTAGAGAGCTGAATATCTTTAAAACAATCATATCTTAGTTCTCATGTATTTATATTCAAATTTTCCTTAAAAAAATGTTTTTTTTTTAAACACCTCATTTACATTTAGACTACATTTTTTCACATTTATATTTTATTAATATTCTAACAATTTTTCATCTTATTTTTAAGACAATTCCAAGGAAAATCATAAATCATTAAATCCTTTTTCTGATCGTTAAAATCGTTTAAAAAAATATTTATAAATCTGAAAATTCAATTTCGATCCAAAATTGCCTTTTTTTAATAAAGACAAAATAAAATTTTAATTTTACCTGTGTAGAAACATCATCTCGTAATTTTTGAGCTTCGACATCCTTGAAAGGAACTTTTTGAAACTGAAGTTTATCAACTTGAGACTCTTCGTCCTGATATGCTATTAAATATATTTTAATCATACTTTCACCAAAAAAAATAAAAAACTATTAACATAACTTCATACAATAACTATATTCCGTCGAAGAAGAAATTGTACTAATATCTTCCTCTGTTATTTGCACTCCTTCTATTTTATAAACTTCCGCATCATCTCGTATTTCTTCTATTTCTTTCATTTCTTCTTTTGTAAGCGATATTAAACGTTTCCTAGCTTCCTCCTCCGAAGAATCTCTATATTAAATTAAATTCTTTTATTTTATACAAAAAAAAAAGATATTTTTTTATTCCCTCCAAGGGCGGTGACTTGTCAATTTTTGCCATCTGCAAACTTAATATTGACTAAAAAGTAAAAGGGAGGGGGGGGGAGAGAAAAAAAACAATAGTAAACTAAAAAGATTCCTAATTAGCGTAATTATTGTAACGCAAAAGTTGACGATTTTATTTGATTTCGAGTACATTTTCGGAATAAATAACCATATAATCAAAATAATATAAAATTTGAGAAAAATAATTGAAAAATGATTTAAACATTAAAAATTTGAAGAACAAAAATCAGAGTTTTTGAAATAATTGAAAAATGTAGAAAGAAATTGAGACTTAATTAATAAATAATGAAATTAATCTGATATTGAAGGAAATAATTAAAACTGAAGAAGTTTTATTTAAAAAAATTTAAAAAAAATAATTGAAACTTCCGGAAATTAAATTTAAAATTAAGGAGAAAAAATAAAAAATAATGAAAATCCTTGACAAAAATTTTTGGAAAGTGTTAAAAATATAGTTGAAATTTGTAGATATTAATTACAATTTTTTAAACAAAATTTTAAAAAATACAGAATATTTGTGAAGTAAAAGAAAGTACCTTATAACAACATGATTTTAAAAATTTTAAACTTAGAAAAATAATTAAAATTTTATAGAAATAATCGAAAATTGAAGGAAATAATGAACATTTGAGATAAATAATTGAAATTTTTAGAATTAATCGACAAATATTTAAAATAATAATATAAAATTTGTGAAAATCTTTGCAAATGAAAAACATAATTAACAATTGACGAACGTATTTAAAATTTGAGAAAAATAATTAAAGATTGATTAAAACTTTGAAAAGTGGATACAGTAACTTAGATTTGAGATAATAAATAAAAATTTAAGAAATTAATTGAAAAATAATTAATTTAACTATCTAATTAAAAGGTGGAGAAAATAATTGCAAAAGGATAAAAGAAAATGAAAAAAATAATTGAAAATTTTGGAATTTAATTGAGGAATGAATAGTAAGACTGATTAAAAATTGAAGAAATTGATGGCAAAATGATAAGAATAATAACTGAAAATTGAAGAAAATAATGGAAATTAGGGAGAAATAATAAAAATTTTCGGAATTAAACAACAAATAATCAAAAATTGTCAAAAGTATTTGAAATATGAGAAAAATAATTGAAGAATGATTAAAACATTGAAACGTGGAGACAGTAAATTAGATTTGAGATAATAAATAAAAATTTAAAAAATTAATTGAAAAAAAATTAATATATCTATATTTAAAAGGTGGAAAAAATAATTGCAAAAAAATAAAAGAAAATAAATTTGAAAAAAATAATTGATAAATGAGATAAATAATTGAAATTTTAGGTATTTAATTGAGGAATGCATAGTGAGATTAATAAAAAATTGAAGAAATTAATTGCAAAATGATAACAAAAACAATTTCAAACTGAAGACAATTATTAAAATTTGAGAAAAATATTTTAAAATCTAGGAAATTAATTAAAGAGTATTGAAACTAATAAAAAATTGTGGACAATATTTGCAAACTAATAAAACTAATTAAAAACTGAAAAAAATGATTAAAATTTGAGAAATATGTTTCAAAATCTAGGAAATTAATTGAAGAATAATGAAAATAATAAAAAATTTAAGACATTATTTGTAAAGTAATAAAATCAATTAAAAATTGTAGAAATTGATGATAATATTAGTAATTGAAAATTGAAGAAAATTATTACAATTTGAGAAATATATTTTAAAATCTAGGAAATTAATTGAAGAGTAATGAAAATAATAAAAAAATTCGAGAACATTTTTTCAAAGTAATAAAAATAATTAGAAATTAAAGTATATAAAAATTGAAAATTAATTAAAAAATAATTTAATATGACAAAAAGTAATGGAAAAATGATAAAAATAATCGTAAATTGAAGGAAATAATAGAAATTCGAGATAAATAATTTAAGTTTTTGATATTACATTGAAACGTGGATATAGTAACTTAGATTTGAGATAATAAATTAAAATTTAGGAAATTAATTGAAAAATAATTAATATATTTAATTAACAGGTGGAGAAAATAACACTAGTTTACAAACAAAAAAAATTTTTAAGTACATTCAATGTCACTATTTTTTTTATGTACTAAGCTTCTCGTTACTTAAAAATGACATTAAGAAATTTTTCTATGGATAGGTTTTCGAAACATGAATTTTTAAAATTTTTTTACGTTTTTTTCGGAGGCGACTTCACGTTTTAGGCCGTATCTCGAGTTACAGACGTCCGATTAAGTTTTTCTAGGTGTCAAATTAAAGGTAATCAAATTCCAAACAATCGCTTTTAACATTATTTTTCAATCGGTTAAATATTTTAAGTGATATAGTCCAAAAAAAATTTTAAATTTGAGTTTTTGGCCAAAATCTGAAAAACAAATTCATTCTACCGCCATGCAAAAATAGAAAACGTCAAATTATGTCCAGTTTTAAATTTTTTACATATATGGCTCACTTTTAAGAAGAAAAAAATGTGTGGATGAAAACAATCTAGGGGTAATTATTGAAGTTATAAGTCAGGGTACTGAAATTCTCGTTTTACGCCATTTCGGTATTTTACCTCCTTTTATAGTGATTATGTTGATTAATTTAATGAATACAATATCTAATTAGAAAATGGACTTTTTTCACAGTTTTCAAATAATTTTTAGTGCTTTACTAATTCAAATTTGACTGAAAAATTTTTTGGAGTTTTTGACAAAAATTTCTGAAGAGGCATAAATTGATTAAAATCTGCTTTTTTGACAAGTTGAATCAGATGCGCAGAGGTTCAATTTTTGTTGAATTTTGTTCGTTAATAGATGAAAAAGTTTGAAATTAGATATCGAAATATGAAAAATAAATTATATTTGACTGAAAATTTTTTTGGAGTTTTTGACAAAAATTTCTGAAGAGGCATAAATTGATTAAAATCTGCTTCTTTGACAAGTTGAATCAGATGCGCAGTGGTTCAATTTTTGTTAAATTTTGTTCGTTAATAGATAAAAAAGTTTGAAATTAGATATAGAAATGTGAAAAATAAATGATATTTGACTGAAAAATTATTTGGAGTTTTTGACAAAAATTTCTGGAGAGGCATAAATTGATTAAAATCTGCTTTTTTGACAAGTTGAAACAAATTTTTTCAATTTTGTTCGTTAATAGATGAAAAAGTTTGAAATTAGATATAGAAATATAAAATTAATTATTTTTTTTAAAAAAATATGTCCGCAGCAGCCCTCAGACGAAAGTCAATGGTTTTTCTCCTTATAAATTAAAAAAGAATCAATTTTCTTTGTATTCCCATTAAAGAATAATATTCTTAACTACTTTGTGTAATATAATACAATTTATGCTTTTCAAAACTTTGCGCGTCTGATTCAACTTGTCAAAGAAGCAGATTTTAATCAATTTATGCTTCACCAGAAATTTTTGTCAAAAACTCCAAAAAAAATTTCAGTCAAATTTGAATTAGTAAAGCACTGAAAATTATTTGAAATCTGTGAAAAAAGTCCATTTTCTAATTAGATATTGTATTCACTAAATTAATTAACATAATCACTATAAAAGGAGGTAAAATACCGAAATGGCGTAAAACGAGAATTTCAGTACCCTGACTTATAACTTCAATAATTACTCATAGATTGTTTTCATCCATACATTTTTTTCTTCTTAAAAGTGAGCCATATATGTAAAAAATTTAAAACTGGACATAATTTGACGTTTTCTATTTTTGCATGGCGGTAGAATAAATTTGTTTTTCAGATTTTGGGCCAAAAACTCAAATTTAAAATTGTTTTTTGGACTATATCACTTAAAATATTCAACCGATTGAAAAATAATGTTTAAAGCGATTATTTGGAATTTGATTACCTTTAATTTGACACCTAGAAAAACTTAATCGGACGTCTGTAACTCGAGATACGGCCTAAAACGTGAAGTCACCTCCGAAAAAAACGTAAAAAAATTCATATTTCGGAAACCTATCCATAGAAAAATTTCTTAATGTAATTTTTAAGTTTAGCGGACCATAGTACATAAAAAAAAAATAGTGGCATTAAATGTACATTTTGTCTGTAAACTAGTGTAATTGTTTAGAAAAAAATGTATTAAAAATGAGATATGTGATTGAAAATTGAACAAATTGATTGAAAAATGATAACATTAATTTTTGAAAATTGAAGAAAATTATTAAAATTTGAGAAAAATATTTTAAAATCTAGAAAATTAATTAAAGAGTATTAAAACTAATAAAAAATTGGGGACAATATTTGCAATGTAATAAAACTAATTGATCCAACGTTTCGAGAACTAACTGTTCTCCTCTTCAGGGATTAAATAATTAATAAATTATTTATTAATTAATAAATAATTGTAAATTGAAGAATATAATAAAAATTTGTAAAAAATAGTTTTAAAAATTCCAGAATATATTTGAGATAAAGAAGACTATAATTAAAATTATATATTTTAATTCTTTGAACTTTAATTAATTTGAAATTTCATTGATTAAAAATTTAATTAATCCACTCTTTGAGAATAGTAAAATTTAAATTATATTTAAAAATTTGTTCAATTTTTAAGAATTCTTTTCTTTTATGATTTTAATTATTTGCTACAATTCTAAACTATTTTTATTATTTTTCAAAAATTTTCTGCCATTTTATTTTCATTATTTTTCATTTTTTCCCTTCATTTTTAAATTCCATTTCCCAAGTTTCAATTCTTTTCTTTAATCTTTGAGAATAGTAAATTTAAATTTATTTAAATTTTTAACAATTCTTTTCTTTTATGATTTTAATTATTTGCTACAATTGTCACCTATTTTTATCATTTTTTAACAATTTTCTTCAATTTCTAATTACCTATTTCCATTATTTTTCAAATTTTTCCCTAATTCTTAAATTCAATTTTAGCAAGTTTCAATTGTTTTCTTTAATTTTTTCAAATAAAACTTTTTCAATTTTAATTATTTCTTTTGATATCAAGTTAGTTAAATTATTTATTAACTAATTTTCAACGTCTTTCGTCATTTTTCAATTATTATTTTTACAAAATATGGTTTTTCTTTTTTAAATTTTAATCATTATCTTTGAATAGTAAATTTTTTTAGTTTTTAGGAGTACATTGTACGAAAGGGCATGTCCCGTATGTATTAAATAAATAAATAAATTCACTTATTCACATTCTTATGAAGAGATTTATTTTTTGTCTGTAATTTCGCCATATGGAATTCCACAGGGTGATTTTTTTGCTCTATGGAATTTGCAGACGTACTATACACAAGTCGTCGCCCCTGATTCCCTCTCATCAATTTCTAACCAATATTCTATTTACTTTTCCTCACTGACGTCCGAAAAATCTCCATAATCCAGTGGTGATTTACAAATAGTGCACAAATTTTGCAAATCTGAAAAACACTGGGCACAAAATATACCAATGCAATCGGGAGTCGGACACTTAACATGAGGATTTTGTTCGTCTCTTTGAACGGCTCCACATAAAATACACGTAATTTGTTCCGAGCCAAAACATTTATTTAAAATAGGACAAATCGCCGTCAATCTTTCCTTGAAAGTCACTTTTTCCGTATTTTGTGCACCGCTCATTCCAAATTTTCTCCTCAATTGTCGTCTCGCGAATTTTAGAAAATTGCCTCTCGATCTGCATTTTCATTATAGAAATTAAATTATTCATATAGGGTTTCATTTTACTTCGACCAAAGTCGTTGAGGATCGATTTTAAAAAAATTTCAGAATTTCAGAAATGATTCTTTATGGTTTCTAGAGAATGAAATGAAAAGAATATTTTTAAAATGTCTTTTATTAATATTATAATATGATTTTAGGAATAAAATAAGGTAACGTAACAATGTTTTTTTTTAAAGAATATAAATAATATCGTTCAGAAATAGAAAAAGTCGTTTTTGGGTACTAACAAAAAAAAATTAACCTGAAATATATTTATGATTTTCATGAAAAATAAACATTTTTAGAGCTCGTAAAAGCGTTGTTATAAAAATTAATGGCTTAAAAATGATAAATGCTTCCGCGAAGTGATAGTTTTCTTTATTTATAAATATTTAAGTACTTTTTATCAACAAGTGTAAATTCCAATAATAGATAACACTGTTTTATAAAATAACAAAAAGTAAAAGAACTTATTCTTATCGGAATTAGTAGAGGTTGTGGGTAATAAAAAACTAAAAAAAATCATATATATTAAATCTCTGATACACCCTTAAAATTTTGTTTTAAAGTCAAAAAATCGTTTTCAGAACTGGATGAAAATTACAGTTATTTAAATTCAAAGAAAACATAAATTGTTAAATAATTATTATTTGACAAGAAATTTTAGCTAAACCTAATTTTATCTAGAAAATTTACAACTGGATCTTTCAAAATATGGTAAAATTAATTTTAATAATAGTTTTATTTGATGGCAATAGTCATTTGTTAGTTTGAGGTTATTTCAATGGAAAGAACCTCCTTAATTTGAAAACAAGAACTTTTTTCATATTTGCTAATTTTAGGATCTGATATATTGGTTGAAGAAATACATAAAAATTTGATTCTTTCAAATTATTCTAATCCAAATCTACTCACATTAAAATTTTCACGTCGGTTTTGAATTTAGTTTATAAAATAATAAAGTTTAAAAATTCTAATATATTTTTAGATTAAAACGTTCAAAAAATCCACCTTCAATTTAGAAATAAGTATTGTTTTAACCTGAAAATATATTAGAATTTTTAAACTTTTTTATTTTAAAAACTAAATTCAAAACCAATGCGAAAATTTTAAAATGAGTAGATTTAGGTGTGATTTGAATTTTCAATTTTTAAATCTTTGAACCTTTTTTGAAAATTTTTGAAATTTTTTATTTTGAAAGCATCCAATTTTTATATATTTCCTCAACCAAGATACCATATAAGGTCATAAAGTTAGCAAAAATCATATTTTAAGACTAATAAAACAGTTTTTAAATAATTCTTTTCATTTCCTACTCTAAAAACAATAGAAAATCATTACTGAAATAATCAGATTTTTCAAAATTTGGTTCGCAACGATTTTGGTCGAAATAAAATGGTCTGACCCCATAACTAAATTAATGAAATAAACATAGAAAAAATCCTGGTAAGTTGACTTATGAAAAAAAAGCAGGCAATTTACCCGACTCTCCCCTAAAAAAAATATACGGGTCATTCTTTCTCAATGTTGCCACCCCCCTGCGCATTTTATTTTTCAAAATAATATGCTTCACTAGGGCTTAAAATTTTTTTCAAAAAAACAATTTTTTATTACCGTATGGTGTTTTTCTCTTAGTTTAAGAGTGGCAAAATGTGACCGAAATATTGCTTAAACACTCTAATAAAGTTGAGAAAAAAAAAGGAAAGGTTAAATTGGATCCCTATCCATAAAAATACGTTAATGAGATTCTAAATAAATAATACTTATATCTCAGACCCCTTATAATCAAAATCTACTCTTAAAAATCATCCTCTAAAAATTATTTTCACAAGTTAGGAATTATTATTTTATGAATTAATTTTAAAAAATTCTGTAACCTCTACCGGCTACAGACTTTTTTCAAATAGCATTGGATCAAAGTAAAATAAAAAAATTTTTAAATACAACCCTTAAAAATCGTCCCCTAAGAATTCTTTTTGCAAGTTAATTATTATTCTTTGTGAAAAAAATTTTAAAAAAATTCTGTCATCTCTACAGGCAATAGAAATTTTTCTAAATATCATTGGATCAATTTAAAATAAAAAGGAATCAAAGAACATCCCTTAGAAATCATCCCCTAAAAATTCTTTTTGCAATTTAATAATTACTCTTTCTGAAATCAATTTAAAAGAAATTCTGTCATCTCTATAAGTTATAGAAATTTTTCCAAATATCATTAGATCAATTTAAAATAAAAAAGAAACAAAAAACATCCCTTAGAAATCATTCCCTAAGAGTTCATCATCCAAGATAGTAATTATTCTTTGTGAAATCGATTTAAAAAAATTATTTTATCTCTTTAATCTATAGAAATTTAATTGGATTTGAGTAAAATAAAAAATAATCCCAAAAGATCAATTAAAAATCATCCCCTAAGAATTAGTTTTACAAGTTATGAATTATTCTTTGTGAAATCAATTTTAAAAAATTCCGTACCCTCTACGGCTATAAACATCTTTCCAAAAATCATTCGATGAAAGTAAAATAAAAAATAATTAAAAACATCTCTTAGAAATCATCCCCTAAAAATTATTTACACAAGTTAGGAATTATTCTTTATGAAATCAATTTGAAAAAACTCTGTCATCTCTATAGGCTAAAGAAATTTTTCCGAATGTCATGAAATTAAAATAAAATAAAAAATAATCCCAAAACATCCCTTAAAAATCATCCCCTAAGAATTAGTTTTACAAGTTATGAATTATTCTTTGTGAAATAAATTAAAAAAAACTTACTTATCTCTATAGGCTATAGAAATTTTTCCAAATATCATTGGATCAATTTAAAATAGAAAGAATTAAAAAACATCCCTTAGAAATCATCCCCTTAGAGTTCTTCGTCCAAGTTAGTAATTATTTATTGTGAAATTAATTTAAAAAAATTCTTTCGTCTCTACACGCTATAGAATTATTTCCAGATATCATTGGATTAAAGTAAAATAAAAAATAATCACAAAAGATCCCTTAGAATTCATCATCTAAAAAGTATTTTCACAAGATAAAAAGGGAAGTTTCTAAGTGATGTCTGTTTTTTAAAGTACTTTGCACCAATGATATCTGGAATGAACTCTATAGCTTGTAGAGGAGATAGAAATTTTTTTAACTCAATTTACCTCTAGAGGTTACAGAAAATTTCTAAATTGATTTCACAAATAATAATTGCTAACTTGTGAAAATAATTCTTAGGGGATGATTTTTAAGGGATGTTTCTTGAATATTTTTTATTTTACTTTCATTCAATATGGTGTCTGGAAAGAATTCTATAGCCTATAGAGGTGACAGATTTTTTTTAAAATTTATTTCACAAAGAATAATCATTAACTTGCAAAAATAATTCTGAGGTGATGATTTTTCAGGGATTTTTTGGGATTATTTTTTATTTTATTTTAATCTCATGACATTCGGAAAAATTACTTTAGCAGAGATGACAGAATTTTTTCAAATTGATTTCATAAAGAATAATTCCTAACTTGTGTAAATAATTCTTAGGGGATGATTTCTGAGGAATGTTCTTTGATTCATTTTTATTTTAAATTGATACTATGATATTTAGAAAAATTTATATAACCTATAGAGATGACAGAATTTTTTTTTAATTTATTTCACAAAGAATAATCATTAACTTGCAAAAAGAATTTTTAGGGGATGATTTTGATGGGTTGTTTTTTGATTATTTTTTATTTTACTTTCATGCAATAATATTTGGAAAGATGTTTATAGCCGTTAGAGGTTACAGAATTTTTTTAAATTGATTTCACAAAGAATAATTCCTAACTTATTGTAAAACTAATTCTTAGGGGATGAATTTTAAGGGATGTTTTTTTATTTTTCTTTGATCCAATGGTATCTGGAAATATTTCTAAAGCCTGTTTTGATTATTTTTTATTTTACTTTAATCCAAAGATATTTGGAAAAATTTCTATAGCTTATAGAGATGACAGAATTTTTTCAAATTGATTTCATAAAGAATAATTCCTAACTTGTGTAAATAATTCTTAGGGGATGATTTCTAAGGAATGTTTTTTGATTCATTTTTATTTTAAATTGATACTATGATATTTAGAAAAATTTATATAACCTATAGAGATGACAGAATTTTTTTAAAATTTATTTCACAAAAAATAATCATTAACTTGCAAAAATAATTCTGAGGGGATGATTTTTAAGGGATATTTTTTAATTATTTTTTATTCTACTTTAATCTAATGATATCTGGAAAGTTGTCTATAGTCGGTATAGGTTACAGAAAATTTTTCAATTATTTCACAAATAATAATTCCTAACTTGTGAAAATATCTTTTATATGGAATGATTTTTACGTGTTGATTTTTATTGTAAGGGGTGTGAGGTCTAAGTATTATTTATTTACATTTTCTTTTTTTTCTCAACATTATTAGACAATTGTCTAATATTGTCAATTATTGACATTATAACAATTGTCCATTATTTCGGGGAGATTTTAGCAATATTTTGATCACATTTTACCACTCTTAAACTAAGACGAAAAACACCATACGGTATTACAAAAATTTGAGATTTTGACAAAAATTTTAAGCCCTTGTAAACAAATTTTATCTTTAAAAATAAAATGCGCATTTGGGTGGCAACTTTGAGAAAGAATGACCCAATATATAAATTATTTGTATAGCGTTGGGCGCCACCTTAAAATATGATTATAGAGCCAAACAGCCCGTTCTTTTGCTCTGTCAGGATGATAAGAAATCATGACACATTGTCTCAATCGTAAGCCGTACGGCTCAAAAATAATTATAATCCAGCAGAAAAACATGAGGGTTAAAATTTGATAATATCTGTCATAATTTGGTGGAATCGGATCCGGAAGGCACGAGTTCATGTCTACTTCCGCTTCATTCGGAGGAAGAGAAAAAGCATTTATGATACTTCTGTAAAGATCGGCCAAAAATCCTTTTCCGGATACCTTAACTCCGACAGAATTGGGTTCTGGTATTTTTGTGTCGACTTGTCCGTGAACTCTGATCAAGTATTTTTTGTTGATTATTATTTGAACAAATTGATTAGAAATTTATTAGTATTTATATAATAAATATAATTATATAATGGTGCCAATCTATTATATTTCACCTAAAATCGTTTTGGATTATATTTTTAGAAAAATCGACGATAAATTCGTAATAATGATTTTTAATATCGTACAATTAATTTTTGGCAAATATTTTTAAAAATTATTTATTTTTGCTTTGGAATATTAATTTTTATTTCGAGGTGCAAGGAAAAAAGGTTATTTTGACACGTGCAAAAAAGTTTTTTTTTAAGAATAGACGATTTCGTGATTTGAGACATAAAATGTTATTCTATTTTGAAATTTTTTTTTGTCCTTTTTTAATTATTAACTTCTGCTTCAAGAAATTCATTTAAAAATACAAAAATAATTGAAATTGAAGACAATATTATAAAATTGAAGAAATTTATTTGACAAAAAATATTTAAAATAATTGAAAATAATTATAGGCTACAAGTTTGAATTTGAATTAAATAAACGAAAATATAAGAAAATTATTTGAAAATAGGAAAAACAATTCGAATTAAAGACTGTAATTAATTATTAACAAACACAAATAATTGCAAAACGTATATTTCGTGAAAAAATTTAAAAAATAATAATTGAGAGTAGAAGAAAAACGTCGAAAATTGAAGACAATTATTTAAAAATTACAAGTGTAATTGAGAACGAAGGGAATTATCTTAAAATAAATAAAGTAAATGAAAATTGAAGAAATTAAAAGAAAAAACTTTGCAACTAATTTTAAAATTACGAAAAAAATTTTAATTGAGAAAAATTTATAAATTGCGAAAAATAATTGAAAATTGAAGACATTCAATTTAAAAATGCCAAATATATAATTGAAAGAAGAAAAATAATCAAAAATTGAGAAGTACGTTTAAAAATGAGAAAAATAACTAAAATTGAAGACAATAATTTAGAATTGAAAAAGTAAATTTTTAATTGAAGAAATTCGTTATAAAATGATAAAATATTTAAAAATAATAATCTACAAGTTAAAGTTGCAGAAAGTAATTAAAAAAAGAAACTTATTGAAAAAAATATTGAAAGTAATTCAAATTGCAGACAAAATAGTTTTCGTTTAAAATTAAGAAACAAGAAACGAAGATCATTGGAAAACGAAGAAATTGCATTTAAACATATTTTTAAAAAATTTAAATTTTGAATTAAAATTCTTGAACCTAAATTTTTCTCGTAATTTTAAAATGAGTTTTTTCCTTTTTCAAACTTATTTTCTTAAATTTTTACTTTTTCTTTCTTCAGTTTAAATTTTAAAACTGTTTTCTTAAATTTCAATAACTTTTGTAATTCTTTACTTTATTTCTCCTTCATTCAATCATTTTTTTCACTTTTAACTTTAAGCTTACAATTTTTTTTTTTTTTTGCTATTTTTTAATGAATTTCTCCAACTTTTAATTTCTGTGTTCAATTTTTAATTATTGTCATAAACATTCAATTATTTTATTCAATTTCAGATTATTTTTCAACTTTTAGTTTTTAAATATATTCATCGATTTTAAAGTATTTTTTGAATTTAAATTGTTTTCTAGCTGATTCTAAAATTTCAATTACATTATAAATAATTTAAAATATTTTCATTTAATTTTCAATTAGTTTTTTCTAAAGATTTTCTAAATTTTTCAATATGTTATTTGAAATTTTAATTCTTTTTGTTCTTAATCACATATTTGTATTATTTTATATTTTGTAACAATTTGGTAAAATTTTTTTTTAGTTTTTTACCAATTTCATCAATATGATTTTTAATTTTTCAAAAATATCTTCAATTTTCACAGGTAGCCTAAAATTTTAATTTATTTTTTGTCACTTTTTAGTTAATGACTTCTATTTATATAATCTTTCTTCAATTTTAAATCAATATGTATATTTTAATTATTTTTCTAATTTTTAAATTCAGAACAATTTTTTAAAGATTTTCTTTCATTTTTTCTTATTTTCTTAAATTTAACTTGTAATCAATAATCTTTAATTATATTTGTGATTTTCTAATCAAATTCATCGTTGGGGTTTTCAATTTTCCAAAAATAGTCTAAATCGACTCATTTTCATCTAAAAATTGTAAATTTTCATTTTCAAGCAATTTAAATTTTTGTTTTTAAGATCATTTTTTTGCCATTTCTTAATTATTAACTTCTTTTTTAAATTATTTTTCTTCAATTTGCAGTTATTTTAGTCATAGTTAACTAGTTTTCTTTAAATTACAATTCTTTTCTTCAAAGTTTAATTACAATCTTGAATTTTCTTTTTTGGTCTTCAATTTCTTCAGCAATTTTGGTTTTCTTTTTAAATTGAAATTTAAATTATTTTTTTCATTTTTAAATTAATTTTTTCAAATTTCGTCTACTTCTTATTTTTCAATAATTATTTTCGTCTATTTTAACTTATAGTTTTTAATTTTCAATTATTTTTTAAGAAATTTCTGCTATTTTTAATTTTAAACCTTTAATAATTCTCAATAATTTTTTATGGACTTTTTTCAAATTTCTGTTTATTATATAATATGCGTACCTAATAAATTTCTTCGTTTCTTATTTCTTTCTTTAAATTAAAACTATTTTGTCCGCAATTTAAGTTACTTTTAACTTTTAATATTTTTAAATAAGTTTCTTCTTTTTCAATCTTTATTGATGGGACATTTATTCAGGTTTTATTTATTTAATTACAAATTTTCTGGACAAATATAATAAAATTATACTGAATTTTGGCATTGGACAGATAAGTTAAAAAATAAACTTTTACCTAATATTTTTAACTTTTGCAATCAATAAATATAAGTATATAAATTAAACTATTTTCAAATATCAATATAATATTATAGAAATTATTTTTTTCAAAATAACCTTTTTTCCGTGCACCTCAACAATAAAATTAAAATTTCAAATCAAATAATTTTATAATATATTTTGTAACGAGACTTTTGGACACAAAATTAAAAATACGACCAACGATGTGAACCAATTCTCCTCCGAAGTATTTTGCCGGAACTTGCTCGCCGGACCAGAGTTCGAAAAATGAAATATAATTCTAAATTTTGAGGAGTTCTAGCTACAGAATAAACGATAAACGTGAATTTACATTTTATTTTGAATGTTTATTTTATAATTCAAATAGAATAATTTACATATGTGTTTTGTGCAGTGTACTGAGATTTTTAAATAATCGCAATTATTTTACGCAATTTATTTACATCGATAAACGTAGTCAAATCGTAAAATGTTATATCATTTTATTAATCGTGCAGATATTAATATCATTTTCTTTCGCTTTTTATACTCGAGTCTCACGCTCTAAACTAAAATTCTAAAAGACGCAATAAAATCCGATTTGTAGTTTGTATAATCCGAACGCTGTTGAGCTCCGAACGAATTTAAATGAATCTAAAAAAAATATAAAGAAAACCGATGTTAAATTTCGTTGATTTGCGCAATTACCGAACGAAATCTAAATTAAATAAACAAACCGTGTATTATGTAAGCAAACGAGCTTAAATCACGACGCTTTGAATCCCGTTAATTTAATTAATTAAAAGAAGAGAAAAACGTAAATTTGAAATGCGAATAAGCGAATTAAATAAAGAAAATTGACGTGAATTTTAATTATCCGGTCACGAAACACTCTATTTAACAAAAAAAATAACTCGCGAAATACTTTAGATCTCGATAATTAAACCGACGCGAACTTTTCGAAATTTCACTTGTACTAATTTTTACGTACGCGAATCGTTTAAGGCGACGGAGTGGCTTTGCCACTATAACGAGTTTCACTCGTTTTAAATTTGTGAGTATTACTCACTGGCCATGCGGTATCACCGCTTGTCCAACACTAAAAATATATATATATAAAATCACAAAATATATAAAAGCATAAAATATAGATAAAGGAAAAGGGTACAAGGATAAACCTCTTTATTAAATCAATGTTTGAAACTGTTTGAAACGTTTTGAAAAGTAATTCCCTACTAAAAGAGAAAATTCTTTTAAATAAATAAAAGAGACAACACTGGTTGTCGAAACAGAAGTAGCAGGCGAAACGATCGCCTCGTTGCGTCAACAGTGAAAACTGTCAAAATGGTTGTCGTCGAGAAGCGAGAAGCAATCGTGCTTCCTCGAAGCGTGTGCCGTATTCGTGCCTGGTAATCAGATTACCAGAGCCGTCGTCGTCGTCGAGAAGTAAGAAGCGAGCGTGCTTCCTCGTTGCGTGGGCCGTATTCGTATCTGGTACTCAAAACTACCAGAATCGTCGTCGTTGTTCGCTCGTCGCTTGGCGGTATAACCACCTAGAGAGAGAGCCAGGAGATCCGTGCGGTTTCACCGCTCGAGAATAAGTGACGATTTAAAAAAAAAAAAAAAAATGGGGGGGGAGGAGGGGGCCCCAACCATCGCCCCCTCCAGTGAAACCCACAACAGAATCGCGGGCGTCAGGCACGGCGAAGCCGTGCTGACGCGCGCAAGTTCCTAATGGTCTCTCCTGAAGGAAAATTTGACTGGGAGGTGTTGATTGATTTACCCAGGGCGGGCATTTTTGACAAGATCTGAGAGAAAGTAGTAAGGCAGGGCGGCTATGTGAGACAAATTGACGTTTACGTTTATTGTGGAAAAAAAAAGCCAGCAAGCGGCAAAAAACAACCACAATGTCTACAAAATATAGAGAAGATTAAAGTTAGCTGAAAGAAAAAAAAAAAAAAATTAAATTAAATACAAATTTAATATTGAATATAATGGGAGGATGGGAAGGGTAAGAATTTAGCCGTTAATCATGAGAAAGTCTTTCGGTTTTGGATGCTTTCTAAATGGATCAAATGGATAATCGCCGAGGGTTGAAATATGCGAAAATTTTGATTTTGAGGATCTGTCATAAAATTTAGTTGACATGTCATGTATATAGTCAGAAATAAGAGGAAGATCGAACTCTTTATGAAGAAGAGAATTTTTGGTGTATCTTGGAGTTTTTGTGATGCGTCTAAGAAATTTATTTTGTATTACTTGAACTTGGTTGATATTTGTAGGAGCAGTTCCTCCCCAAACTGAGCAAGCGTATGTAATGATTGGGCGAACAAAAGTTTTATAAATTAAGAGTCCAAATTCTGGTTTTAAGCTAGAATTTCGGTTAATTATGGGATGTAATCTTGAAACAACTGCGGCAGCTTTGCATTTGATATCTTGGATGTGTTTATTGAATTTAAGGGATTTTTGGAGATTCTGTCCAAGGTATTTAACAGTAGTTTTCCACGGAATAGGATTACCAAAGATTACTGGTGGTAGTGGAAGAGGTTTCTTTTTGGTGGTGAAAATAACAGCCTCACATTTGGATGTATTAATTTTAATTCTCCAGTAATTGCACCAATTTTCTATGGCGGCAAGTGCTTTATTTAAAATTTTCAATATTACTATATTTGACCAGGAATCAATGTAAATGACAGTGTCATCTGCATAGATGCCCATTTTGATTCTTGGAATTGTAGGCATATCGTTAATATATATAATGTATAGAACAGGTCCAAGGATACTACCCTGAGGGACACCAGCAAGTATATCGAAAAAGGAAGAGTAGGTATTATTTATTTTGACTCTGAATTTTCTGTTTGTGAGATAAGAGTTGAGTAGTTTAATAAGCTTAAGTGGGAATTTATAATCGTGAAGCTTCTTAAGAAGACCTTTGTGCCAAACACTATCAAAAGCCTTCTCAATATCAAGAAAGACTGCTCCAGTGTTTCTATTATGGTTGAAATTATGTGTAATGTATTCAACAAGTGTGAGGATCATATGTTGTGTAGAGTGTTCTTTCCGGAAACCGAATTGTTCGGGTCTAATGATGTTTGCTGTTTCAATAATATCATTGATTCTCTTTAGAATTATTTTTTCAAAGATTTTACTGAGGGTGTTTAGAAGACTAATGGGTCTATAACTGGTAGGTATGCTTGGGCATTTTCCCTTCTTTTGGAACACCAAAATATTGGCAATTTTCCAAGAGTCAGGAAAATAATTTAAATCAAAACAGGCGTTGAAAATTGTGGCAAGAAGAATTAGACAAGAGAAAGGCAGTTTCTTGAGAACAGTATTGGATATGGAATCAGGACCAGGGGCTTTATTACTTTTTGTTGTTCTAATGAATTTAGCTATTTCCGTTGGATTGGTCTTCTTAATGTCGTGGGAATCGTTTAAAATTAATATAGAATTTACTTCTTGTTCTATTTTATTAATGTGCATATCTCCAAGGGGTGTGCTATGTGGAGTAAATTGTTTAGAATAAGATGCTGCAAGAAGATTAGCTTTATCATTTTCATTGAGTGCAAAAGTATCATCCGGATTTTTAAGAGGTGGGATATTAGTCATAGGTTTAGTTAGTGCTTTAGTCATTCGCCAAATTGAATTATCTTTAACTTTAAGGTTAGAAACAACTTTATTCCAGTTATTACAGTTAGATTGGGAAATTTTTGTTTCAATTGTTTTACGTAAGTGGTTTATAGTAGTTTTAAGTATTTGACTATTATTCTTTCGAAATTTTTGAATGAGTTTATTTCTAATTTTAATTAATTCCAAGATTTCAGGAGAAAGTGGCGATTCAAATTTTTTGAGATTAGTTTTGGGAACTGATGAATCAAGAGCTGTTTTAATGTTATTTGTTAGTTTTAATATTTCGCTGTCTATTTCATCTGTATTTGTTATTTTTACATTATGGTCGGTATCAGTATCAAGTTGGATGTAGAACTTAGCCCAATCTGCTTTCTTAAAATTTAGACGAGGTTCTCTTTGAATTTTTTCACACGTTTTATGAAGAGTAAGAAGAACAGGTTTGTGATCGGAGTCAAATTTGTCAAGGGCGGTAGCTTCAATATTGAAAAGATTATTTTTAGTGATTGCAAAGTCAATTAAATCTGATTTATGTTTGGTATTTTTAGGGAAGAAAGTGTGTGAGTCAGGTGCAGTAAAAGCAAGGTTACTCTTATTTATAAATTCAAGCAGATCTTTTCCTTTCTTATTTACATATCTACTATTCCAAATAGTATGTTTAGAGTTTAAATCGCCTGCTAGTATTACCGATGGGGCTAAACGGAAGAGCTTTTTAAAATCATCAATAATGAGTTCTTTAGAGGGAGATTGATAAACTGAAACTATTGCAAATGGATTACCTCGAATTTTAATTTCTACAGCCGTGGCTTCTAGAGTTTTAAGGTTAGGTATGGGTTTCTCATGATGTTGAATATCATCTTTAATAATGACTGAAGTGCCTCTGTTGGTATTATTTGAATAAACTTTATAGCCTTGAACTTTTAAGGGTCTTTTTGTAATGAAGGTTTCACACAAAAGACAGATGTTTATATTATGTTTGTGAAGGAAGGTTGTTAATTCGGCCCTCTTTTTATTTATGCCTAGGGCATTCCAATGGATAATTTTTAATGTTTCTCTACTTGAAATGGGCATTGTTAATTGAGAGGTTTAGAATCTGTTCAATGATCTGGGACGTGTTTATGATGGCTTCAGTAAGTGAGAGGGTTCCAGACATGATTTTGGAAGAAAGCGAGAGAGCTTCTGAGATAAGAGAAGTGAGTTTAGTCTTGATCGCGTTAGTTTCCTGTTTTTTGGAAGCGTTACCGAGAGGGGGACGAGATGATGACGTGACCTTAGGTTTAGCAGCGACAGTATTTTTTGAATTTGTTACTGGACGTTTAACGACATCATTGTAAGGTTTTTTACCAACAGCCTTTAGTATCCCTTTTCCTAGACTATTGACAATGACTGCGGTATGATTTTCTGGAATGGGAATTTTATTGTCGGGAATTAAAGTGGTCTTTTTTATAGAATCTGACGGTTTAGAATTGCGGATTCTGTTTGCAAGCTTGTTGGAAGCTTTTTTGAAGATCGGACAACCTTTGTAATTAGCAGTGTGATTACTGCCACAGTTCGCACAAGCGGCATCCACCTGCCGAGTTTTCTGACATGCTGCAGTGAGATGAGATTCACTACATTTAACGCACTTAGGACTAGCATGGCAATTGGCTGCCACGTGATCGAATCTCTGGCAGTTAAAACACTGTAGAGGTTTTTTAGGTTTTTGATAGGGTTCCACATGAACCCTTATAAAAGACAGAACTTTGATTTTTAATAATTCCGACGACTTTGGAATATTAGGAACGGTGATAAGCACCATTGGTAGAGGTGCTTTAGATATCGAATTGCGCATTCTAGAACACGCATTAACAACGAAGCCCATTTCTTTGAGGTCGGCGATTACATCATCCTCGGGATAGGTAACCGGGATGTTTCTAATGACAAGTTTAATTGGGGGAGAATCGGCACTCTTATACAGGAAATATTCAAAACCTTGCTGATCCAGAGCACTAATAATAGCTCTGTAATCGTCCAAGAACGAAGTATTAACTGAATAAACGCCATTGCGTTTGTCGTAAATAACTGGTGGAAACTTACATGACGTCTTGCAGATCTTATGCAAGATATTAAAGGGGTGATTGGCCTCATCGACAATCACATTGATCGGAGGAATGCGAGGCTTCTTGGCAGCTGCAGGTGCTGGAACAGTAGCAGAAGCAGAAGAGGCTGGGGCCGCTTTGCCAGCAGTAGTCATGGTAGCGTCAGCCTGTTTCCTGACTGAATTAGTGGTTCCTTTCTTGGAATTCCGTTCTGATGAAACGAAATGAGACCCAGATTGACTGGGGAAGCTTGCACTGGAACTTAATGAAGAAGCTTGTGAAAGTTTCCTCTTCTTACGGCTCGATACAACTGAGAAACCATCCTGGAAACTCAGATCATCCTGGAGTTCCATTAAGGAACGTAAAGGTACACTTTCCTCGGCGCCTTGCGCCATTGCGTCACAGTTGTGACTCCTCCTTGAGTCCTGAAAAGGACTGATAAGCTACGTTAGGGAAAATCGAGAGAGCTCTACGAAGTTGTAGTATGACAATCTCAAAACAATCAAGTGACGATTTTCGCGTCTCGCCGATATTTACGTTCCTCGGCGTGTTGAGCGCGGCACATGCGCAGAACGGGCCTCGCGCTGATTGGCCACTCTCGCGCTCTCATTGGCTCATAGCGAAAAACCGGGGTAACTCTGTCGCGATTGGTCCTTCCTCAAATCGGGGGGTAATAGAATCTGCACGTTTAATAAAATTACCTCGCTTTTTGGGACTTAGTTTCTCGCGGAGCCGCGATCTCTAAACTTAACTTACGGCCGGTCAAAATTTCGTTCGCGCGTGTCTTGTGTAATTCTTATGCGCACAATATTTCGACAGGGCTTCCTCACAATTTGCCAAAAATGAATTGTACGGATGTTAAAACTCATTATTACAAATTATCAGATTTTTCTAAAAATAGGCCGCAACGACTTTAGGTGAAATATAATGGATTGACCCAAAAAAACATTATTGCCTTTTATAAAATTTATCTCCACTGTCTCCTTATTAAAATTAATTTCTTAAAAAATTAGAAATATTTTAATAATTTACCTGATAATGTTGAGGATCCAATAAAGGCTGTAATCAATAGCCATTTGAAAAAGAAGTTTAAATGATATCAAGCCCATAAAAATGGCAGATTTGGTCAATTTAATTTTTTCAGTTTTAAGCAGAAATAGCGATGACAGGGGAACGTATTTATTTTTTTCTCTTGGATTCAAAGGAAGCACGGTTTCTTTGTCCAATCGCGCTCTTCGGAGATCAATATCTCGTAAATAGTTGGTCAAATATCGATTATCGAATTTTAGATTCGTTAACCATTTATGTCGATACAAAATTACTCTGTAAATTGTGATAATTTTTTTGTAAAAATAATTATATTTTAATAATATTAATGATTATTTGACTCTAAGAGAACAGAGAAAAAGAAAAAGAAGATTAAAAATATTTTAACAATATTAACAATCACCTGACAAATAAGAGCAAAAAGAAAAAGCTCGTCATACAACTCAGCATATCAAAAAATAGAAAAAATTTGTCAGTTCTTTGTTTTAGTTCAGTACTGATTTCTTTTGCAACTTCAGCATTGGTGCGACTGCGATTACTCTCAAAATGAAATGAATGTGAAAATTTCACTTTTACATAAAACATTGCCTTGATGTGCTTCATTAATTTTTTGATCTCTGTTGAATTTTTAAAAAATGTATTTTATATAATTTGAGGCACAAAATGAGAAAAAATAATTTAAAAATGTATCTTACTTCTCTGAATAACTTTAACGATTGCATCAGAAACGAATGTTACAAGTATACAAATAAAATCCAATGGTTTAACAACGTAACAAATAGCTCCAACCACATACGATAAATTACAAAGTTTTCCAACAAATGATCCTAGTTTTGCCTCACAATCGACCACAGCATCTTCGAATGCTTTATTGCATCTTTCAAATGGTGTGCCTAATTTTTTGTTACACATGTTTACGACCGAGGCTAACCACTGGTACACTGACTGAATTACTTTAACTAAAAAAATTGTGATTAATTTGTTTCAATTGACGGATTAATTATAATTTATTTTATTCTATACTGACTAATTTTATTTCATTAATTTTATTAACTATACTACATTAATTGTATTTAATGAATTTAATCACTTTCGAATTTAGGAAAAAAAGACCCGAAAGTCTTAAAAAAAAGACTAAAAAAAGGACTTTAAAAATTTATTTATTTCAAGTTTATTAAAAGGTGATTGATTCGTGAAGTAGTGAAAAATTGAGATAAACTTACGAATATTGAGTACAAGTCTCTTAATGGCTATTAGCGCCCTTTTAATTCGGTTTACGATTACTTTAATGTTTTTTAAAATTCTGGTTATTGCGTCTTTGATGGCATTAAATGGCTCTTTGATCAAATCAAGAATCGCCTTAACTACGGCTTTCAAATGCTCCTATTGAGATCAGAGTTCGTTTAAGAATTTAGTTACAAAAATGTATAAATGAAGAAATGAAAAAATTAATAATGATTTCATAAAGATTCAAGTTTTAAAAAGTCAGGGTGTTCAGAAACTTTTATATAATTCAAAGTTTTTTTTAGATTTTCAAGATCAGAAATAAAGTAAACAGAGGTCCACTTTTTAATAAATAGAAAACAATAGCTGAATATACTTTTAAGGTGGAAAAGGTAACTACAATTAGAAAATAATTGAATGTGAAGAAAAAAATTAAAATTAAAGAAATTAAAAAATTAAAATGTGAAAAAAAAAAGTACAATTGAAATTCGAAGAAAATAATTTAAAATTGCAGAAAATAGTTTAAAATCCAAGAAAATAATTGAGAAGAGTTGAAATTATTAAATTGAAGAAAAAATTAAGAACATATAATGAAAATAAAGTGGAAGCTAAAATATCATTGAAATTTAGAGAAAATAATGGAAAATTGCAAAAAATACATGCAAAATGAAGAAACTTGGAAGTAACTGGAATAAAAGAAAATAACTATAAATGGATAAAGGAACAATAATTGCAAAAAATTACTATAAAAGTAAAATAATTGAAAATTAAAGAAAATAAAAAAACGTTGTTAAAAATAATTGGAAAAATTGATGAATATATTTGTAATGTATAGAAAAAAAATTGAAAGTCGAATAAAATCATTGAAAAAAATAATAAAAAATACAATTAACATTTCAAGAAAAAAACATACATGAAATTAATAAAAACAAAAAAAAAGTTGAAATATATAGTTCAAATTTGCAGAAAGCAATTAAAAATTAAAGACATTAATTGAAGGAAAAAGAAAATAATTTAAAAATGAGGAAGCTAATTAAAAGATAATAAAAATAATTATGCATTGAATGTGTTAATTTAATTGAAGAATTGAAGAATATCATTTGAAGAAAGTAATTCGAAATCAAAGAAGAGAATAAAACAATGACGTAAGAAATTAAAAATGAAAGACAATAACTGATAAGTGTAAAAATAAATAGATTTTTAATATTGAAGTAGAGAATTAAAAAATTCAAGTATATATGATTAAAAATTTAAGGAAAAAACTGTAGAAATTAAAGAATTTTTAATTGAAATTTAAAAAACCAATTTAAAATTGAAGAATACATATCAACATTAACGAAAATAATCTAAAATTGAAGAAAATAATCTGCATTTCAAGTAAAGAAAAAAAAATTATAAATTAGTTGGGACAAAAAAGAGTATATTTTCAATATTAAAAAATGTAATTGAAATTTGAAAAAAATAATTAAAATTTAAAAAAATCACCTGAAAAAAAATTAAAAATATGACGAAGGTAAATAAAAAATAACAGTAATAATTAAGAATTGAAGAAATTAATTGAAAAAGCTTTTTCTTTGTCTATGAAAAAAATTGTTACATCAAAAAATAAAATTTAGAGATATAAAATCGGCCGAAGAATTTAAAAAATTATTTTCTAAAGAAAGAAAAATAAAAAAATCATTAGAGAAAATCTTTAAAAATCAAAATTATAAACAAAGAAGTTGAGAACACTAGAAGAAAACATCTTTTAAAAACGAGAAAAGTCAAGTTATTATTAAAGGAAATACAAAATTCTTAAAAATGAAAGACAATGATTGATAAATACAAAAATAGATTTTTTATATTGAAGAAAATAATTAAAAAATTGGAGTTTTTGATTAAAAATTTAAGGAAAAAACTGTAGAAATTAAAGAATATGTTATTAAAATTTGAAAATCAGTATAAAATTAAATAATACACATCAAAAATTGATCAAAATAATCGAAAATTTAAGGAAATTGAAGAAAATAATTGAAAAATTGAAGAATCGAATTTACATTTCAAGGAAAGAAAACAAATTTTATAAATTAGTTGAGACAAAAAACAATATACTTTTAAGATTAAAAAATGTAATTGAAATTCGGACAAAATAATTAAAACTTGAAGAAATTAATTGAAAAATTGAAGAAACTATTTATTAATCCATTACAAAAATGGTTAGGTACATCAAAAAATAAAACTTAGAGATATAAAAACTGATGGAGAATTTAAAAAATTATTTTAAAACAGGAGAAAAATAAAAACTTCTCAAAAACAAGAAAATCTTTATAGAAATCGTTAAATTTACAGAAACGTTTTCTTTAAAAAGTATGAAAATAAAATGACAAGAGGAAAATGTTTAATGAAGTTTATATAAACAAAATTGTACGAAATAATAAATACATATTTTGCGTAAAAAGAAAATCATTAGAAAAATCAAATTATTGATAAATACAAAAATAGATTTTTAATATTGAAGAAAAGAATTAAAAAATTAAAGTATATTTTTAAAAAATTACGGGAAAAACTGTAGAACTTGAAGAAATTGTAATTCAAATTTGAAAAGTCAGTTTAAAATTGCGGAATACACATCAATATTGACAAAAATAATCGAAATTTGAAGATAATAATTGAAAAATTCAAGAATAAAATTAACATTTCAAGGAAAGAAAAAAAAAATTTATAAATTCGTTCAGACAAAAAACAGTATACTTTTAAGATTAAAAAATGTAATTGAAATTTGGACAAAATTAACTGAAAAGAAAAGAAAATAATTAAAAACATGATGAAGCTAAATGAAAAATAATAGTAAGAATTAAGAATCGAAGAAATTAACGGAAAAATTGAAAAAGCTATTTTTTAATCCATGAAAAATGGTTACATTAAAAAAGAGAATTTACGGAAGAATTTAAAAAAATGGTTTTAAAATAGGAGAAAAATAAAAAATGGCCTAAGACCAAGAAAGTCTTCATGAAAAATTTTACCGAAAGATATTCTTAAAAAAATATGTAAATAGTAGAACAAAAGAAAAATGTTTATTGCACCTCACATGAACAAAATTGTACGAAATAATAAATAAACATTTTGCGTAGAAAGAAAAACATTATCAAAATATCTTACCTCTCCACAAGATAAAGATTCAGACAAAACTCCAATATTATTTAAGGTATTTTTTGCTGGCCCCGTGAGTGTCAGGATAAAAGCATAAGCCATAAGAGCCTGTCGACCTCGTTTCGAAAAAAATTGCGGCATTATTAAAAAAACGAGACATCTAATTGAAAATATAAAATGTAATATAATATTGTAGATAAAATTATTATGCGTTAAAAATTAATTATAGAATATAAATAGAACTGCACATTTTTCAATAATTTAATTAGAAATAAAATATTAGTTTCTTGGTACCTGATACGCTTAGAAAACGCCATACCGAGTGTTAAAATAACACCGAGCAATGAGCACCATAAAGTTGCGACAGTTAAAGAAAAATGTAGTTGAAAAACGAAAAAAATGAAAAATAGGTATGTCAAGAAAATACCACCTAAAAATCCAAAAATGCTTTTCAATACGTAATTTTCTAATGTTCCGTCAGTTCGCAAAAGTAATGCTTTTTTGTGAAACCACGTATTTTCTGGTAACGAGAAAATTCTTCGAAAAAAATCCTTGATCGTCTTTTTTATACTGCACAAAACATAATAAACATTATAATCTTAAAATTGACTAATTAAAAATTGTAATTTTAACTGGAAAAAAGTTTATTTATTTTCTTTTAAAAATAGAACAATTTTTATTTTTGGGAAATACAAATTATAATTTTAAAAAAATGCAAATTATAATTCGCAGTTTCATTTACAATTCTAAAACTTTAATTCAGTCTGACTATAATTTTCAGTAACTACTAAAAAAGTTATTTTTACGTGAAACAGGCGTCTGACTGTAACTTTCTGTAACTACTGTAAGGATTTAATTAAATTTTTAACATGAAAAGATTAACTTAATTCTTTGAATATTTCTAAAAATAATATATAATTTTTGTTTAAAATGAAAAAACTTTTAAGTAGCTTACATTATTTTCACATAACGAATTCTCTGACAAATAGTGTAGTCTATTTTAGCTCCTTTCGAGACTTGGATTGATTTCAATTTTTCATCGTGCAAAACAAGACGTGCATTTTTTAATTTTCTGGCTTTTAATACTTGTTTAAAAAACGCCATTTTTTGTATAATAATTAAATTATTATGATCACTAGAACTGATACTATTTAGAGAAACAGGAAACGTTTAAAACATTGTTATTTTCTTTAACATATTTTTGTTGTCAGGATTAATTAATTAGGTTAAAAACATTACTACGTGACATATTGATCAAAGACACTGGATTTTGATAGTGTTTTGTTTCAAACTGATTTTGAAATTTTAATTTTGAACATTATTTTAAATAAAAAAATAAAATGCTGTGGTAATTATCAGGATATTGTTATTACTGAATTTCAGGATATTATTGTATATTAGTAAATAAATATGTTAATCAGAAAATAAGAAAATAAATAAATAACTAAACAAGATGATAATAAAAAAAAATACTAAATTTTGAAATTACTAAATATTTTTTTCTGTTGAATGATCAACTGAGAGAATTTCAGGTTAAAATTTCCGATATTCGATCATAGATGGCGCTAATAGAAACTCCGAGTGTAAAATTGAATGAAGATATTTATTATTTTTAACTGTGTTTTCATTCAAAAAGTATTAAAATCTCATTACTCTGATTTTCAAGATAATATATAAGTGAATCATATTTTTAATCTGATTAAATATAAATTTTAAGAAATCATTATTTACACATTTCTGAACATTCTATAGTTGCAACTAAGTATTCCGAAATACAAAAAACAGAAATTATGTAAATTTTGTAATCATGTGGTACAGTTAAAACATAATTTTGTGTACCTACTGTTCAACTAAGCTGATAAGACTTATCAATTTCTGTTTAAGAGGCCGTTTTAAAGTTCCAAGGCTACATTCGGTTTTTTCATAATTTTATTCAATTTTCCAACAATGTATATTTTTTAAAACCATTTTTCTGGCAATTGTTACTCTTTGGATTTTATAGTATTTTTTTTCGTTAAATCAACATTCAGATTGAAATTTTTAATTTAATATATGGTGACCGATTTTTCAACGATTGAAATTTAGAGAGTACCAAAAGAGTCCCAGAGAAATATTAATTTTGAAAAAACTGCACAGAATATATCTATTCTATATTTAATTCTAAGGAAAATAATTTATCATTTTTTATTGAAAAAGGCTTTGCTTTATTGTTAATTCACATATATATTCTTCATTAAGAGACTTTTTTGGATTCTATTTAAGAATAAAATATTCTAAAAAATAATAATTGATCTTAGTTTAAGAATATAATATTCTTAAAATAAGAAACTCATTCTTAAATGAAAACTTTCTTCTGATTTATATTATTAACGAAAATTTAATTAATCAGCAACTTTTTAACGTGTAAGTACTTTAATTTGTCCAATCTTTGGTAGAATCAAACTTCAATTCATTGAAATTTTGATGGAACGAAATTTCAATGTACCCAATTTTTCATAAAACATAAATTAAATTCATATAACTTTTGATCAAAGCAAACTTCAATTTATCCCAATTTTGATCAAATCAAATTTTTAACTAATCCAAATTTTAATTGATCTAAACTTAAAATAACCAAATTTTAGTAGAAAACTAATCAATAATTGAATTATAACTTTAATTTATTCATCTTTTATTTAGACTTTTGTTTAAAGCACCTTTCAATAATTCACCACAGAAAAATCTCTTCCCCTTTAAAAATTAAATCCGAAACAATTCCCTCTTCAATAAATCAACAAAACGAAAAAAACAATAGAATCAACATTTTACTAATTTCAAAATTTTGAAATTTCCGTAACATTTTTCGAAAAGAAATCTCTTTCAAAACTCATTTCTCTCCCTCTTTAAGAATCAAATCCGAAACAATTTCCTCTTTAATGAATCAACAAACTAAAAAAACAACAGAAACAAATTTTTAAAAATTTCAGAATATTGAAATTTCCGTATCATTTTTCCAAAAAAAATTTCTTTTAAAACTCATTTCTCTCCCTCTCTAAGAATCAAATCCGAAACAATTTCCTTTTTAATAAATCGAGCCGGTATCATTTTGACACAAAATTTTTCATAGTTAATGTTATATTGTTTAACCTAACTAAATTTATTTTGTACTTTTACTAAAATCAAAAGATTTTTAAGTCTTATTAAATAATTGATTTTAATTCATTAAATTAATATTAAAAGACTCAATAAATCCAGTAAATTACTAAATAAATTATGAATAACAATAATAATAATAATAAATTATTATTATCTACTTTTATAAGAATTAATATAACTGCAATGACAGAAAATAAATTAATTAAAATATAGTTTTCTCTAAAATATTGAACTAGAATATCCATACATCACTTAATTTCAAATTCCATTAGGACCAATTTTCATTGATTCAAATATAGTCTAAATTATTATTTTCAAAATTTGGACTGATTAAAGCTTTAATATACAATGAAAATTCTTTTTATAATTAGTTGTTTTTATATAATGGCTAATGTTTAAAATAATTTAAATATGCATTGTTATATTTTGAAAATATGTTAAGTTTATAATAGTTCGAATTTGAATTAATTAAAATTTTGATTCATTGAAATTAAAGAATTAAAATTTTAAAATATCTCAAGTTTATTAATGATTATATAATGGCTAATGTTTAAAATAATTTAAATATGCATTGTTAGATTTTGAAAATGTGTTAAGTTTATAATAGTTCGAATTTGAATTAATTAAAATTTTGATTAATTATAATTAAAGTATTAAAAGTTTAAAATAACTCAAGTTTATTAATATTAAAATTTGAGTAACTTTGTAATTCCTATACAAATTAAAATTTAATTCAATTCAAAATCGTAAAAATAAAATTAAGTTTATAAATGTTAGTTTGTAAATGTAGGAGATGAAAATAATTAGGTATTTAAAAAAATTAAATATAAATCTTAAAGCTTTAATAAATAAAAATTTGAATTAATCCAATTAATCGAAGTTAAAATAAATTTGAGTCAACATTTCGTTGAAACTGTTTTAAGTTTAAAACTGTTTTAAATTTGAAAAAATTAAAAATTGAGTTGAACTTTTGAAGAATAGAATAGAATAATTTTGAAGAACAGAATCCTCAATAGAAGTTTGAATACACTTTGTTCAAAAACTTTTCTTTTAACAAAAATATTTCAACTTTTTGTAATGTACCTACCTACGCTAATTTTTTTTTATTATTTTTCCTTTTTAAATATAAAATTGCAAAATTCCTGTTTTTTTAAAATATTTCTTATTTAATTTTACTTATTTTTCTGCTTCTTGAAGTCGGCAGCGTTTTTACTTTGCATAGAATGAAAGTTATATATTTATCTAAAACTGTAATTTTATTTGAATAACAAATTTCATTAACTTATTATACTTATTTGCATTTGCAAAAATTTATAGCTGTAAATAAGAATGTAAATTCAATATACAATTATTCCCTTTTAATTTTTTAATTTTTCTTTTTTTTTAGATCTTTTGTTCTGTTGTCGATTATTCTCGACAGCTTTAAAATTTTTCTTTCGATTGTGAATTACTTTCCTCATTCCTCAATTATTTTCTTTAATATTTAAGTATTTTAGTCAATTTGTAATTTTTCTTTCAATTAACAATTATTTTCTTGAAATTTCAATACAATTCTTCAATTTTTATTTATATTCTACAATTTTATCCATAATTTTAATTACTTTATTTATTTATTTTTTAATAATTTTATTATTTTTGCTTCCTTATAGAGGAAGCTTTGTGATCGTTAAGATTTTCGATTTTCCAAAAATAGTCTAAATCGACTTATTTTCATCTAAAAGGCATAAATTTTCATTCCTAAGCAAATGTCCAGATGTATGTGTGTGTGTGTATATAGCGTTTTTTGTGTAGAAGATATCTCGAGAACGCTTTAACGGATTCCAATAAAATTTGGATGACTTTTTCAGATCATGAATATCTAAATTTGGACACAGGGATTTTTGAAAATACCGAACCAAATTTTTTTGAGCACCTCTTTTAGTCGAAAAAAACCGTTATTTGTCAAAAAAAAAATTTTCGTGTTAAAAATATAACTTAAAAGATACAAAAATCATATTCCTTATTGCAAAACGAATCGATTGACCTACATAACTTTTATAATTGATCAACAATTCGTAAAATAATTCGTATTTTTACATTTTTTTGCATTAAAAATTTTTCTTTTAACAACTTCCCTAATTAACTTATATATTATTAATTTCTTGCTTCCTCTATGAGAAAGAAATTATTTTGCTCACTTGGAAGCGAAATGTCCATGAAATGGACATAATTATTCTCACCTAGTTTTAATTAATATTTCCCGCAATTTTCAATTATTTCCTACACTTTTTTCAATAACCAATTATTATCTTACCATTTTTTTATTATTTTTTGATTTTTAAATTATTTTGTTCTGTTGTGTATTAATCTAGACATTCTTTGAATTTTGTTTTCAATTGTCAATTATTTTCGTTATTTTGTAATTTGTGTTCCAGTTATCAATTATTTTTTTAAATTTTAATTTAATTCTTTAAATTTCAATTTATCTCCTCAAATTTTTATTATTTTCTTCAATTTCAATTATTTTTTTCCATTTTTAATCCCGTTTTCCAATTTGCAATTATTTCCAACAGTTATTCCTATAATTTTTCAACTATTTTGTTTAAATTAAATGTCTCTTAATTTTTTAAACTATTTTTTTCAAATGTGTAACTACATATGTAGCCATTTTTCGATTTTTTTTCACCTGTCAATTATTTTCGTCATTTTTCAGATATATTCTTCAATTTCGTAATTTCTATTCTTTGAATTTGCAAAAATTTATAATTTTAAATGACCAATAACAATGCAAAGTTAATGTTGCTAGTTAATAATTAAAACTGAAAAATCGTTTGATTTTAGTAGGAGTAGGTAAAAAATAACATTTTATCTGGTTGAACAATATAACAATTGACACGTAAAAATTGTGTGTCAAAATAATACGGACCCGATAACAAACCGAAAAAAAAACGATGGAAGCAACTTTTCACTAATTTCAGAATTTTGAAAAAAAATGATCAAAATTCTTTTAAAATTTTAATTCAATTGTTATTATTATTATTATTATTATTATTGCCTTTTTCTATTATTATTTCGATTATTTATCATTAAGTTTTTTAACTTTAAATTTAATTGTTCAATTATTTTCTTAAATTTTTAATTCAATTCTTCAATTTTTATTTACATTCTTAAATTTTTAATAATATTACCTTAATTTCAATTTAATTCATCAATTTTTAATTGCTTTCTTCAATTTTTATTTCTTTTTTTCAATTTTAATTATTTTTTTCGATTTTTAATCCAGTTGTTAAATGTGCAATTAATTCCAATAAGTATTCCTTCAATTTTCTTAATTTTTCAATTTGCAATTCTTTTCTTTAAATTTAATATTTCTTGTTTAATTTTTCCAATTATCTTTTTCAGTTGTCTATATTAATTTAGTCATTTTTCAAATTTTGTTTTCAATTGACAATTATTATTTTCATTATTTTTCATATATTTTCATCAATTTTTTAATTATTCTCGACATTATTTAATTATATCTTTATTTTCTAATAATAATTATTTTCCGCAATTTCTAATTATTTTCTACAATTATTTCAATGTTCAATTATTACCTTAAAATTTTATAATTATTCTTTGAATTTTTAAATGATTTGTTCGTTTGTGTATTAATCTAGACATTTTTTAAATTTTGTTTTCAATTGTGGAATGTTTTTTTTCAATCCCGTTTTTCAACTTGCAATTTTTCCCAACAGATATTCCTATAATTTTTCAACTATTTTGTTTAAATTAAATGTCTCTTAATTTTCTAAACTATTTTTTTCAAGTGTGTAACTATATATGTAGCCATTTTTCGATTTTTTTTCACCTGTCAATTATTTTCGTCATTTTTCAGATGTATTCTTCAATTTCGTAATTTCTATTCTTTGAATTTGCAAAAATTTATAATTTTAAATAACCAACAACAATGCAAAGTTAATGCTGCTAGTTAATAATTAAAATTGAAAAATCGTTTGATTTTAGTAGGAGTAGGTAAAAAGTAACATTTTATCTGGTTGAACAATATAACAATTGACACGTAAAAATTGTGTGTCAAAATAATACCAGGCTTTACAGACCGTCCCCTATTTCCCCTAAATGTCCCCTATTTTGCGATTGGTCCCTAAAAGTCCCCTATTTAGAAAATTTTACCTATTTTTCCCCTATTTTTCACGAAAGTATATTTAAAGTCAAGGTATCTAGAGATTTTCAATTATTTTCAATCTTCTTTCCATTTTTATTATTTTTTCAATCTTTAATTATTTCTATTATTTTTAAATTATATTCTCCAATTTTTCATTTATTAAATTATATTTCAATAGATTTCCTGAATTTTCAATCCTACATCTCTGATTCCAATTCTTTTTTTCAATTTACAATTATGTTTATCATTATTTCTTAATTTTTTCCTACTATTCATACTTATTTGTATTCCATTATTATTTGACTAATTTCATAAACTGTCAGTTATTTTTATCAAATTAAAATTTTTTTATTCAATTTAAATTATTTTTTTCTACTTATTAAATATTTTCATTATTTTTCAATTAATTTACAAAACTTGCAATTATTTTTTACAATCGAATTTTTTTCATTATTTTTTCATTGTGTTTATCATTTTTCCGTTATTTTAATAAATTTCAAAAATGCTTTGTAATTTTATCACTTATTTTTCATAAATTTTATTTATTTTCTTTAATTTTCGATTATTTCTATAATTTTGAAAATATTTTCTTCTATTTTTAGTTTTGAAAAGTATTTTTTCATACACTTTCTACACTTTTTATTTATTTATCTCAAATTTCAGTCATTTGTATTATTTTTCAAATATTTCCATCATTTTTAAATTAATTTCATTAATGTTTCAATTTTTTTTATAAATTTTTCAATTATTTTTTGACTGATTTAGTAAACCTTTAATTACTTATTTTAAATTTCAATTATTTTAAAAAATTTATCATTATTTTTGCCATTTTTCAATTATTCTTCTCAAATCTCGATTGCTTTTTTTAATTCTGAAATACTTTCTAAATTTTAAATTACTGTCTTCAATTTCCAATCATTTCTATAATTTTGCAATTTTTTTCTCCAAATTATAATTTTTAAAATTATTTTTTAACTGATTTACTAAACCTCTATATATAATTTATTTTAAATTTCAATTGATTAAACACATTTTTAATTAATTTTAGAATTTTTAAATTATTTTTTTTAAATTTACAATTACTTTCGGTATTTTGTAAATAATTATCTAAATATTCAATTATTTTTAAAAATGTATCATTATTTTTGCTATTTTTCAATTATTCCTTTAATTTAATATATCCTGTAATTTTTTTAAATTATTCTTCTCAAATCTCGATAGTTTTCATCAATTTTCAATTATTTTCTCAATTTTTAGTTGTTTCTATAATTTTGCAATTATAGAAACAATTTTTAATTTTTTAAATTATTTTTAAACTGATTTATTGAATCTTCAATTATTTATCTCAAATTTAAACACTTTCTTTTAATTTTGATTAGTTTTACACTCTTTTTTAATTGATTTTTTTCCAATTTTTAATTCTGTTTATTATTTTTTAATTAATTACCTAAATTTTCCATTTTTTTTTAATTTACCATTATATTCTTATCTTTTTTTAATTATTTCTGAAGTTCTCCTTTTTTTTTATTATTATTAAGGATGTTTATCCAAAAAACCAATTTCTACAGATTCTTATAAAATTTAAATGACATATTAAATGCATTACTTTACATGTACTGTTACAATTTTATTGAATTTTACCGTTCTGTTTTTAAGATATAAATTTATAAAGTTTGGACTTTTACATGGAAACAGTAACAAAACGCGCAATATGACTATATTTTAATTAATTAAAAAAACACGGTTCTACAAATTTTTTTAAAAAACTAATATATTTTAAACTGTCATAGAATACGACTTTTACAACAATATTTAATTAATTTACCGTTCCGTTGTTAAGAAAATGTTATTTAAGAGTAGAAATTCTTCACTTTTTTGAAATAATCAGGAAGAAAAAATTTTAATAGCTTGAAATTTTCAACGGAAAATTTTTTTTCAATAAAGTTTGCTTATGTAATGATTTTAGCTACAAAGTACTATTTAGAAACCAAATTATAAGAAGAAATGAAATTAAAAAAATATTGACTATCATGGTCCGATAGAATGAGAACCGCTTGAGGGTATAAGCGTCCTTAAGTAATTTGAAAATTCTGTAATTTTTTTGTTATCCTACAACTTGTTTTTTTGTCCTACCCAAAATAAAATCTAGGTTCTACTTTATATAATTAATTTATCTTTATTTATAAAGTTTTTAAAGTACCCTTAAAGTTCCCTATTTTTGTATATTCAGTCCCCTATTTCCCCTAAAATATTCTTCATTGTCACTGTGAAGCCTGTAATACATAACCAATAACAAACCGAAAAAAAAACAATAGAAGCAACTTTTTACTAATTTCAGAATTTTGAAAATTCCCCAACATTTTTCGAAATATAAACACTTTGGATATTAACAGAATAAAGAAACTCGGGCGCCTCTTGACATATACTCGATCCTGTCGAATGTGTAGGAGTGGGGCAAGGGGCGCACAATCCGAACCGATAGTAAACTCAGCTCTCGACAGTTCTCTTACCAGCTGTGAGGTTTCGTGAACGTGTCTTCCCTGCTTTAAGGTTCAGTTCAGGTAAAACGTGTGTGAAGTGATTCTCTCGTCTGGCTCGACAAAACAAAAAACGCCAAAAATTGTCCAATGTGAAAATCGCGACAGAGTGCTCTTTTTTCAGTGAAATAACAAAAAAATGACTTGACCTCTTCCACGTGACCGCGATGTTCATTTCAAGTGGTGATTGTTATCAGTTAATTGTTAAGAAGCAAATGCCGCAGCTCAACTGTGACAACACACGCGGTGTGTAGGATTTTACCTGTGAGGTACCTCACACTAATTCTCATCGACGGACACAGACAGGCGAATTAGAAATGACAACGAGGGAGCTTTATGTCAAGGTACGAATTGAGTTTTTAAAGATAGCGCCGCGTTGCATTAGAGGGTGAAAGCTCGGTATCTGGAACGGGCAAGGATCTGCTTTAAAAACAAGATCAATATAGGAAAAATAGAGGTTGACACGGTTACCTTGCTGGTGCATTTTAAAGCTTTGTTTATAAATGAATTTATTGACAATCGAAAGAATGAAATTGATTTGTTGATGAGAGGATATATCATGTGGGAGATCTAATTTGTTTCCGTGTCAAATCGATGATGAGGAAGGTTTTGTTAAAGATGTAGTTCAGTAGCTGCGCAGGAAATTCTGCATAACTTTCTCCTGGCAAAGATTAAAGGGATGCTCTTTGTTTGGAAAGGTGGATTTGTGCTTTTTTAAAGATCCTCGAATTGTGGGAAAAATAATAGAAGGGATTGTTTTTATGAAGTATTTGTTAATTTTCGTGGATGTGCATTTTTAAAAATAAGGGAAATTTTGAAATATGGGAAATAAGTTTCAGTCAAACATAAATATGTTTGATATACGGTCAATTAGACAATATTTTTGAGTCAAGTAGAATGTTTCTTTGAACTATTATTTCATTTAAACTTATTTTTTTGGTTTAATTAAGTCGAACTTGGAATTATGGAATTTTTTATAAAATTATTAAGCATCAATTTATCTAGCTTTAATAGTATCAAACTTAAATCTTAAATTAAAAACTTTAACTTAAATTAAAGAAAATCTGTTATAAATTTTATAAAAATGGTTTACAATTTAGGGAAAAAGGGGAAATTTAATATTGATAATTTCAAGGTTTAAAAAAATTATGTACTAAAGTTGCTACAGACTGTATTAAAAATTTAAAATTACTTAATAATGATTCTAATTTTTCTAAAGCTTAAAATTCTTTGTTTAGAAATTTTTCTTTCCGGCACTTTTTCCATAAATTTTAAAACATTTTAATAAATTTTATAAATAATTTTCTTTTCGTGCTGTGATTCAAATAAGAAGAATCCGAATTTTAGTGAATCAGAACTTTAAGGCATTCGAATTCGAATCTATCGAAATTTTAATTAATTCAAACATTTATTGATCTAACTTTATTGATACAAGCATAATAATATTTAAGTTTTAATTATGATAAAAAAAGTTCGAATTATTCAAATCTTAATCGAACCAAATGTCTGTAATTTAAGATTATGTTTTATATAAAAGTTTTAATTAAATAAAACTTCGGTTTAAAGAAATGTCCATTAATACAACTTTTGTACAAAGCAAACTTCATTTTATCAAAATTTTGATTAAATCAAAAATAAAATTTGTAACGTATAAAAATCTAGTTGACTAACTTTTGATTAAACCAAACTTCAAATTATCCAACTTTGATCACAACAAACTTTAATTTATCCAAATTTTGATCAATCCAAACTTTAAAGTCGCCAACTTCTGATCAATTCAAAATTAAATTCATTCAACTTTGATTTAAGGGAAATTAAATTGACTCAACATTTAATCAAGTTGAACGTTAATTCGCAAAATTTTGATAAAAGCTAACTTCATTTTACCTATATATTTTTATGAAACCAAAATTTTATTTATCCAACTTTTGTTCAATCCAAACTTTAGTTTGTCCAAACAATAGTTCAATTTATCGACTTTTAATCAATATAAAATAAATCTATCCAACTTTTTTACTTACCAAAACTTCAATAAATTTATCTAACCATTAATCGAACAAAACTTCTAGTTATCCAATTTTTTATCCAATTAGAGTTTAATTTATTCATCTTTAAGTATCCAAAACTTTAATTTGTCCGATTTTTTATCAAATCTGACATCAATTATTTATCCAATTTTTGATGGAATCAAACTTATTATCTTATTAATTTAACCAAATTTTGAACTAACTAATTTCAATTCACCCAATTTTTGATCAAACATAAATTAAACTCATCCAAACTTTGATGAAAGAATATTTCAATTTATCCTAATTTTGATCAAAACCAATTAATTCAACTATTCATTGATCCAAATTTAAAATAACTAAATTTTAATATAACACTAAACAATCCAATTATAACTTTAATTTATTCAACTTTTGTTTAGACTAAAACTAATTTTTTTTTATTATTTTTTTTTTTTTTGTATAATTTTGTATAATTTTGAACCGAACTTCAATTTATCGAACTTTTGATTAAACAGAATTCTAATCAATCTTCAACTTTTTAATATGTAAGAATTTCAATTTGTCCAATTTCTGGTAGAATCAAACTTTAATTTATCCAAATTTTGATCGAACCAAATTTCAATCTACCCAATTTTTGATCAAACATAAATTAAACCCATACACCTTTTGATCAAAACAAACTTCAATTTATCCCAATTTTAATCAAACTAAATTTCAAATAATCCAACTTTTAATTGATCTAAACTTAAAATAACCAAAGTCTAATATAGAACACCAATCAATCCGTTTATAACTTTAATTTATTCGACTTTTGTTTTGACTAAAAGTAACTCTCTAAATTTGAATTAGTTAAATATAACTAACTATATTAGTAAAATCGTGGCAAATTTTTTGTTACTACAATTAGTAATTTTGACATAACCTAAAAATGAATTTAACTAAATAATTAGTTATTTTTTACTTAATGGTTAGTAGAAATATAACTATTTCAATTAGTTAATGACTAATTTTTTGCTTTAAAATTAGTTATTTTTAACTAATTCAGATTTGGAAAAAATTTTGTACAATTTCGAATCGAATTTAACTTCTATATTATTTATCAAAACCTTCATCAACTAAACTTCAATTTATCGAACTTTTGATTTTGACTTTTGATTAAACCAAACTTTAATTAATCCGCAACTTTTTAAAGAATAAAAATTTCAATTTGTCCAATTTTTGGTCTGGTTGAAATTTAATTTAGCCAAATTTTGAAAGAAGTAAATTTCAACTTAGGTAATTTTTTACCAAACAGAAATTAAATTCATCCGAATTTTGATCAAAGCAAACTTCAATTTTGGATCAATTCAAGTTTTAATTCCTATTAAAGTTTCGTAATTTTTATCAAACCAAATTTCAACTAATCCAAATTTTGATTTATCTAAACTTAAAATAACAAAATTTTAATAGAAAACTAATCAATCCAATTATAGGTTAAATTTATTCATCTTTTGTTTAGACTTAAACTAATTTTGTATAATTTAGAACCGAACTTGCCTTCAATTTATCAAAACTTCCATCAACTTAACTTTAATTTATCGAACTTTTGATAAGACGAAAATTTAATTAATCCGCAACTTTTTAACGTGTAAAAACTTCAATTTTTGGTCTGATTGAACTTTAATTTATCCAACTTAATTTTATCGAAAATATCGAACTTCATTTCAATTTTGTCCTAATTTTGATCAAAAATTGAATTTAATCTAGATTGGAAGAAACTTTTATTTATTCAACTTTTTTTTAACTTTACTTCAATTTATCCAAATTTTAAACAAACTAAATTTCAATTTTTCTAACTTCTGTTTAAAAAAAATATGTAACAAGCATTTTTATTTACTGCTTTTTCATAACTAAAAATTAACCAATGAATATAAACTTTAAATTCAAAACTTAATTCATCCAACTTTTGAGCAAATCAAAATTAAATTCTTTCAATTTTTAAACTAATTAAACCTTAATTCGTTATTTTTTGCTCAAACCAAACCAATTTTTCCCTATTTTTATTATTAAACTTCTTTTTGTTAATTTTTATATCTCCATCGATCAGATTTTCAATCAATTTAAATTTAAAAATAGAACCCTCTGAAAATCCCGTATTATTTCCAAAGAATATTTTACGTAGAATTTTTCTATTTTAGATAAATTTGTGATGCAAAAGCAAAAGTTTCCTTAAAGAGTTTTTTTTATTCATCAGAATATTATTTTAATTCAATTTCCTACTAATTTTAAAAAATACTTACAGTATCGTGAGAGATTGTCAGAGAAACACTTTTATTACTATTTTCCTTTTTCCCAAGGCCTTGAAAAAAGAAATAAATGTAAGTATAATTTTCTTATGTGGCATAAACTACTGAAGCAACAAAAATTTCTGAATTAAACTGACCATTTGCAGAAGAAGCATAGTAATGTTAATTATGTTTTTTAGACGTTATATAAAATAAAATTTTAATACGTTATTAATAATTTGGATATATAAATTTATAATTATATCCACTCACTTAAACTAAATTAGTGAAAAATCGGTCACTAATTCAAATTATTGAAAATTTCTACTAATTCAAATGAGTGCAAATTTCTACTCATTTTTAGTCACTTTTGACTAAACCAATAATAAAAATCTAGAATCTACTAATTCAAATCGTGAAAATTGACTAAAAATTAACAAATTTCTCCTAATTTGAATTAGTGACCAATTTTTCCCTAATTCCGATTTAAAAATCAAATCGTAAAATAGTGCCAAATATAACAGTTTATTTTAAACCTAATTTCTATTTCTACTTAAAATACAATATTCTGCACAAAATCTGTGAAAGATAATTCAAAATTATTGCTCAAGTATTATATGTATAGGTTACAGGTTATATCTTAATTACATCCGATGAATTTGCTCCGAAAGTACATTCACCTTTGAGAAACTAATGCAATAGCTCTAAAAACGTACAGTCACTAGCTTTTCATTTAATTGATTTTTAGAAAGTTGACAAAAAAAAAGTTTGCCAAAAATATTGCTTATATTATATTGTAATTTAATATACTGATTACCATATCAATTTGTTTCTAATTTTTCTAATTTTATATTCAGTTTTTCAAAACTTGTTTATATTAATTGAACATTCGTAGACACAGATAAAGACTTTCATCAAAAGTGATATTTTCCCGGGATCTAAAATTAACACCAAGTTAGTTCATTAACAGTTCAACCTTCATGATTTAAAAATAATGACAGTTTATTGAATAACGATTGACCGGTATTTTATGTAACACTCTCATTAACGGTTAAACGCAGAGTGAGCATACATATAATTTACACTCACAACTTGCGTGGGAATTGAAAATCTCCCGGATGAGAAATATCATTATTAGGAAGAGGAAAATTTAAATCTGAACTGAATGAATAACAATTCAAATTAAGTAAAACAAATAGTATATTTTCACTTTTTTTTCATTACATTTTTTAAATTCCTTTTTTTTATATTTTCAATAACTTTTACGACATTTCGAAATCTTGACGTACTCACCAAATCGTCTAATATAAAAACTAAATTACTATTTTTTAGCACCTTAATTTGGGAAATATTCTTTCCACGAATTATATAATTTATACTCATTAGTTATTATTAATCAATTATAAATTCCATCATTCTAGTTGACAAGAAATTTATTAACACTTTCTGATTCAACTTTTAGATTTTCAGGTTTCATTTAGTTAAATTGGCGAATGTTTGAACGTAATGTGCGATCGGTTTCGAAGAACGTGATCAGCTAAAGTTACTTCCAGTATATAGTAACGTGTAAAATCCCTTCTCTCTTTTCCTCTCTCTTTTTAACTCTCCGAGAGAAACAAGAGAATAACTAGGATAGGTCACTGGTCGTCCTGGTCGGGTTCAACGAGACTCAATACTAGTTTTCTTCCAGGAAATGTTATAGTTGGTTCAATTTTGCAAAATCAATTTTATGATCATTTATTACACCGAAAAAAAAATTCTCAAAATAAATGGATTCCGCTTAATTTGATGCAAATTTTCCTCTTATATATGGGCACTAAAGTATTCCTCTTTAATTGAATGGATTTTCTTTTTTTGTAAAGGAATCCTCTCAAAAAAAGTGTAATCTTATCAATTTTAGACCAACTTCAAAAGTATCAAATTTATGTACATTAACCTTCTTTATTTATTAATTAAAATAAGAATTATACGTTTAATATACTTTTGTAATGAATATTTAAATAAAAATAAGCAAGAAACACTATTATTTAAAGCAATAATTTAGTGGTTAATCGATTTATTTAAATGATAAAGTATTCTTTAAAGGAGAATCATGTAGGTTAAAATCTTTAAACACTCTCTGAAATTTTTAATATACTTTGATGATTTCTATATAAAACAAAAATAATATTTAAATTAAGTATTTATTGTAAATTACACTGAGAAAATAAGCCTCTAGCCAAGCAGCTTTATTTCTAGGTTAGGGTTCCTCGGGACAAAACAAACAAAACACCGGCGATGACAATCAAACTTCTAGGATACCGGAGCATATGCTCTGCTAAAATCAATTAAGTGCTTTGCAGGTGCTATATCAACAACCTCTCTCTGCTAAATTTAATCAAAAATTGGTTCTATTTAGTCAACTTATTTTCTCAGTGTATTAGAGCGGTTAAAAATCAGATTTTAAATACTAATACTTTGACTATTTTAAATAAAGTCCTTAAATAATTAAATTATAAATAATTAAAAAAAATTTAATTTATCAAAAAGATTAATATGTTTAGAATGTTTTCAAGAGTTTATTATTATTTTTCGCTTTCATTTAAATTAATTAAACTTTAAAGTCTTTTAACGTTACATATATATTTATATAATACAAAATAAAATTATAGAATTCTCTGACAAAGAAAACAATGATGCAAATCTTATTATTTTCTATTGATATAAATTAAAATATGTACATACGTTGATTAATTTATTGAATTAACATTTTAAAGATTTAACTTCAATCCTACAAATAAAACGACAATTATGTTACAGAATATAAATTTATCAATATAGGCTGCAAATTTTGAATAGATTTCACTGGAGATTTTTTTTCATAAGTTATCTATTTTTCAAGAATGACATTTAATAATATTTTCAACTAGTTTGAAGTTGCATGAATTCAAGCATACAAATAATTACGGGCAACTTCAAGAATCTGTTTGTTTAGAGGAATAATCTCAATTTTAAAGGGATAATCTTAAATATACAGGAATAAGTTCAATAACAAAGGAAAACTTAAAAGTCATCCTTTAGATAAAATATTCTCAGATTAATAAGAAAATTTCGCTTCGGTGTAGAAAAATAAACTTATATTAAAACGAAAACGTAAAAGGAATTTAGAAGCGGAAAATTCCGTTCGTATTGAGAATTTATTTTTTTCGGTGTATTTACGCAATTATAATATTGTGGCTTGTATTATTTTGTTTTTATAATAGAGAGAATGAAAAATTTCAAGATAGCATTAACTTTTTGATGGGACTGTCGCGCGACTAATACCTTAAGTAGTAGTTTTAAAAAATCCAGTCGGATTTATTTATTGCTCAGATTTATCTTCAATTCAAATTTACATTCCCTTAGAAAGGTGAAACATACGTAGATAGTTCATATCCAGCAGAAGTAAACGTACAAGTATATATAAAGGCTAAGGACCTTCTTTAGGGGTCACTGTGCTACTTCCTTGTGCCGATGAATTTTTTGTGACCGAGAGAATCAGTTCCGAAAATTATTACTCGAATCGCTATTCAAATTTAATTAACATTTTTATCACTGTTTTTCCATATTTTTAGGAAAATGAAGATAGAATGGTTTTTATAAAGCACGGAGTCTAATGATTTGGGTTAGAATATTTAGATTTTAAAAGTGTTATAAAATAAAGCAATAAACACTGGAAAAGAATTATTTTAAAAGGTTAAACAAAATAGATAAAAAATTACCAACAAAAGGAGGTTAATCAAAATAAATACAAAGATAATGGGAAAAATTTAATAAAAAACCGTTTGAAAAAATTAAAGGAATGATAAATGTAGATAAGACAAAATCAAAAGGATTAGAGAAAATATAATTTTAACTACAGGAGAATTAATAAAAAGAAAAAATAACTGAAAACTATAAATTGTTGAAAATTATTAGAGTTTGAAAAATCTTTATAAAAAGAAGAAAAAGCTCTAGAAAGTAAAAAAAGATCATTTACAAAAGAATTATCAAGAAAAAATAATTAAATTTAAGAAAACAACTATGGAAATAAGAAAAAAGAAAAAGAAACGAGAAAATATTTGAAAAAGACAACTACGGAAATATAGGAATATTAATAGAAAGTAAACTAGCATTTGATTAAAAATAACCAGAAAAGGAAAAACCATTACGGTAAAGAGAAAAAGAAATAACAAATTTTTAAAAAATGTAGAATATAAAAAAAAGGTATTAGATTGTTAACAAATAACCATATTGTTGAAAATTAATAGAATAAATGGAGAAATTACTACAAAGTTATAAAATAACTAGAAAGAGACTAAAATAACTAGAGATGAATAAAAATTACTAAAATTAATTAAAAAATCACTAGTAAATGAAATAGATAATATAATTAAAAAAAGAAAAAGACCTAACAAAAACATAATATAAATGGAAAGTAAATAATATGTAGACATTAAAAAAAAAACAAAAAGAAATGAAAGAAAATTTATAGAAAGTAAAAAAAATAACTAATAGTTGTTAAAGAGTAACTAGAAAAAAAAATACCTTAAAGAAAAGGAGGAAAGTGAAGAGTTGGCTTTAAAGTTACAAAGATTCTAGTCATACAAAAAGTGAAGAAAAAAACTGTAAATTATTAAACAAGTTACTAAATTTGTTTAAAAAAAAAACTATAAAATAAAGAAAAATAACCAGAAGTTTGTAAAATGAGGAAAAATTACTAGAAAAGGAAAAAATTGTAACAAATAAATATATTTTTAATCAAGTTATTAAGATTTATTGAAAGTAACTAGATAGTGTTTAAAAAAAACCACTAGAAAGTGTCAGACAAATTATTGAAAAAGACTAAAAATAAGGGGAATAATAAAGAAGAAAACATAGTTTAACATTTAAAAAGGTAATTAGAAAATAGAAGATCACTAAAATGTACAAAATTGTAACTAGAATTACTAAAAGTCGACGAAATAGAGGAAGAAAAATCACTATAAAGTGAAAAGCGATTTACAAATTGAAGAAAAAGAATAAAAAATAAAACAGAATTACTAGAAAATGTATGAATAACTAGAACTTGCAAAAAAAATTAAAAAAGTACCATAGTTTTTAAAAAGTAACTAGTAAGTGTAAAAAATAACTATATTTGTTAAAGGACTATAATGTATTAAAAAATAACTAGAGTTTGGATAATGGTAACTAGAAAAGGGTTAAAATTACTATAAAATGAAGAAAGGACGACAAATTGATGAAAAAATACTATACATAAATATAAGAAAAATTACTACAGTTTAAACAATGCCCAGAAGTCTGGGAAAAATAACTAGAAATTTAAGATAAAGTACTAGTAAATAAAAAAAATTTATTAAGAATAAAATTTAACGACATAATGATGAAAATTACTAGAATATTATAAAAACTAACTAGAAATGTATAAAGTAACTAAAAAACAAAATAGTATGAAAAAGTTCATTAAAAATAACTATAGAGAAGGCAGATAAATTATTATAAACCAAATAAAGAATAACAAATTAAAAAATGTAACGTAAATTAGAAAAAAAACTACCAAAAATTGAATAAAATAACTAGAAATTGAATAATGATAATTCAAAAATAAAAAAGTACCAGGGTTTTTTTTACAAATAACTAGAAAAATGAAAAAATAACTATATTTTTTAATAGACTATAATGTATCAAAAAATAACTAGAAGTTAATACTAAAAAAATAACAAGAAAAGGGATAAAATTACTATAAAACGAAAAAAACGCCAAATTGAAGAAAAAATACTATAAACATCAGAAAAATTACTATAGTTTAAACAATGACCAGAAGTTGGGAAAAAATTAGAATCTTAAGATAAAGTACTAGTGAATTAAAAAAATATATTAACAGTAAAATATAACGACATATTGATAGAAATTACTAGAATATTATTAAAAATAACTAGAAACGTAAAAAATTACTAGAAAGTAAAAATAATACCTAAAAATTGATTTAAAATATTTATAAAATTGAGGGAAATTTCTAAAGAATTGTAAGTTAAAAAAACGAAACCATAAATTAGAGAAAAATTATTGAGATTTAAAAAATAACTAGAACTAAAATAACTCTCTTTAAATTGCACATAAATTTTAGTAAATAGTCTGTAGAAAAAAATTGTTGCTTTTGAAAAATACACATGAAGTTTGAAAATATATAATTAAACTAAATAAGAAAAAATTCTTCATAATATATCGATAGAAAAATTTTTTTATACATTTTATAGAATTTTTCTCTAGAAAAAACATTTTATAGATTCTATAGAATAATTCCAGTGAAAATACAAAAAACTCATTAGACTGTATTGACTGTTGAAAAATAACTAGGAAATGTAAAAAAGTAACTAGAAAATAAAATAGTATGAAAAATTTGATGAGAAGGAACTAAAGAGAAGGTAGATAAATTACTATAAGTTGAATAAAGAATAGCAAATTAAAAAAAGAATAACGTAAATTAATTTTAGAAACTTTCTAAAAAGTGAAAAAAAAATAACTAGAAATGAAAGAAAAAAAAATTCAAAAATAAAAAAGTACCAGAGTTTTTTAAAACAATAAGGAAATAAAAATACCTTTTTTAAAAGGACTATAATGTATCAAAAGATAACGAGAATTTGAATAATGGTAAATAGAAAAGGGATAAAATTACTATAAATGAAGAAAGATCGACAAATTAATAAATTAAAAATACTAAAACATAAGAAAATTTACTGAAGTTTAAACAAAAAATAGCTAGAAATTAAAGATGAAGTACTAGAGAATTAAACAACATTTTAAGAGTAAAATATAAAACTACGCATATTGATGAAAATTAGTAGAACATTTTTTTTTGGAAATAACTAGAAATGTAAAAATGACTAAAAGGTAAAAATTATATAAAGAAATTAATTACAATTAACTAAAAAATTCAGCAAAATTTCTAACGAATTGTAAATTGAAAAAGCAAATCTAAAAAATAAAGGGAAATTATTGAGAATTAGAAAATAAGTAAATAGAACTAAAATGATCATGTACAATGTCTACGTAAATTTTAGTAAAAAATCTGTAGAAAAAATGTTTTGCTTTTGAAAAATACACGTGAAGTTTGCAAATAAAATTGCAATAAATTTTAAAACTAAATAAGTAAAAATTCTTTAGAATGATTCCATAGAAAACAAATTCTATGGATTCTATAGAATCTTTCTATAGAAAAAATTTTCTATAGATATAGATTCAATATTTCAATTTAGATTCTATAGAATCATTCCAGTAAAAATCTAAAAAAAACTCTTTCGTCTGATTTGAAAAATAACTAGGAAAATAGAATAGCATGAAAAAATTGATTAAAAATAACTATATAGAACTGAACTATAGAAATTTGACTGAATCGGAGAAATTGATAAATTCTGTTACACTTGTGAAAAACTATAGAAAAAGTAGATAAATTACTATAAATCAAATAAAGATATCAATAACAAATTTTTATCACAAAATAATATAACAAATTTAAAATAATAAATTAAATAAATATTAAATCAAATTTAAAAAAATATGACGTAAATTGATTAAAAATAATGTTAGCAATTTTCTAAAAAGTGAAAAAAATAACTAGAAATTAAGGAAAAATAATTCAAAAATAGAAGAGTACGAGAGTTTTTAAAAATTCTAAATCTCTAAATCTGAATTAGTTAAAAATAGCTAATTATTAGTCAAATCGGGGCTGACTTTTTGTTTCAGCAATTAGTAAAAAAACAACTAATTATTAGCAAAATATCACTAAAAAATAATTAAAATTTGACTCATTGAATTGGTAAACCGAATTTCATTAAAATATTACTTATTTTGACATAACCTAAAAATGATCCCAATAAATTCCTAAGCGCATGATCTCCAAAACCATAAACAAAAATAAGTATAACGAATTCATTTAAACACACAAACAAAATAAAAGAATCTTAAGCAATATAAATAAGTCTCAAACGTAATGTCTCATAAAATAAAAATACAATCAAAAGGTAAGAGGACGTAGGTGGAAAACTTGACCCGCTTATTCTTTATATGGGGCAACAGAATTCCCTCGCTGGTAGGTTCACTATGCGGGTCTCTATATATATGTGGGGCAACGATCGATCTTTCGACAAACGCGTGGTGCCACTTACTTAGGTTTGGAGCAGGTCTTGACACTTGGAACATAAAAACGACAAATCTGAGAGAGAGTTCAGAATGACAAAAGAGAAATTAACTGGAAGGTCGCAACAGTCAGTTGATACTTACATACGTTACATACGTACGAGAAACAAGACAAAAATGATAAAAATTCAGATAAATAAATTAAATTGCGAAAAATTGCTATTGATATCGCACCATATCAAATTACTTTTGTGATAATGTTGCTTGGTACGAAATGTCACAGAGATGTAGAATTATAAATATTACTGGAATTTTTTCAGTAATAGACTTTTTTTTAATAGAGAAATAGAATACTGGAAAAATTAACAATGTAATCATAACAATACATTTTTGCACCAAATTTCAGTTAGAATTGATATACAAGTTGTTGGAATTATAAATGGGTAATTCCACTGACTTTCATCTGAGGGCTGTTGCTGACATATTTTTAAAAAATCTTGTTTTAATATATGTGAAACTCGATGAATTTCTACGTTCATTAGCCATAATATTATAAAATAAATTTTAATATCTTCGATGATATTAATAATCAAAAATAGGATGTTCACTACCTGATTTCGTAACCTCAAATTTTTCATTTTTTTAAAAACGTTATTATTAAAAAACTACTTAACAATATGTGTTCTTATTTACAAGAAACATAAATCACTTTATTCTATCTTTAGAAATTATGATATTATTATAAAATTATTTTATGTTATGATTATAATTAAATTTAAAAAATGTTTCGTTTACAAAATTTCATAATTTTTTAAAGCTTGTAATTTTTTTCTGGAAGCTCAAAAAATTTTGAAAATTTGCAGATATTTTATTCTTAATATAATTTACCTGCTATTAAAATTTGACGAGGGTATTTTGCTTCGTTTCGAAAATATTAAATTTGAAAAAATTTTACTCAAAAAGGTTAATTTGAAGATTCAAAACATTTGACATCTCTCTTTTCTTATGAAATAACAGAGATATGTGAAATTGTTTTGCTAACTTCAAGTCCTCGAATTAACCTTTCTGAGTAAAAATTTTTCAAATTTAATATTTTCGAAACGAAGCAAAATACCCTCGTCAAATTTTAATAGCAGGTAAATTATATTAAGAATAAAATATCTGCAAAGTTTCAAAATTTTTTGAGCTTCCAGAAAAAAATTACAAGCTTTAAAAAATTATGAAATTTTGTAAACGAAACATTTTTTAAATTTAATTATAATCATAACATAAAATAATTTTATAATAATATCATAATTTCTAAAGATAGAATAAAGTGATTTATGTTTCTTGTAAGTAAGAACACATATTGTTAAGTAGTTTTTTAATAATAACGTTTTTAAAAAAATGAAAAATTTGAGGTTACGAAATCAGGTAGTGAACATCCTATTTTTGATTAATTATATCATCGAAGAAATTAAAATTTATTTTATAATATTATGGCTAATGAACGTAGAAATTCATCGAGTTTCACATATATTAAAACAAGATTTTTTAAAAATATGTCAGCAACAGCCCTCAGATGAAAGTCAGTGGAATTACCCAAATAAATTTATTAGAGATGAGTACAAATTTTGTTTCAGTTTATTAAAATATTTTGTTGGCAGTACCAAATTGTAATAATGTACCATTCGAGAATAATTTAATTTTCATTGAATATAAATTAATTTTAAAATTAAAAATAAATATAAATTAAACTTTTAATTTAAAGAATAATAATAATTAATACTTTTATGTACGAATTTCGTTCAAATATATATATATATCATAATTTGACTCATCCGAGATTGCTGTTGGTTTTGATAAGATTATAAATGTCAACACCTCTTTCAATAGGTTTTCAAACATATCCCAATATTAAGTGGGTCTTCCTTTTTTTTTGGAGGTAGAAATAAAAGTAATAATTAATAAAACAAATAATTTATTTAATGTTATTAGAATAAGATAAGGAAAAGAGAAAATACACATAATTCGCTAAAGGAAGTGGAGGAAAAAATGTATCTGCTCTGTATAGTTTGCAATGTATGATTTATTGTTCACTGACCGTAGCGTATTCTTTACGACTTACTTTGTTTGTGTATTTATTTTAAAATGCTTACAATTCATATAAGCTTATAAAAATGTTCTAATTACTTTTACTTTCTTGCGAGGATTCTGAACACTTTCTCAGATTTTTCCCGTTCCCAAGAACTCTTACTGTAACAGTAAATAACTGATGCTAAGATTATGAGACTACACCACACGAAGCTAATGTTTTTCCCAGATTTTAAATCTCAAACAGTTCTCACCTAATCTTCTATCTGCTTATAGATTTTTCTATGAGTTATAAACTAGAAAAAGAATTATCTTTATTTTCAATCTCAACGACAATGAATTTTGTTTTTGTAATTTAATTTTTAAATGGTTTAAAAATATTTATAAATTTTGTTAATCAACTTTTTGATCTAATGAAACTTTAGTTTAATTAACTTTTGATAATTCATACGAATTTGGATTAAACCTTGTGATCAAACCAAAGTTTAAATTTTGAGCAGACCAAAATAGTTTATCCAAATTTTAAAGGTACCAAAACTTTAAATTACCTAATTTTTTATATAACTGAAATTAAATTCTTTCAACTTTTTAACGCATCAAAACTTCAATTTATCCAAATTTTGATTGGACGAAACTTAAAGTTATGCAAATTTTTATCAAACCAAACTTCAATTTATCAAATTTTTGAACATGCATAAACTTCAATTTATCCAACTTTTGATCAATCTAAAATTAAATTCCTCCAATTTTAAACATTTTGTTTACTTTAAGTTATAATATCAAAATTTGATTGAATCAAACTTCAATTTATCCAACTTTTATTCAAACTAAATTTAAAGTTATACTCAATCTTTCCAAAAATTTTATCTTATTTTTATTATTTTTATTTTTAAATTTAAAATTTGTTTTATTTTTATCCTTATCTTTATTTTTATTTATTTTTTTTTTCCCAAACTGAGTATTCAAATTCATCCAATCATTCATATGTCCCTATTTTTTAAGTTCCTTTTCTTTGTCATCTTTTCAAAACTTTATCAAGTTTTTTGTCAACAGGAAAATAATGTATTTACTTTTTTCAAAGTATAGAGTTTCCATCATGTAATTCTTAAGAAAAATCCACGTATGTAGGTGACATTAATTGTTAGGTCGACCTTCATACGACAAAGTGCAGAAAAATCGACCTTATGCATCTCACGTCATTTGTTTTCTCGTTTTCTTTATTGACATCATTATTTTTACATCAATTTTTATATTTTCAATATTAAGTCCTCAGAGTTTTGTTACAATTTTTAAAATCTTTTCAAGAACCAATCGTATAAATAGCAAAAATTAATGCACAAATAAAAAAAGTTTTCGTTATTGAAAAAGTAACAGTTTTTCGAAAATTTATCTATATATTTATGAAAACAATAGTTTCTTTTATTGATTTTCTACAAAAGGCAATTCATTTAAATGAAACATTGTTTACCACTGTTGTATTATCTTCTGTTATTTCCTTTCATAAAAATTTATTTATACACTTGTGTTTTCTTCAACCTTTTGTATTTTTTATAAATCTTTTTCAAGTTCCCAAATCTTATGCGTTTCTTTTGCAAACTTTTTTAAACTTTTCTCAAATATTTTGCATTATTACTTATTATTTTCCTTATATTTTACTTTTTCACTTTCTTTTAAATGTATTTTTATTTCATTTGTATTCTGCTTCAACATTTATTAATACTCTCTTAGTCTGAATTAGTGAAAAATCGATTTCTAATTCAAATTAATGAAAATTCGTAATAATTTTTAACCACTTTTAAAACTTTAGTAAAAATTAAAAAAACCGGTAAATTTAAATAATGAAATTTTACTTAAAACCAGTGAAAATTTCTACTAATTTTAATTAGCGACCGATTTTTCACTAATTGAGATTTAGAGATCATTTGTTTTACTCTAATTTTCGTTTGATTCATATTTTATTATTTTTTGTTTTCTTTTGGAAGAAAATTTTTTGTTTTATCCTATAATTTATGATTATTTAATATCCTCTCGTAGAATTTAAGATGAAAATGATAAAAAACAATGTCAAATTTGAAAACGAATATCTTTGAGATTTCGCCAAAAAAGGGAATAACTTAAAGAAGAATTATTTACTTAATTTGAGACGTTCACTAACATTTAAAAATAATCAAATTAAGGTTCACCACTGAAGAGTATTTTAAATACGACAGAAGCCTTAGTTTGTCGGCAAAGCATAAACTTTAAGAGTTTTATTTTTGCATCGGTCATCTACACTGGCTGTTATGTTTGAACTACTTTTATTACTATTAATTACAAAAAAAAGTTTTTTTAGATTAATATTAGATTTTAATAATCTCATGCTGAATTTAGTAATTTTTTACAATTTAAATAAATCTCAAACTCCAGTTGAATCAAACTTTAAGTTATTCAAACTTTTCATTTATTTCAAAATTCAACAGTTAAAAATTAATTATTTTTTGTTCCATTTTGACTTAATTTAAATATTGTCGACATTTCTTAAATTGTCTAACTTTATTATGCATTTTTTTCTTCCTTGACAATTTTCTCTTATCATTCTTTAATTTTTTAATCAATTTCCTAAAGTAATAATTATTGTCTCCTTTTCTTTGAAATGTTTCCAAACTTTCATTTTTTCGAACAATTAAATTTTTTTCTTATAATTTTTTATACTTCAAAAAAGTTGTTCAGTATTTTGTTTTTTTTCTCGGTATTTTGGCACAATTTTTTAATTCTTATCACTTGTTGACGATTTTTATTTCTTTTGCTTCTAGATTTTTTTGTGCTATAGATTTTCTTCTTTTCACGCAAATTACTTTTTTATTTTATATAATTCTATTTTTATAATGTTCAGAAAAATTTGTTTATTTTCTCATTGATTTTCTGATCTATTTTGATTATTTAAAGAAGCGGGGAAGTACAATTTTTTTGAATTTTTTTTCAGAATGTTTTTAGATTAGCTTGTTTTTCTTTTGAAAATTTATTAAAATTTTTTAACATTTTGTTAATTTTTTTGCAAATTTATTCACTCTTTGATATAACTTCTAGTTTCTGTGACTTTTTAACAACATTTGTTTTTAAAATTGTTTTAAAAACATTTGTTTTTAAAATTGTTTTTTAAAAACATTTGTTTTTAAAATTGTTTTTTAAAAACATTTGTTTTTAAAATTGTTTTAAAAATGAATCTAATGTTTGATTTTTTTTTTTTTTTTTTTTTTATTAAGGAGATTCTCTCTATTAACATAACCTCAAAAAAGAAAGTCATTTTTCACGCCAAATAAAAATATTATTTAAATCAATTTTACCAAATTTTAAAAAATCCAATTGTATATTTTCCAACAAAATTTAGGTTGAGCTAAAATTTGTTGTTAAATAATAATTACTTACCATTTTACGCTTTTTTTTTTGATCAATTTTCATCCAATTTTAAAAAAATAATAATAGCTTATTTTTCTCGTTCAAACATTCTCTACAATTTTGTTTGTTGAGTTTTGTTAAAGAATACTTTGTTTAGAAGTTATTAGACAAATAAAATTTGTTTTTACTTATTGTTTAAACAAAATAATATTTAACAAAATCTAACAAACAAAATTGCAGAGAATGTTACAACGAGAAAAATGAGCTATTATTTGTCAAAATTGGATGAAAATTGCAGATTTTAATTGAATTGAAAGAAAAAACATAAAATGTAAAATAATAAATTAAAAATAATAAAATAAAATTTTGCCTCAATCTAATTTTTTCTGAAAAGGTACAATTGGATATTTCAAAATTTGGTGAAATTTGTTTCAAAAATATTCTTATTTGGGGTGAAAAACGACTTTCTAATTTGAGGTTATGTAAATAGAAAGAACCTCCTTAAGTTCACATTCTTTTTAAATTACCTTCATTTTGTGAATAACTTCTTAAACTTTTGCATTTTTAAACGAATTTGTCATTTCTTTTATGTAATTTTTCTTTATCTTTTTTTACATTTTCTTATTTTATTCTTACTGTTTTTTAGTTTGTACTTTATTTTCCACTATTTTTATATTTTGTAATACTTTATTTTCCACTATTTTTATATTTTGTAATACTTTTTTATAATTAAATAAAAAAAAAATCCATCCAGTAATCATTGTATAAAAAATTAATTCTCAGAAAAATTTATCTGGATAAATTTTATTAAAACTTGGCTCATTAGCCAAATTTTTCGTCTACACGACGTTATAATATTTTCATTGTTTGTGAAACTATTTTTTCTCCATTTTTCAATGTATTGCTTTATTTTCATTTTAATTATTTAAATATTAATTAGTTGCAATTTACTTATAATCCAAACCTTGATTTTTCAAATTTTCAATCTATTCAAATTTTAATCAATCCAAATTTTCATTCTTTTTCAGAATTAATAATTTAACAACATCAGAAGAAATACTGTAACTCTTTTAGAATTTGTACTACAAAAGGTTTTGTCCTGAAAATCAATTATAATATATAATTTATATTTACCTTTATATATATAAACTTTTTAAAGTACCCTAAAAGTCCCCTATTTTCCCTAAAATATTTTTTATTATCACTCTGTAACCTATTTTTAAGAACAACAATTAAAATCTAAACAATAAGATCAACAACAAAAATCTAAAAAACAAACGAGATCTTCCTTGGAAAATTTCCATTGTTCGCAAATAGTCTATTACGATAATAATTATTCTTACGAAAATAAAAGTTGTGCCCTGAATCTTGACAAAATTATAATAAATCCCCAGAGTAAACGATTAAATCAACAAATCGTTTCCGACACTGTATTTACACATAATGCCTCGATTCTCACCTCGTTAATTAATTTCATGATATAATAGCATTTAAACATATGAAATTATTATTTTACCAGAAAAATAAAGTGTTAAAAAAGTTTACAGTTAAAAATAAAGAGGATACAATTAGACGACAATGGATATTAAAAAATTTTGCAGGAATATGGAAATTTCACTTTTTCCCTTCCTGGTAATGCGCGCGTAATAACAAATTGTTCTTGTTCGTGTCGGAAGGTAGAAAGCTTGGGAACTGTTCTTCAGGAATGTTGATGTAGACTAAGAACTAAGAGCCATTCGTGAGGAAAAATTCCTAGGGCCGGTTAGACGCAGGATAAGAAGAGAAGGAAGAGAATGAAAGGATAAAATCATCAGTACAGCTTCAGAATTATCCGAGAATTCTGAAAACAAATTTTAAATCTTTATAAAATTCGCGGTAGTTTCTTTGAAACATTTGTCTCGGATTTAATTCGAAAAAATAAATTTATCTTTAATATTTCGGTATGTCTTGAATATTTATCATTAATAAATGTTTTTTTATTTTATAATAGATATTTGTCATTTTGCAATAGGAGCATAATATATAACAATTTAGAAAAGAAAGTTTAAAGAAGAGGAACTGATTATGTAAAGTAAAAGACAAGCAACGGGTACTCTTATGACTGAATGAATTACAGCAATCGTATCATTATTGCGAAATACGCAAAAGAAGTCATCGTGCAATTTTTCAATAATTATTTTAATTAAACTGAAAGCAATCAGTATCGATACTATTTTTAAATGAATAACAGTGAAATTAAAAAGGAACATTAATTAAAAAGTAATTTTCATGAGACAGAGTTGAAAAAAGTTGTATTATAAATTGTTTGCTAATAAAAGTGAACTCGAATCTATTTTAATGGTTAAAATTTATATTAATTTGTAAAAATATAATTATTACTGAGTTTTAAATTAATTAAAATTTTTAAAAAATATATTTATTTCACTGGGTGACAATAACGTAAAATTTTTTTTGAGATTCTTGCCAACCAATCTGCAAATTGCGACTTACTACTAGGTATTCTAAATAAAAATATTGAGAAACGTAAATTTGATCAAAGGAAAGGTAAAAAACATAAACACTTTTTATGTCATTTTTTTAAGTTGCGACGTTTCGAATGCCATAAAAAGTGTTTATGTTTTTTATCTTCCCTTTGATCGTATTTACGTTTCTTAAATATACACTTGGAAGGGAATTTACAACCTAACCTAAAAATTCTATACTCAGTATTTTATCATTTGTTTTTATTTTATAATATAAAATAAGTTTTTAGTTATTGTTCTCAGAACTAGAAATATACCTCCTTCTAATCTATTCTCTTTTTTTCTGGTAATTAATATAAATAAAAGAAAATAAAAAGGAGTAAAATTCTCTTAAATTATAAAAAATAGAAAATACGATTGAAATTGTTACTTATTTGAATATTAGACAAATTAAAACTTTTATATCTGGGTAGTAAAAAAATACAACTCAATAATAAAAACAAATTAATAGTTTGATTGTAAACTTAATAAAAATAATAGAAAAATTAACAAGCCTCGTTTTATAAAATAATTTCTAATTTTACGTCCTCTTTGTAGTGAACAGAGAACAATGAAATTTCCAGTTAGGAATTTAAGTTTCGGACAGTCTGAAAACTAAGAAGCTGGAACGAAAGAGTTAAGTTTATGAACCAAAGTGTATTACAGTGATTAAAGTAACGGTAAATTCTGAAAATGACTGATTATTTCAATCTTGGGTTAAACTGGCTGTAGCCACAAAAAACGCTGTGAATTTACATTTATCGTTTTTTAATCCAAATTAAATCTTTTTCTTAAATTTTTTTCTCCACGTTTCTACTTTAAACAGAATCCGTTCAAACATAAAGTGATTTTTGTTTCTTGAATTTATTTTTGATAAAAATATCGTTGAATGTTTTTAGTTATTTTTTTTTTTTTTTAATAATAATGAGTTATTTTTAACTAATTCAGATTTAGAGTGAATAATATTTAATATAAATAATTAATAACAAAATAAATTAAATAATAAGCAAAAGAAGTGTCTAATAAGGAAAATAAAAAAGCCCAATTTGAGTTAAATATCTTGTAAATAAAACAAAATGAATTGAAAGGGTTAAACTGTTAAATTATTAATTACTCAAAGACTCGCTTGAGTTTTTCCACTTTACAAAATGTTTTCTTGTGTAATAGATGTTTACACGCGATGATCATCTAACCGTTTAACAACACTTGTTAAGGAAATAGTAAGAAAGGCGGTTTCTGAATTCATTACAAAATCGCTTAATTAATTAAAGTAAACTTTAATGGATCTAGAATCAGTGCTAATTTCCAATTAATTAACAAGATGCTCAAAAGTAGTGAAAAGTGACCTTGATCTTGTAACTTTAGCTCTCATTTGACAGCCTGAATAAAAAATTATGTAAAAGCGCTTGTGCTATATAATTCAGACAAAAGTAATTTCTCTTACGCAATATTATTAATTTACTCAGCAAATTTGGTCGTGAATTTAAATAATTTTAATTATGAAACTCACGACTGAGCAATTTTACAATCTTTCCGTGAATTATTTCTGTTCAATCAGCAGTATTATTATTCTGATTAAATAATTAATTAATATAGGTATTTTGTATTTTTACTAAATCAACATTTTCAAAATAGCAATAAATGAGAAAATAAATTGAAAAAATAAATTAAAATTAAATTTATCAAATAATAAATAAATGAAATAAATAAAAATAATTAAATAAATAGTAAATAAGTAAAATAACAATATACATAAAATCGAAAAATTGGGGAATTGATAAACTTAGATACGCTATCTGGTGGTATGAATTTGAACTAAAAAAAGTGAATAAAACAAGTAGAGTTGCAAAAAGTAATATTACCTCGAGCACGGTAATGAGAACGAGAATATAATCGGGAATATAACCGATTAAAATTCTAATCGAGAATTTATAAGAATTTAAGTTTTTTATTTATTTATCAAATTAAGTCGAATTTTCTTAATCAATGTATACGAAAATAGAATCTATAGTGTCATTCTTATTAGTAATTATTTGAATTTGAATGTTAATAGTAAGAATTATATATATAGTTTTAAAAAATAAACAATAAATATATTAAATTTGAACAAAATAGTTGAAAAATTATAGGAATAACAATTGCAAATAATTGCAAGTTAAACAACTGGATTGAAAATCGAAAAAAATAATTGAAATTGAAGAAAATAATAAAAAATTAAGAAAATAAAATGAAAATTTTTTTTTGCATTAAATAAATAAAATTTAAGAATTCAATACAAATTTGAAAGAACAATTAATAATTGAAAAAAAAAAATTACAAAATGACGAAAATAATTGACATTTGGAAACAAAATTCAAAAAAAAGCTAGATTAATACACAACCGAACAAAATAATTTAAAAAATCAAAGAATAATTATAAAATTTTAAGACAATAATTAAAAATTGAAAAAATTGTAGGAAATTATTAAAAATTGCGGAAAATAATTAATAATTGAAGGAAATAGTTGAAAAATTGAAGAAAATGTGTGAAAAATTACGAAAATTATTGTCAATTGAAAACAAAATTCAAAAAATGACTAGATTAATAGACAACTGAAAAAAATAATTGTAAAAATTAAACTAGAAAAGTATTAAGTTTAAAGAAAATAATTGCAAATTTAAAAATTAAAAAAACTATAGGAATAATTGTTGGAAATAATTGCACATTTAACAACTGGATTGAAAATCGAAAAAAATAATTAAAATTGAAAAAAGTAATTGAAAATTGAAGAAAGCAATAAAAAATTGAAGAATTGAATTGAAATTTATGGAATATACTTAACAATTAAAAATAATTTATTAAAAAAAGCCGAGAATTATTAAAAATATAAAAAAAACAATTGAAAACTGAAGAATGAAATTAAAAATTGAAGAATAGAATTCAAAATTAAAGAAAATAATTCAACAATTGTATTTTAAATTAAAGAAACTTAATGATAATCGAAAAAAATAATAGAAAAAAGGCGATAATTTTTTAATATTAAAGAAAATAATTGAAAATTTAAAAGTGAAATTTAAATTTAAAGAAAATAATTAAGAATTGAAGAGAATAGTTCCAGAATTAAATAATTGAATTGAAATTTTAAAACAATTTTTGCGATTGAAAAAAATAATTGAAAAAATAAGAGAATTATTGAATATTGTGGAATTAATTCAAAATCGATATAAAAAATTGAAGATTAAAGATAATATTTGAAAATTTAAGAGAATAATTAAAAATTGAAGAAATAAATTGGAAATTAAAGAATTAAATGGAAATTTCAAGATAATAATTTACAATTAATAGAAAAATTACAATATGACGAAAATAATTAAATATTGACGAAAATAATGAACTATTAAAAAATAATAATTAACCATAGGAAAAAAAATCGAAAAATGGTGAGAATAATCAGCATTCGAAAAAAAAATTTAAATGACGAATAACCATAAAAATGAAATAGAAAAATAAATTCTCAATTGAAAACTGATGAAAATAATGGAAAAAAATTGTAAAAAAGAAGTGAAAATTAAAGAAATCATTAGGAAGTTAAAGGATTGTAATAAAATTTCAAGAAAATATTTGATAATTGAGAAAATGCGAGAATTATTGAATTTTGAATAAAGTAATTGAAAAACGTAAAGTGCAATTAAAAAGTTGAAGAAAATAATTAAAAATTAAAGAAATAAATAGAAGATTAAGGAATTAAACTGAAAATTAAAAATTTAAATTGAAATTTAAAAAAAATAGTTGATAATTGAAAGAAAAACAACAGAATTTTTTTACACTTATTATTGTATTTATCGTATTTCAATTATTGTCTTTAGGTTTCAAATTTTAAAATTATTTTCCAATTACTTAACACAAGTTTTAATTATTCTTATTTTTTTTAATTCTTTTCTATAAAATTTTAAAATATTTTTCTCAAATTTCATATTATTTTTTTTAATTTTCAATCATTTTCAATTATTTAATTCAATTTTCAATTATTTATATTATTTGTTTATTATTTTCAATTACTTACGTTTTTTGTTGATAATTTCCAAAAAGTTTTAAATTATAATTATTATTATTTCACAATTTTAAATTATGTTTATTTTTTTTCATTTATTTTCTCTAATTTTTTTATTTTTTTTGCAATTAACTTCTGAAAGTTTCAAGTATTTTTCTGAAACTTTCTTTAAATTTCCTTTATTTAAAATATATTATGCAATTTTTTCAATTATTTTTTTAAATTTTAATTATTTTCTTCAATTTTAAATTATTTATATTATTTCCTCATAATTTTCTTAAATTTTAAATAATTTTCATCATTTTCTGAATAAAATATAAATTATTTATCTCAATTCTGTGGCTTAAAGGTAAAACAGCACAAGCGCCATTTTTTCAAATTTGAGATAATATCCGATTCATATATATTTAGACATGCTTTTTAAAGTTTGATACTTGTAAAATGAGCAAAACATTAATTTACAGAGAAAATAATGAATAATATAATGACACAAGTCCACTTTTGTCGTCGATAGGATAGTATAACGACACAACTCCATTCAAGCTGAGAAAAACAATTGATGCTTTTAAAAAATCACTGATTCTACAGAATGTTTTTTGAGTTATTGATTAAATTGATTTATCATTATGTATTTTTATAATATACAATAATTATAATATATAAAAAAAATATATATAAACCTAAAAATGTCTTATTTAAGCAAGAGTTTAAGAGAAAGTAAATCATAACCATTTTTTGAAAATGACATTTTAAAACAAATTGAAGTTAGTTAGATATTACAATTTAAAGGTAAATCAACACAACTCCAATAAAATATAATGTCACGGTGAAAAAATATTAAATTTCTTTAAAATCGAAGCAATTTATTAAATTTGATAAACGTATTTTAAAAATCCATTAAATAATAGGACTTATTGCAAAACATCAAAAACATTTGTTGATTTTTCGATTTCACAGAACTAAGAAAAAATTAAAACTCGTTTATCTCGAAACCATGGAAATGGAGTTGTGCTCTTTTACCTTTCAGCCACAGAATTTGAATCATTTTTTTCAATTTTTTGCTCTAATTTTTCATTACCCTAATTTTTTTCAATTTATTTCTAAGATTTTGAAGTATTTTTCTCAAATTTAAATTATTACTTTTTTTCATTTTAAAATTGTTCATAATTGTTATATTTAATAATAATTTATAAACTTCATTGACTTATAGTTAATTTGTAACGATAATTATTTTGTTATTTATTCATTTTTTTTTTTAATAAATTGTTTGTGTTTCAAAATAGTGGTGCTATTACTGAGAATTTTGCAACTCTAAAAACAAGTAAACAAACACGTAAAAATTCTGTAAAAGGAGAAAAAAGTGTAATTTTCTAAATTTATTAAAAAAAGCTACATTAAGTTTTAAATACGGACAGATGAAGAAAATAAAAGAAAACAATTTAAAAAAAAATTTCTACAATTAACATAGCTTTTACTCAGTATATGGATATAACTGACCTGTCAAGAATCCTAACCTACAAATTTTTTTTATTCTTTCCAAAAATGAAGAATTAATAATATGAAACGTGCTAATTAATAAATAAATGGAATTATTTTAAAGATTACAAGTTTTTAATGCAAAATTTTTAAATCCTATTTAAACAACTTTTTCAACGTAAACTCCAGTAAACAGAATATGTTATTTCCGCCGTTTGAAACCTTCTCTCAACAAAATTTAGTTTGGATAGTGTTGATAGCCTAATTATTAACAATTTTAAGTGAGTAATATTTTATTATTTTTATAATATTGTGAAAAATTTCTTTTGTTAACATGATTTAGTTACTAAAGTTAGAAGTTACCTACTTCTGTCAACCATTTTTGTTCTGTGACGTCAATAAGATCTTATTGGTCCAAAACCACGTGGTTTTTGACATTTTTTAAATCGGCCAATAAAAAAACAGCGAGTGTGCTGCCTCTACTGGCGCATTTTTGTACTAATAAGAATTTAAACATAAAAGGCGCGAATATTTAAATAATTTTTTTTTATTTCAGGGTGCAAAAGTATGGGTACCACATGCAGAGAAGATTTGGGAAGGAGCGGTGCTATTGGACGATTACAAGTCGGAAAAGAAAACTCTTCAATTACGCACAGATGATTTAAATCAAACGAAGATAATAGAGATTAAGAGTGACACCGATCTTCCGCCACTGAGAAATCCAGATATTCTTCTAGGAGAAAATAATCTCACTTCTCTTTCGTTTCTTCACGAGCCCGCGGTTCTTTACAATTTACAAATTCGTTTTCAGAGACATTGCATTTACACTTATTGCGGAATAGTACTTGTAGCCTTTAACCCTTATAATGAATTACCTATTTATGGAAATGACACGATTTGGGCTTACAGAGGTCAGGCCATGGGTGACCTTGAACCTCATATTTTTGCGGTTGCTGAGGAAGCATACACGAAGCTTGAAAGGTAATTAAATTATTAATTAATATCACGAATCAGAGACTCACCTTTTAACCTTTTTTCACTTATTTTCGGTATTATCACCTTTTCACCTTTTTTCAATTATTTTCAGTTTTTGCACCTTTTTCATACGCTAATTTGTCGATATGTCGATAAAAATTTATTTTAATTTGTTAAAATATTCGTTGACAGAATTTTAAATTTAATTTATTTACAGCGACGGATTAGTAACTATAATGTAGTTAAAATTTGACTGATTAAATTAGTAAGAAGCATTTTACTAAAATATTAGTTATCAGAGAATCATTAAAAGCAGGATTAAATTAACAATTTTTGTTAGTTAATAAAGCCAAAAGAAATTAAAAAATAGAAATATATATTACTTTGGTTTCTTGTGTGAAAACCCTAAAAAATAAAGAAACGGAACAAAAGAAATAAATTTTTAAGAAAAAATACTGTAAAAGGAAACATTTACTAGAAGTTCAAATATAACATCTAGGAATTACAAAAAAAAAGACTAATAAGCTACAAAATTACAAGCAAATGATTGAAAGAACTGAAAAATTAGAAAAATTACTAGAAAGTTTTAAAGTAACTAGAAATTGATAAAAATAAATCTACACCTTATGCAAAGATATTATACTTATGAAAAATAAATAAAAATTTATTTAACTAACTTGGATATAAAACATTCTGGAAAATTATTAAATAGTTGAAAACAAATCAAAATAATAAGAAAATGAGGCAAAATATAACTAGAAAATGAAGAAAACAGCTAAAAATTGATGAAAAATAAGTAGCTATTTTGAGACAATAACTGTAAAGTAACAAAATCTTGATATTAAAAAAAGGTAGCTCAAAAGTGAATAAAAAGTGACTAGAAAGTAAAAAAATAATTAGAGGTTTCCACTAAAAATTGGAAGCAAAATTAGAAATTGAGCAAAAAATTACTAGTAAGTTAAAAAATAACCATAAAATGAAAATTATATCTGAAATGTGAAAAACATGAGAAAATTATAAAAATAACTAGGAATGTAGATAAACAAATAGAAATAAAAAAATAGCTTTTTAAAAATGTGACATAAACTCCAATATTATATTACGGATTGCAATTTATACATAATTATAAAAGATAACTAGAAAATAAAAAGTTTCACTTAAATGTAAAAAACAACCAATTAATTAATTAAAAATTGAAGATGGTAAAAATGTCTTAAAAGAAAAACCTTTCTACAAAAAAAGTAAATTTACTATAGAAACTAAAAAAATCTGGAAAAATTTAAAGAAAACAACTAGAGTAAGATACAAAAAAAATGTAAGAATTTAAAAAAAAAAATCTAGAAATTTAAAAAAAGATTACAAATTGACAAAAAAAACTTTTAATTTTTTAAAGCAAAAAAGTAATTAAATTAACAAAAAAAAGGAAATTAAAGATGGAATTAAAGAAGAAAAAAATTACTATACTGAAAGTGACCAAATACCGTTTTTCAACTTTTTATTTTTAACTAATTTTAGTTTTTTGTTAAGTATGTACCAAAGATCTTCGAACCCGTAAATCTGTATATAAATATAAATATAAATAAATATAGAGTGAAAAAAATAATTATTTGGAAACAGACAAAAATCTGAAAAGTTAATAAATGGAAAGAAATTGATGAAAAACAACAGCAAAAAAGGGCAAGATAATAAAAAAAAAATTTTAATTTATTTTAAGTATAAAATAAAAAAATAAAAAAACAAAAAATAAATGATTATTAGAAAATGAATAAAAATTACTAGAACATAAAAAAGTAAGTAGAAATGTAATAGAAGTAACTAGAAAAGGGATGGAGATCTCCTAAAAAGAAAGGTAGAAATGAAATTAAAAAAACCAAAAATTTTTATAAAGAAAAAGTACTATAGAAAGTGACCAAATACTTAGATGTCTATAGGAAAAATAACAAAAACATTTTAAGAGATTACTATTAAGTTTCTAAAAAATTGTTAAATGAAAATGGTTACTAAGATGTGAAAAAATAACTAGAAAACTACAAATGAACTAGAAAGTGAAGAAAATAACTATAAATTGTAAAAACGTAAGAAATTTTAAGAAATTACTAAAAAAAATACTAATAAGTGAATAAATGGCTAGAATTTAAGATAAAAATAACTAGAATTAAAAAAAAACGTCTGAAAAATAAGAATAAAATAATTTGTAAATAATTATATTATATATTATTGAATAGTAAAAAAGGATAATTAGAAAATCTAAAACATGATTAGAATATGACAAAATAACTAAATTTCGAAATTAACCTAATGTTAAAAAGTTACTAGAAAGAAAAATTTAAAAAAGAAGGAAAAATTACTAAAAAAATTACTTTAAATGTTTAAGACTAATAACTACAATAAATTGTTAAAAGTGTAAAAAGAAACATTTAGGAATTAAAAGAAAATCATTAAAAAATATAAAATAAAATTTTAAATGAGAGAAATAACTAAGAAATGAAAACAGTTACAAAAAAAAAATTTAAATAATGAGTAAATAAAATGAGAGAATTAAAAAATAACGGAAAGATGAGTAGAAAGTGACCCAATAACTATAAAGTAAAAAGATAGGATATATACAAATATTTTAAAAAATTTAGAAAATTTTAAAAATAAGTTACAAATAAATGAAAAATCTAAAAAGTGGATAAATAACTTGAAAGTAAAAAAACAATTTAAAAAACAATGAATAGAATGTTAAAAATGCTTAGACTTTAAACAAATTTAGATATTAATTAGAATTAAATCAGAAAATAAATAAGAATTAAGTACCAGAGTGTAAAATAAATGTTGAATAAAACTAGCTAAAAAAGTGAGCAAATACATGCAAAAAAAAACTAGAATTAAAAATTGAAAGAAATTAAGAAACTAGAAATTTTAAAAAATTCTAAGTTCTTTTTTAGATTACAAGAAAGTACAAAAATAACTATAAACTAAAAATGATAGATAAAAAGTGAAATAAATCGCACTTCTAGAAAGTCACAAAATAACTAGAATACAAAATTTAAATAATTTCTGTTTAATTAGTCGTAATTTTAATTAACCCGAAACGAATCTTCTCCAGTTTCAATCACTATTCTAAATTTATTTTATACAAACAATTGATCTAAATTTATTTTATACAAACAATTGATCTAAATTTCAATTCATTACAAATTTAATAATCTCCAAATTTGAAATCATCCAAATTTTAATCGTTTCCGCATTTAAATCACAAAAATTTTAAGCTATAAAATTCCAAGAATTCGAAGTACAATTTTAATTTCTAAAAATTCTAATTTTAATCAACAAGTACATTATTCCAATCTTCAATTTTTAATCGAATTGTATTTTTAAATTAATTCAAATTTCATTTAATCGAAATTTCAATTTTAATAAATATTCTACATTAATAAATATTAGATTCATTTAAATCTAATTTAATCCCATTATCAATTAAATTTATCTATTTTCTAATTTATCAAAAACTGTCAATCAATTTACCCGAATTTAAATCAATTTGTGCTCTCGTCATGACAATAAATACCAGTCGATAAGTAATTTTTATCAGCTTTTCGACCTCAACTGTTAATCAGTAATTACGAGCTAATTATAATTACAAAAAAAAAAAGAGTTGCTGTATTCCATGAAAGAAACAACAGTAGAGGAAAGAGTTAAAAATGGCTTCGTAGAACTCAATAACTAGATTTAAGGCAGGGCTTCCTCAAACTCTTGTAAACTATAAACTTTTGCATGACAAGTTCTTCACTGGAAATTAATTATTTTTAGAGAAAGCCACGATCAATCAATTATCGTTTCTGGCGAATCAGGAGCAGGCAAAACTGTATCAGCGAAATATGCGATGCGCTACTTTGCAACTGTGGGTGGTTCCTCGACGGAAACCCAAGTGGAGAAAAAAGTACTTTCCTCCTCGCCAATTATGGAAGCCATAGGAAATGCCAAAACAACGAGGAACGACAATTCTTCCAGATTTGGCAAATTTATCGAAATTCAATTCAATAAAAATTATCACATTGTCGGCGCCAGTATGAGAACCTATTTACTGGAAAAATCGCGAGTTGTTTTTCAAGTGAGTAAGCATTTATTTTGTTCAATTTAATTTTTTTAAATTAAGGAGGTACTCTCCATGCATGTAACCTCAAACTGGAAAGTTATTTTTCACAATAAATAAAAATATTAAAATCAATTCAGGGTGTCTAGAAATTCGTCAGTTTAAAATTCCTGATATTTTCACCGTATCGAAATTTATTTACTTAGTTTAAAGGTGCCGATTTATTTTCAAGAAAATTGTGGAACCTAAAATGAACTTAAAAAGACAAGAATAAAAACATTAATATTTTAAGCAGTTTAGAATTTTTATTTGATCAAAGTTGAAAATTAAACTTCCCTACACAATTTTTAGTATTTTCTATCGACAATTTGTTTTCTGAGTAAAAATACATATTTTTTACGCTGAATCCGAATCCGAAGTCAGAATTTCTAGATTGGCTACATTTTTTTAGATAATCTCAAAAAACCAAATCTGAAAAAATTTCAAAAACCCAAACAATTTTTTTTTTTAGTTGAGACAGTACACTAATGAATTTTTATGTATTTTTCTCCGACGAATATGAATCTGAAGTTAAAATTACCAAATTGGCAAAATTTTTTAGAATTATCTCAAAAAACATTTTTAAAAAATACCAATTAAAACACAAAAAAATTTTTTTTGGCTGAAACACACTCTAGTGTTTTTTTTACGTATTTTTGTCCCCTGAATCCGAATCCGAAGTCAGAATAATCAATTTGGCTAAAGTTTTTCAGATATTTTAAAAAAAACTGCTAAAAGAACATAAAAAAATCGATTTTTTAAGATTATCTCAATCTAGCAATTCTGACTTAGGATTTGGATTCAGCAGAAAAAAATACGTAAGAAAACACTAGTGTTATGTTTTGGTCATGACATTTTTCTTTTATTGTGTGCCTGTGTAATTATTTAAAACATAATTAAATTAAACATAATTATCCGAAAACAAAGTTTAGCTGAATCTTATTTTCTTATTTATTTTCAAAATTGGGTGAAATTAATGTAAATAATAGTATTTTTATTTGAAGTCATTTTTTTAGTTTGAGGTTATGTAATTGGAGAACACTGTTAATAATATTTTCTTCTAGGCAAGTGGAGAGAGAAATTATCACATTTTTTACCAAATGTGCTCAGCGGCCAAGAAATTTCCGCACTTACATTTAGATTTTCAAGACAAATTTCATTATTTAAATCAAGGAAATGATCCTGTTATTGACGGTGTGGACGATTTGGCATATTTTGAAGAAACAGTCAATGCATTAACGATGATTGGATTCACCTACAAGCAGCAAGATGACATGTTTCGAATTCTAGCTGCCATACTTCATTTAGGAAATATTCGTTTCACAAATTCCGATTCTCAGGGGGGCAATGACTCCGAAGGAAGCAACATATCCGTAAGTTTTTTTTTTTTTTTTATTAAAATGCTTCCTAAAAAACTGGATTTTATTGATAAGTTATCTATTGAATTTATTTTTTTGTAATTTTTTTTACTTTAATGTCTTCTTTAATTTTTCAGCCAAAGGATAAACAGCTTCTCGTCATCTCTGAATTGTTAGGCATCGATGTGAATGCGATGAGAAAATGGTTGTGCCATAGGAAAATAGTTTCTATGAAAGAAGTTTTTTTGAAACCGATGAATGTTAATGAGGCTATTGGAGCACGAGACGCTTTAGCGAAACACATTTATGCCGAGCTTTTTAATTGGATAGTGTCTGGGATTAATAGCTCGCTCCAAGCGCAAACAAAGACCCAATCGTTCATTGGAGTTTTGGATATCTACGGTTTTGAAACATTCGAGGTCAATTCTTTTGAGCAATTTTGCATTAATTATGCAAATGAGAAACTTCAACAGCAATTTAATCAGCATGTCTTCAAACTGGAGCAGGAAGAGTACCTCAAGGAAGAAATTGAATGGACTTTTATTGACTTTTATGATAATCAGCCGTGCATTGATCTCATAGAAACTAAACTGGGAATTTTGGATCTGCTCGACGAAGAGTGTCGAGTATGTTTATAGAATTGTTTTTTTATATCGTTCATAAAAATTTGTCTGAAAATTTGATGCTTTTTTTTCCTTTATTTCTTGTCACGAAAAAATGGCTTAACATTATTTTTTCTTATTGATAATAATTCGAATTTACTGAATTATTTCTATTGAAGGTAGAATTGATGCGAAAGAAAAAGAAAGGAAAGAAACTGGAAAGCAGAATATATTTTTAGATGATATATTATTTCGATGTTAGAGAAAAAAACTTAAGAATTGTTTAAAGATACTTAACCTTGGATGTATCACAATATCGTATTGAATTTTTAACAAGAAAATTAAAAGAAGAGCCACAGATAATAAATCCGACTAAATTAGCGTCGTACGCCATATTTGTTTTCCTACAAAACTGTAAAAATAAGCAGGAGTGCCAACGTCACCAAATACAAGTGCTCATGCGTTTCGCTCCTGCTCTCATTGGTCAAGAAGCGCGCGTTGATTTAAAATTTAATCAAACCTGTAAACAAAAATCCTCTCTTCGTTTTAATGTTGACGTTTCTCGATCTTAAAAAACAAGTTTAATTAGCAAATGTCGATTTTTTAGAAAGATTAGTGGCACAAGTGAGGCCATTATATTTTTTTTTAAATAAAATAATGCAAAATATAATTTATAAATAATTTTCCCAAATTTCGAAAATAATATCATAATAACATCAAGCTTCTTTTTATGACAAAAAAAATTATAATCGGCAACCTTGTGCCGCTCTATTATTTCTAATAATCGACATTTGATAATTTATCTTGCATTTTAAAAATGAGAAATATGATTAAAATCTAATAAGAGTATTTTTGTCCACAGGCTCGAACATTCTGAAATGTTTTTTTTAAATAATATATTTCAAAGCAAATATTTTTTGCTTTAAATATTTACATGATATATTTGCATTGAATATATTTTTTAAAGTTTATTTGACTTAAAACAAAATTATTTTAATAAGTGTGGGATACTTTGGTTTTAAACTATTTTAAGTAGCATAAAATACTTCTTAAAATAAATTATTTTACGGGAAATGAAATACTTTTTAAAAAACATTCCAAATCAACGCGCGCTTTTCGACCAATGAGAACAAAAGCAACAAGCATTCGTACTGCGTTTGGTAGCGTTGGCACTCCTGCTTCTTTTAACAGTTTTGTAGAAAAACAAATATGGCATATGACGCTTATTTGTTCCGATTAATTATCTGCAACTTTTCTTTTAATTTTCTTGTTAAAAACTTAAATTGTCAATCTTTAAGCAATTCGTAGGTTATTTCTTAATACTTAAATGTCGAAATGATATGAAGCTTATAATATTCAAGTCCCAGGATAAGAAATATTAATTTTTTTTACCTTATTTTCTTTATTCGCAGCATTTCTACCTTCAACTGGAATAATTTTAAGAAATTTGAAATAATTAATAATAAAAATAATTTTGTGACATTTTTTCCTGTCATCACTTCTTGTCGTTTCAAAAAAATAATATGAGTGTCATTAATTTCCTGACAAATTTTCATGGGGGATCTAAGCGACAAATTTAATGAAATTAGAAATTAAAATTCAACATTTAATAGTAAAATTTGATTAAATTCGAAGCGATTTTTTGATTATTTGAAAGAGATAAATTAGAATTAAGATTACTTATTAACAGTTAAATTTCATTAAATTCGAAGAGATTTTTTTATCAGGTGGCAGATGGAAATAAAATAATAAATAAAAGATATTGCGGTGTTGCAGATGCCAAAAGGAACAGATAGTTCGTGGGCTGAGAAACTTTATACAAAATGCGGCAAATCGAAACATTTTGGGAGGCCGAGATTCGGATCATCAGCATTTTTGATACATCATTTTGCAGATCGTGTACAATACGAAGCTGTTGGCTTTTTAGAAAAAAATAGAGACACGGTTATCGAGGAACAGATTGACATTCTAAGAGCGAGTCAAGTGAGTTTAGAATATTAATTAACATTTCTAGTAAATAATTAAAAAAAAAATTTCAGTTGAAAAGGAATTAATATCTGCAATAGAAAATAAACATTTCCAATTGAAAATTAATTTGGAGTTTTTCTAGAAAATGAATTAACATTTTTAGTAGAAAAGTTGATTTTGTTACTAATACGAAATAAATTTGAACATTTCCAACAGCAGCTTAATTAATATAAAAAAAATTTGTTAACAAATTAAAAATTAACGATTAGCATTTCTATTTAATCTGCTATATTTCTGTTTAAATTAATACAAAAACTAATGGATTTTAACTCTTCCAGAACAAATTATTAAAAAAACTTTTTTCTGAAGAAGATCCAAAGCTGACCGTTCCTAACACGAGAATTAAAGTTTCTGCTCAGAAAATCAGCAATAGTACTCCGAAACAACATAAAAAGACTGTGAGTAAAAAAACCAGAAGAATTGATGAAAATTGCTTCTTCATTCGTCATTTTGTTTAAATTCTTTACGTTTTTATTTTTCCTGTTCTTCCCTATTTTATTACGATTTTTTACGTCTTCTAATTTATTGTTACATCATATTTCTTCTTTTTTCAATTTGTTGTTTATTCTGAATTTTCTTAAATTCCTTGTTTTTCTTGAATTATATTGCTTCTTCTATATTTTTGTTTCTTTTTATAATTTTCCTGTAATTTCTAACATATTTATTCATTCTTCTCTTACATTGTTTCTTCTTTGATTTTTTATCTTGTTCCACTATTTTGTTGCAATTTTTTATGTAAATAATTAATATTTTTTAAAATGTTAATTTCTTAATTTGTTGTTTCTTCTTTCTTTCATTTTGTTTATATCTAATCTATTTTATTATTTTGTTGTGTTTTTAAAATATTCATCCTTGCTTTATAAATTCATTTCTTTTTGTATTATTTTGTTTCTTCCTTCATTACCTTGTATTTCTTCCATTTTTTTTAAGTTCTTGAATAATATTATTTCTTTTTTGATTTTTCCGTTCCTTTTTTAATATTTTGATGTAATTTCTTGCATAACTTTATTTCTCTTTAATTCTTTTTCTTCTACTTTGATTTTGTTGTTTCTTTATTCATTTTTTTGTTGTAATTTTAACATTTTTGTATTTGTTCTTTAATTCTATTTCTTCTTCATTGATTTGATTTTATTAGTTTTCATAATTTTGTAATGTTTTATAAATTTAATTCTCTTGAATTCCTTTTAGGGATTTTTTTTTCTTTCATAATCTTGCTGTATTTCTTCAATTTCTTGTTTATTCATAAATTATTTTAATACTATTCCGTTTATGTTGTTGCTTTTTCTTTTCCTAATTTATTGGGTTTCCTGATTTTCTGATTTGCATTTTGATCTTATTATCACATTTTTATTTTATTGTTTCTTCATTTATTAATCTATTGTGTTTTCTCCAAATTTGTTTGTTATTGTTTTTAATTTTTAGTTTTAATTTTTTATTCTTTAGGTGTAAGTATTGCTTCTTCTTTAATTTCATTATTTCTTCATTTAATATTTTTTTGCATTTTTTACATGTTTTATTTGTTGTTTAATTATATTTCCTCAATGATATTTTTTTTAATTAACTATTTATTTCTTCTTTAATTACATCGATTTTTATTTCTTTTAGTGTTTGCTCGTTTCTTCTTTCATTATCTTATATTTCTCCAAATTTATTTTTTATATTTATATTGCTAGTCCTCTAATTTTATTTTAATTTTTTTTACTTTAATTTTTTCCTCACTCATCAGTCTTATTTGATTTCCTACATTTTGTTTGTTTGTTATTAAAATTGTCTTCTTGTCTAATTATGTTCTTTCCTCTTCATTATTTCATTGTGCTTTCTAAAATTATTGTTTTTTAAAAAGTATCCTACTTTTTGTTTATTTTGTTGTTTCTTTTTTGATTATGTTCCTGAAATTTTCTTCATTTTTTGTTTGTTCATTAACTACATTGCTTTTTGTAAACATTTATTGTTTCTTTTTTTATTATTTTCTATATATTTTGTAATATTCTCCAAATTATTTGCATTGGCTTTTAAATTTTTTTTATTCCTATTTATAATTTTATCGTATTTCTTCAATTCTTTGTTTATTCATAAACTACTTTGATACTATTTCTTTGATTTTATTACTTTTTCTTTTCTTATTTTATTTTTTTGTGTGCATTTGCTTGTTCTTTAGTTATATTTCTTTTTTTTTATTTTGTTATTTCTTCTTTCATTCTTTTGTTGCAATTACTTACATTTCATTATTCGTTGTCTGGTCTTATTTTTTCACTTTCTTGTTTTTTCTTTCATTCTTCGTTGTGTTTTCTGAAATAATTAAATTCGCTTCCTAATTTTTATTTCTTTTTGTATTTTCTTCTTTCTTTATCTTATTTTATTTCTTCAATTTTTTTATATTTAAAATTTAATTTAATTTTCCTTTAATTTTGCTCGTTTTTCACTTATTATTCTCGGTAACTTTTTACATTTTTTTGGTTGTTGGTAAATTTTCCTTCTTATTTAATTTTATTTCTATTATTTTTTGTTTCTTTTGTTATTTTTTGATGTAATTTTGTACATCATACTTATTTAATTTTATTAAATGTCATTTTTTAATTTCATTTGTTCAATCATATTTCTTCAATGATATTTTCTTTATTTTCCCAATTTGCTTGTTCTTCAATTATATTGATTTTCCTTAATTTTGTTATTTCTCCTTTTACTCTTTTGTTGCGATTGCTTATATTTCTTTATTTGTTGTTTAATCATACTTTTTTCACTTTCTTGTTTTTTTATTCTTTGTTGTGTTTTCTGTAATAATTGAAGTTGCTTCCTAATTTTTGTTTCTTTTTGTAGTTTCTTCTTTCTTCTTTCATTATCTTTTTGTATTTCTTCAATTTTTGTTTATATTTCATTTACTTCTCCTTTAATTTTGCTCCTTCTTCTATTATTACTTTCCTGTAATTTCCTACATTTTTTTTAGTGTTGGTGAATTTGTCTTCTTATTTAATTTTCTTTTTGTTTCTTTTGTAATTTTTTGACGTAATTATGTACATCAAATTTAGTTTATTTTGCAATTTTGTTTGATATTTAATCATGTTTCTTCAATGATATTTTCTTTATTTTCCCATTTGCTTGTTCTTTAATTACATTTCTTTTTGTTTCTTTTGTAATTTTTTGACGTAATTTCGTACATCAAATTTATTTAATCTTATTAATATTTATTTTACAATTTTGTTTGATATTTAATTCTATGTCTTCAATGATATTTTTTTATATTCCCTTTTGCTTATTCTTTGATTATATTTATTTTTCTTTTGTTTTGTTATTTCTTCTTTTACTCTTTTGTTGAGATTGCTTACATTTTTTCATTCCTTGCTTGATCTTATTTTTTCTTTTTTCACTTGGTTGTTTTTTCTTTCATTCTTTGTTGTGTTTTCTGAAATAATTGGATTTGCTTCCTAATTTTTATTTCTTCTTGTATTTTCTTATTTCATTATCTTGTTGTATTTCTTCAATTTTTTTCTATATTTAATATATTTCTCCTTTAATTTTGCTCTTTTCACATTTATTATTCCCGTGTAATTTCTTACATTTTTGTTGCTGTTAGTAAATTTGTCTTCCTATTTAATTTTGTTTATTTTTCTTGTTGTTTCTTTTTTTAATTATTTCACTGTATTTTCCTCATTTTTTTTGTTCATAAACTACATTGCTTTTTTTGAACTTTTACTGTTTTTTCTTTTCTTCTTTTCTTGAATTTTCTCTTATCTTTTTGTTCCGTTTTTTTTCTCTTTCATATTTCGTTGTAATTTATTCCTTTCTTCATTTACTCTTTAATTACACTACTCCATTAATTTTTCTTTAATTTCGTTCTTTCTTTTTTACTTTTTTCTTCTTCTTTCGAAAGGAAAAAATTTTGTATTATTTTTTGTCTTCTTTTTTACTCCTTTAACTTTTTTTTAATTTCGTTCTTTTTTTCACCTTTTTTTTCTTTTCAAAAAAACTTATTATTCTCAAACTCTTCTAATTCTCATCATTCTATTTAAATCGCTAAATTTACATTATTGTTTAATTTTATAAATATTAACTTATAAATTATAATTTGTCAATTATAAAAAAGATTATCTGAATTAGAAATCCAAAAAACTAACAAATTCTCATAATTCCAGGTGGGATCCCAATTCCGTGATTCACTAAACATGTTAATGTCGACCCTAAACGCCACGACGCCTCACTACGTTCGATGTATAAAGCCCAACGACTCAAAAGAATCATTCGAGTACAATCCAATCAGAGCAGTGCAACAGCTCCGAGCCTGCGGAGTTTTAGAAACAATCAGAATATCAGCAGCCGGATTTCCCAGCCAGAGGACTTACTCCGACTTCTTTCACAGATTCAGGTGTCTCTGTAAATTCCGGGAAATTCGTCGAGATGATCTTCGAGAGACTTGTCGTCGAATCCTGGCAACCTACATCAAAGACGCGGACAAATTCAAGTTCGGAAAGACCAAAGTTCTCTTTAGAGCAGGTCAAGTGGCCTATTTGGAAAAAGTCCGAGCTGATAAACAACGAGATGCATGCATAATGATGCAGAAGACGGTACGAGGTTTCATTTGCAGGAGCAGATACAACAGAATTCGAAGATCGGTTCTTGGTCTTCAGAGGCACGCGAGAGGATATTTGGCCAGGAAGAAGGCCCAGAAGATTCGAGAGGAACGAGCCGCCATTAAAATTCAGGCTCGAGTCAGAGGCTGGGTGGCCAGAAAAAAATTCCTCGATCTCAGAAGAACAATTCTTGGATTGCAGACAGTTGGAAGAGGTTTCTTGGCCAGGAAGAGATTCCGTTTGATGAAGGACAATGCGGCTGCGATTGTGATTCAACGATTTGTGAGAGGCTATCTTGTCAGGAGAGCTTGTCATAAAAAACTGTATAATATTATCATTGTTCAGTCCTGCGTGAGGAAGTTCATTGCCAAGAGGACCTTCAGGAAATTAAAGGCCGAAGCTAGAAGTGTGGAACACGTGAAATCCTTGAATAAGGGCCTGGAGAAGAAGATCATCACGCTGCAACAGAAAATTAATGAAATGGTAAGTTGAGAGTATTTTTAATTCTTAAAATTAATTTTCTAAAAAAATACCTGATCGGTAATGTTCTTTAAAACAAAAGGCGAAGGAGAGCCAACATCAAAAAACAACGCAGAATGAAGTTTCTGATTTGAAGTCAAAATTGGAAGGACTGAAGGCGATTGAGCAGGAGAATAAGAAACTGAATGGTGCAGTTGCTGAAAAAGAAAAAGAGGTCTTGAGAGTGAAGATTGCTATTGAGAAGGAAAGAGATGAAAAAATGGATCTTTTGCAGGTATGTAGACTTTTTAATGATAATAATAATTTCAGGGTGTCTACTAACCGGGAAAACCGGGAAATAACCGGGAATTTAAAATGACCGGGAAAAACCGGGAATTTTCCGTCAAACCGGGAATTTCTTTTCTGGGATAATAAATTCTTTTCAATTTTAAATTATTTTCTTCAATTTCCAATTATTTTCTACAATTCTCAATTATTTTCTTCCATTTTAAATTATTTTCATTAATTTAAAATTATTTCTTCATTTCTCAATTATTTTCTTCAATTTTCTACTATTTTTTTCAATTGCCAATTATTTTCTTCAATTTTCAATTATTTTCATTAATTTCTAAATAATTTATTTAATTCGGAAATATTTTCTACGATTTTCAATTATTTTAATCAATTTTTAATTATTTTCTTCAACTATAAATTATTTTATTTGAATTGCCAATTATTTGATTCCATTTTCAATTATTTTCTTCAATTTTTAATTATTTTCTTCAGATCTCAACTATTTCCTTCACTTTTTGATTATTTAATTTAATATTCAATAATTCTCGACTTTTTTCAACTATTTTTTTCAATTATCATTTATTTATTTCACATCTCAATAACTCATCCATTTTTCAATTATTTCCTTCTATAATCGATAATTCTCGGTTTTTTTCAATATTTTTTTTCAATTATCAATTATGTTTTTGAAACTTAAATTCAATTCATCAGTTATTATTCAACAATTTTCATAAAATCGCATTTTCTTCAATTTCAAATTATTTTCTACAATTTTTAATTAATTTCTTCAAATTACAATTACATTCTTCATTTTTTATTGTTTTTTTTCCAATTCTATAATTTCTGGGTTGTTCAATTTCTTTTTTCTTCAATTATCACTTATTTTTCTTCTACTTTCAATCCAATTGTTCAATTCTTGAATTATTTTCTTTCATTCTCAATTATAATTTTCGACCTTCAATTCCATTCTTCAATTGTCTTTTTTTCAATTTTCAATAACTCTAGGTTTTTTACAATGATTTTTTTTAAATTCTCAATTATTTTCTTCAAATTCCAATTTTTTTTCTTAAATTTCAATTATTTTCAATTATTTTTTCATATTTCTTTCAATTTCTCAATTTTTTTCAATTTTCAATTTCTTCTCAATTTTCTTCAATATTTAACAATTCTCAGCTTTTTTAACTTATGTTTTTCTTTCAATTTTTATTTAAATTGAGAATTTTTAAATTATTTTCATCAAATCGCCATTATTTCCGTCGATTTCTAAATTTTTCTGCTGTTTCCAAATATTGTATTTAATTTTTAAGTACTTTCTTCAATTTTTAATTATTTTCTTCAATTTTCAATTATTTTCTTTAATTTTTAATTATTTTGTTCAATTTTTAATTGTTTGTTTCAATATTCAGTAATCTCGACTTTTGTCAATTATTTTTTTTCCAATTATCAGTTATTTATTTCATATTTCAAAACCTCCTTCAATTTTCAATAATTTTCTTCTATTTTCAATTTAATTGTTCAATTAGTCAATTATTTTTTTTAATTCTTAATTAATTTCTTTAAATAACAATTCTATTCTTCAATTTTCAATGTTTTCTTCAATATTAAATAATTCCTGTCATTTTCCATTTGTTTTTAATTATAAATTATTTTCTTCTTTTTTCAATCCAATTGTTCAGTAATTTTCTTTAATTCTCAATTATTCTATTCGAATTTCAATTTTATTTCTCAATTTTCCATTTTTTTTTTAATATTCAATGATTTTGTGTTTTTCTAATTTCAATTTGATTATTTAATTTTCAATTTATTTCTTCAATTTTGAATTATTAACTTAAATTTTAAATTATTTTTTTTGATTTTCTATCTAGTTGACTAATTTTTAATATTACATTCTTTGTATTTAATAACCATTGTTCAATTTTTTCGATGATTGTTCAATTGTAGATTAATATTTACTTTTTTTTTTTAATTTTGTTTCTAATTGTCAAATATCTTTGTCATTCTTCAATTATTTCTTTCTATTATTAATTATTTCTTTTCATTATTAATTGTTTTTTTTAATTCTTAATTATTATTTTTTGTAAAGTTTAATATTTAATTCTTCAATTCTCAATTATTTTCTTTGAATTTCCTTTATTTTCTTCAATTATCAACTGTTATATTCAATTTTTGTAGCAATTTGTAGGTCTATTTATACTTAAAATAAAATTTAAATTAATAAATTTTAAATTAACAAGAGAAAAAACCGGGAAATAACCGGGAATTCTGTGGGACGAAATTAGTAGACACCCTGAATTTATAATCAAGTATTTTTAAAATGAATCTTTGTTCATTCTTGTAATTTTGTCATCTACAGGAAAAGGAGAAGATCGTGAAACAGAAGGATGAGGAAAATCGAAGGCTGCTTGAGGAAAATGAAAAATTGAGACGGGAGCTGGCCCTGGCTAATGAAAAATTACGAAGCAATCTTCGAGGAGCAGAGGAGAATCTCAAATATCGACTTGAGCAGGAAAAAGATCTGCTTATGTTGGAACAGGATCAAGATCGAAATGCTTACCAAAAATTGTTGAAGGATTATCACGATATGGAACAGCAGGTGGAATTCCTTCAGCAGAAGCTGGCTCTTCATGTTCCTGGACATTCTCGATCCTTGAGCAATGCCTCGAGTGGAAGTGGACATATTGCCTCTACTGATCTTCCGCCTGACGATCAGAATATCGTAAATAAATTTTTTGTTATTTTAAAAAAGAGAATATTTGAGGAGCACTTTTTCAAAAGTTGATAAATCCATTTCAGAGATAATCACAAATTTATAACATATTAAAAACACCTTACATATCGATTTGTCAGTGTTAAATTTAAGAAACAAATTTATTAACAAAGAATTTTCAATTTTAAAAAATCTGGACTTAACCAAGATGATTTGAAATATTTTAATTTTTTTTCCTGGAAAAAATTACAAAAATCTTTCTATTTCCTAATTATTGTAAACTTTAATTAAAAATAAATCGCCTGAAGTTGAAAAAACATTATTATATAAATAATTTCGAATAGTTTTTCTAATTTATAATAAACTTTAGGGGTCAGGTAAGAAACTACATTTGTTTAATTTTCTCGAAATAACAAAATGTGGATTTATCAAATTTTGGAAATGAACTACTCATTTAGTAAACAATGTTTAAGGGCCGGCAGAAGTAAATTGTTTAATTTCAAAATTCGAATTAGTGAATAATTACTAATTTAATATAGTAAAAGAGTGAACGAATTTTTTCTATTTGAATTAGTAAAAGATAACTAATGAATAATAAAAAACCACTAATTCAGTAGACAAATTTTATTAATTAAAATAGTAAAAGAAAATACTAATAATTGAATAGTAAAATAGTGGACGAATTTTTTCTTCTAATTGAATTAGTAAAAAATAACTAGATAATATAGTAGAAAAGTAATAATTCAGTATTTAAATTTGACTAATTAATTAATTCTCAAAGTTAATTTTCTCAAAATGCACTTATTTTTAAAATTGAGGAAACTTAATTTTAAGGCAAAATTCAAACAAATTTTGATCAGGCAAACCTTCCTAATAAAATTATAAGAAATTCAATAAAGTTTGGAGTCAAAAAATTAATTATTTTTAGATAAAATTTACGGACAAATTATTTTTACTGAATTATTAGTAGTAGAATTACTATTTGATATGGTGAACGAGTTTTTTTCTCTTAAAATCGATAAGGGAAACGGGTTCCAAATAAATTATTGGAAAAACATGTTTATAAATAAGATTTTAATGCAGTACTTCATACTCTTCATCTAAGTTTTGCCGGCCTTGTTTATAGCTATTTTGTGATTTTCTAGTTATTGTTTTCACTTTTTTGTAATCAATTTTATTTTACGGTTTCTTTTTTTTGTATTCAGTTTTATTCAACTTCTAGCCATCATCACTTAGTTTCTAATAATTTTTTTTTATTTTATAATTATCTCTTTTTACGCCCTCTAATTATCCTTTTTTAATATCCAAATATTTTAATCTGTAATCTAATGTCCAAATTATTTTTTCTTGTTCTTTAGATGTTTTTCATAGAAATCTAGTTATTTTTCTTCAATTACGCAAAATTACTCGAGTTGATTTTTTTATAGTCAGTTTTATGCAACTTTTAGTTGTTTCTTTACTTTCTAATAATTAATTTTCTAGAAATCTTTCATTTAATGTATGCATATATTTTTCTATTAATTTTCTAACTTTTATCCAGCTGTTTTTCTTTCATTTATAGTTACTTGAAATTAAAAAAAGTTTCTTTAGTTACATTTTTTTATTTCTAAAGATTTTTCACTTTCAAGTAATTCAACTTTATTTTCTATATTTCTTTTCCTCAATTTCAAATTCGACTTACAGTTTTTAGTAAAAACCTCGAATTTTTTCTTTAAACATTAGGATTTATTTACTTTCTAGTTTTAAAATTTTATTTTTCGTAAATTTCTATTTCTTTTTTCTTCAAATTCTAGTTTTTTTACTTTCTAGTAATTTTTTCATATTTCTTTTTTATTTTATTTGTTTTTTAAACTTTAAAGTAATTATTTTCCTTTTCAAATCATTTCTCTTAGATTTCAAAAAACTTTTACTTTCTTGTGATTTTCTTTATTTTTTATTTAAAAATGAGAATTAATTAAGAGAATTAATTCTATTTTTTTTTAATTTCTTGTTATTTTATCTAGTAATTTATCCTTAGTTTTCAGTTCTTTCTTTCATTTCCATGTAATTTTCTTTAACTTTCTAGTAATTTTTCCTAAGTTATCAGTTCTTCTTTTATTTTCTTGCAATTCTTCAATCTTTCAAGTTATTTTTTATGCTTCTTTAATCTTCTCGTTATGAAAAATTATATTCTTAATAATCTTCGAATAAAAAGAATAATTATTTCTATTTATTTTTTCAACTTCTAGTTATTTTGTCACTTTTTAGTAATTTTTCCTTAGTTTTCAATTACTTTTTTATTTTCTTTAATGTTTCAATCTTTCTAGTAATTTTTTAAATTTATCTAATCTTCTCATTATGAAAAATAATATTCTTAACATTATTCGAATAAATAGAATTATTCTTTTTATTTCTTTCAACTTCTAGTTACTTTGTCACTTTCTAGTCATTTTCCCGTAGTTTTCAGTTTTTTCTTTTATTTTCTTGTAATTTTTTAACTTTCTAGTAATTTTTCCTTAGCTCTTTGTTTCTCTTTTAATTTCTTGTATTTCTTTAAATTTTCTAGTAATTTTTTTCTTCAATTTCCCGGATCTTCTCATTATGAAAAATTATATTCTTATCATTCTTCTTAGTAATTTTCCCTTAGTTTTTTGTTTCCCTTTTTCTTTCTTGTAATTCTTTAATTTATTTAGTAATTTTTTTCTTTAATTTCCCTGATCTTCACATCATAAAAAATTATATTCTTGTCAATTTTTCTTTAAATAAAATTTTTTCTATTTATTTGTTTCAACTTCTAGTTACTTTGTCAATTTCTAGTAATTTTCCCGTAGTTTTCACTTTTTTCTTTTATTTTCTTGTAATTTATTGATTTTCTAGTAATTTTTCCTTAGTTTTTTTTATCATCTTTTATTTTCTTGTACTTCTTTAATTTATTTTTCTAGTAATGTTTTTCTGCAATTTCCCGGATCTTCCCATTATGAAAAACTATATTCTTAGCATTCTCCTTAGTAATTTTTCCTTTTTTTCTTCTTCTTTTATTTTCTTGTAGCTCTTCAATTTTTCTACTAATTTTTCTCTTCAATTTCCCTAAAAAATTATATTCTTATCAATTCTTGTTTAAATAGAATTATTTCTATTTATTTTTTTCAACTTCAAGTTATTTTGTCACTTTCTAGTAATTTTCCCTTAGTTTTCAGTTCTTCCTTTTATTTTCTTGTAACTTTTTAACTTTCTAGTAAGTTTCCTTAGTTATCAGTTCTTCTTTTATTTTTTTGCAATTCTTCAATCTTTTTAGTTATTTTTTTATGCTTCTTTAATCTTCTCGTTATAAAAAATTCTATTCTTAATTTAACAATCTTCGAATAAATAGAACAATTATTTCAATATTTCTATTTATTTTTGTCAACTTTTAGTTATTTTGTCACTTTCTAATAATTTTTTTTTCTTAGTTTTCAGTTCCTCTTTGATTTTCTTGTAACTCGTCATCTTTTTTAGTAATTTTTTTCAATTTCCCAGATCTTCTCATTATGATAAACTATATTCTTAACATTCTTTTAATAAATTTAATTTTATCAATGAATATTTTTCATCATTTAATATTTTTAGCATTTCCAGGATTTTGGCTACGGTTCTGTGAAGTCGACAGCATCTTCAAATACTCCTTATTCTCGGGTTGAAAATATCGATTGGAATCAACATCGAACTGATAGTCCACCGGGTGGTGAGATTTCCGTTTCAAAATCACCTTTAGAGAGAAATGGTCCAGCTAATGGTCCAGTGGATGTTGGTCTTGTGCTTAAACTTCAACAGAAACTCAAGGATTTGGCCAAAGAAAATGGAAGATTAATTAGAATGGTAGAAGATTTGGAGCGTGAGAGTCCGGAAGAAGCTACAAAAACTCAAGATTCGTTTAAGGTAGAATACGATAAAATTCCAAAGAAAAAACCCTCTTGAAATTATAAAAAAAAAATTTTAAAATCGCAAATTATTTATTTTTTTAATGAAATATGAACACGAAAATGCACAAATAAAAATGCAATTTTTAATCGACGACTTTATTTTTTTAGCTAGGGGAACTGGAAATAGAAAACGCTCAACTGAAAAAAGATTTCGATACGCTGAGAAAATCTGTGTCTGAAGCCGATTTTCCTGGAGCTCAAACATTTTTATCAGGTAACTTTTTACCTTTTTTGTGTATAAACTTATTTTTATTTAGATTTTTTTTTTTCATTCAAATTTATTTTTTATTTAATTAATTCTGTATTTAATTTAGTTTAATTTTAATGGATTTAAAATTTTTAAATTTAAAATACAATATGGTCAATTTAAATTTAAAAACTGGACAAAAATTAAAGAAAAATTATAATTTTCTTATTTTCAAATCAGAAAATCGTAAAATGTAAACAAAGTTACATGAGTTTGGAGAGACAGATGAAAAAAGTAAACAGTCTTGCTCATAAATTTGATCAGAAATGATGGTTTAATTACTCGTTAGAATTTTAACTTACTGGACAATGTTATTTAATTTTAATTTAAAGAAAAATTTTATTTTGTTATGTAAAGATTTTTTTTCCACGAAGATATTTTTTAAACCAAAAGGGAAATTGGGTAAAAAATGTTTTAACCGATTTTTTGAATAAGTTTAATCTTGATGTGCAATAATAAGTTTGTGAGTCTCAATAAGTTATTAATTCACCTCGAAATTTATATTTTTTAAAGAACGATATGATGTTCTTCAAGAAGAATTGGAAAGAACAAAAGAAGAATGTATTCAGTTGCACACAGTTTTGGCTGATAATACACAACGAATGAAGAGTCTCGGATCCAATTATGGAAGAGATGTTGATATTATTAACGAAGATGGAGAATTAGCATTAGCCTTTGAAGCTCAGAAGAAGATAAACAGGTACTATATGAAAATTAAATAAATTTAAAAATTTAATTTAGTTTGGTTTTTAACATTTTAATTAGATTTAAATTATTAAAAATGTAGATGAAGTTTTGGTTATTTTTCTAGGTTAAATCAATTATCTACTTTATTATTATTTTTTTTTATTAAACCTGATTTATCTAAAAGTCTCTAGTAAAAATTTTTCTTTTTATAAAAGGCAATTGGAAGACGAACTTCAAGAAAAAGAAAAGGGTTGGCGGGAACAGCGAAACGAGTGGAGAGCAGAAATCGACAGATTGCAAGAAGAAATTCAGAGACAGCAGAAACTTTTAAATGTTAATTTGAGCAAAGCTCCTCAAACTCAGACTGAAGCGTATATGCAACACGAAATCACTCGAATAACATCAGAAAATTTGGTAAATTTCTTTCCTTAATTTATATAGGTTTTATTTTTAGAAAATATTTTTTTTTCATTCTGTTCATTTTCACAGGATCTTCAAGAGAAATATGATAAAATAGCAGAGGAATGCCGAAATTTGAAGAAAAAATTGAAGATTCTTGCGAAACGACTTAAAGAGGCTGGATGTAAGTTGCTTTAATTTTTTTTATTTGAATATAAACGATAGTATTTTTAGTATACGAATTTAATTGTGATAAAAAAGTTGATAATTTTAATATTTAAAACAATGTTTCTGACATTGGTTTTATTAAATTGAAAAATTAAATTCTAATGCTTGCGAAGACGAGGGAGCCGATATTAAGGAAAGTAGGGATCGATCTTTCGTTTATAAAGGACTCGGTGAGTGATTGGTCATGAAATGTAGTCACTCCTTATCATTTTTCATCTCATTTTCAATTTTTATAAAGTTTCATATTATTTCGAAATGACCACAACTCACATTTGAATTTTAGGAGAATTTTAAAGAAATTCAGGAATTTGAAAGAAATGATTTAATTTGCATTTTTCAGTACCGGACAGTGTGGATTTGGCCAATGATTCTGGAATAAATAATAACTCGTCTGCAGATAGTGGAAGTAATATGCCTGCAGTTCGTAAGAAAGAACGAGATTACGAGGGAATGTTCGAGTTTAAGAAAGAAGATATTGCAGTTATTATTCGGCATCTTATTATCGGTAATATTCCAATAAAATTATATTTATTTTGTTAAAAATAATACAAAAAACAATATTCGAAATTTCCCGGAAAAGACGAAAAATAGCTAAGAATATATTTTATAAAACAGAGATAAATTAATAATCACTTTTAAAAAGTTTAAAGTAACTTATTTTTTATCTTCTATTTTAAATACAATTGCATTTTAAGATGATTTTGCTAACTATTTGAAAAATCTTAAAAGTGATTACAAGTGTGTTTTAAATTGAGATACCTTCTTTTTGCAGTGTAGAAAATTTATAAAATAACTTGGAAATGAAGAGAAAATCTAAAAAAATGAAGAAATAATTATTTACTCATTTTTTAGATTTTAATAAAATTAATATAAATTAAGTGAAAATAACTAGAATATGAGAAAAATTAATGAATAATGGGGAAAATAACTGAAAATTGACGAAAAATAAGTAGTGATTTTGGAAAAATAACTCTAAAGAAAAAAAAATCCATATTAAAAGAGGTTAACTCAAATGAAGAGAAAAATTACTTAATGGGAAAAAATTACTGGGTAATTGTTTCCACGATTTTATTAAAAACAATATCCGACATTTTCCGGAAAAAACGAAAATAGCTAAGAATAAAATTTAAGAAACAGAGAGCAGGGGAAAATTACTAGAAATTAAAATGTTTATGGAAATTTGAGAAAAATGTTAACGGAAGAAAATTACTAGAGAGATACGAAAATAATAAGCAAATAAAAGAAAGAAATAAGAAAAAATTACTAGGAAGTGATAAAATAACTAGAAACTGAAAATTAAAAATTTTTTTAAAGATTTTTTTAAGATTTTTATCCTAAATGAAAAAAAACACTGTAAAAAGAAACATCTTAAAATGTATTCAGTTTGAAAGTGATGTTTAATCACTTTTAAAGCGTTTAAATAAACTTATTTTTTATCTTCTACCTTAAATACTCATGAATTTCAAGACGATTATGCTATTTGAAAAATCTTAATTACAAGGTGTTTTAAATTGAGATGCCTTCTTTCTGCAGTGTAGAAATTTTATAAAGTAACTTGGAAATGAAGACAAAATCTGAAAAATAAATAAATAATTGAAATTAAGTAAAAAATAACTAAAAAAATAACTGAAAATTGATGAAAAAAAGTAGTGATTTTGAAAAAATAACAGTAAAGTAAAAAAAATTGATATTTATTTAAAGAGGGTAACTCAAATTAAAAGAAACATTACTTAATGGGGAAAAATACTTAAGGTTTTCATAACAAAGTGAAAGCAGAGAAGTTATAAATTGAAGAAGAAGATAATAAAATAATGTAAAAATACTTTAAAACTTCAAAAATCTAATTTTAAAAAGTTTGTTCAATCTTTAATAACTGGTATAAGTAAAAAAATAGCGATAAAATAAAAATAAGAACTAAAAAGCGAAAAGAATTTATTTATTTTATTTATTTAATTATTTTATCAATATTCAATTTACGGGATACAATTAGTAGAAAATTATAAAATTTATTTATTTATTTACTTGTTAACAGGCTTAAAATGAATATAAAATTTATATTAAAAAATAACTAGAAAAATGAAGAAAATAACTATAAATTGAAAAAGGAACCCAAAAAATTAGTGAGAAACATCTTAAAAATAAAAAAAGTGCCTAATTTTTTGAATTAAAAGCTCAGAAAGAAAGAATAAAGAAAAAATATTTTGAAATATTTTTCTAAATTTGCAAGTAGTTTTTAAAATTTTCTTTTAACTTTCCATAAATTTTTAATTATTTTCTCCACTTTACAGTTATTTTGTAAATTTCTAATAATTTTTTGTTTTTTCTTAATTTTTGAATCACTTTCTCGATTTAAAAAATTCTTTTATAATTTATTCTATAATATTCTCAATTTCTAAATATTTTTTTAAACTTCTAGTAATTTTTTGTAGCATTCTAATGGTTTTTCTTAAATTTCAAAATATTTTTTACTTTCTAGTAAGTTATTGTCTTTATTTGCTAGTTATTTTTTTATAGTAATTTTATTCAGTTATTTTTTAATTTTCTAGTAATGTTTCAAGTTTTCAGTTGTTATTTACATTTTAAATTTTTTTTTTTCTGAAATGCCAAATATTTTTTACTTTCCAGTATGTTTTCTTTATTTTCTTGTTAAGTTTTTTTAATTTTTGAGTTACCCTCTTTTAATATCGAGATTTTTTTACTTTCTGGTAGTTTTTTTCAAGCTTACTAGTTTCTTTAATCTATATTTTGCTACTTATCATAAATTTCCAACTATTTTCGTCATTTTCTAGTGATTGTTTCTAATTTTTCAGTTATTTTCATTTAATTTCGATTATTTCACGTTCTAACCTTTCTCTTTATTTCAAAGTTTTTTTAATTATTACTTATCTTTCATAAGTTTCCAATTACTTTCTTCAATTTCTAGTTATTCTGTCACTGTCTAGTAATTTTTCCTTGCTATTTTAGTTCTTTCGTTCATCCACCCGTTAATTATAACTTTATAGTAATTTATTTCAGTTTTTAGTTTTTATTGAAATTTTGTATTTATTTTGTCCCATGTTGTCGTATTTTATCAATTTATCCTTTTTATTTTTTATTTATTTTTTTATTTTTTTTATTAATTTATCCTTTCTTTCTGTTTTTTCTTTCATTCGCCTGTTATTTTCTAACTCTATAATAATTTATTTCAATTTCGAGAGATTTTTGAATTTCTTCTCCAGTTATTATTATTTAATTTCGATTACCTCACATTTTAAATTCTCTCTTTATTCCAAAATTGTTTTTTTTTTAATTATAACTTTTTCTTTCATAAGTTTTTTTTTATTTTATCATTATCTAGTATTTTTCACTCTTTATTTTAGTTCTTTCGTTCATTTGCTTTTTATTTTTAACTTTATAGTGATTTTCTTCAATTTTTAGTTTAATTTTGTATTTTTGTTTTTTTTTTTTGACATTTCTAGTTACTTTATCACAGACTAGTAATTTTTTAGAGCTGTGCAAAATTATAAAATTCGATCCTCTCCATGGGAATTTACATGGGCTCGGTTCGGTTCGAATTTCGATCCCATGCAAAATTCGAGTTTCTGCACAGCTCTATAATTTTTCCTTTTATTCAATTTTTTTTCATTGGCCTGATATTTTGTAACTTTATAATAATTATTTTTAATTTCAAAAGATTTTGAAATTTTTTCCAGTTATTTTTATTTAATTTCGATTATTTCACTTTCTTAATTTTCTCTTTATTCCAAAGTTGTTTCTTTTAAATAAATATTTATCTTTCTTAAACTACTATTTACTTTCTAAAAATTCTAGTTATTTTATTACTGTCTAGTAATTATCCCTTTCTTTTAGTTCTTTCTTTTATTGGCCTGTTATTTGTTATTTATAATATTTTTATTATAATATTTATTTATTTATAATATTTATTATTTATTTATTTTATTTTTATTTATAATTATTATTACCTAGTATATTACTTATAGTAATTTTTTTCAATTTCTAGAGATTTTTGAACTTTTTCTTTGTAGTGATTTCTTTAATTTTTAGTTTCTATTATATATTTATTTTCTTTAACTTCTAGTTATTTTATCTCAGTCTAGTAATTTTTTCTTCTTTCAATTCATTCTTTCATTGGCCTGTTTTTTTTACCTTTATAATAATTCTTTTCAATTTTTAGAGGTTTTTGAACATTTTTATTTCATTATAATCGTCTTCTTTTCCAGATCTCAAGCCAAGAATCTCCGTCACCCTGCTTCCTGGTCTACCAGCTTATATTCTATTCATGTGCATAAGACACACGGACTGTGTCAATGATGATGACAAAGTTAGATCATTATTGACCGGATACCTGAATGCAGTGAAGAAGGTCATCAAGAAACGAGAAGATTTTGACTCATGTGTGCTCTGGCTGAGCAATACGCTTCGATTGTTGCACAATATGAAGCAGTACTCGGGCGATAAACCTTTCCAACTTGAAAACACACCTCGGCAAAATGAACAGTGTCTCAGAAATTTTGACTTGAGTGAATACAGAGTTGTCCTAAGCAATGTCGCTCTCTGGATCTTCAACAGTATTGTCAACAATCTCAAGGATCGAATCCAGGCACTGACGGTTCCGGCTCTTTTGGAGCATGAGGCTATTTCCGGTCTGGACTCGAATAAACCGGGTCGAGCTAGATCTTCCTCAATGGGAGAAGAACCCGAATCAACGCAACAGATGCTGGATAAATTGCTGGATGAACTCAGCTCTGTGCACAAAACTCTTCAATACCACGGTGTTGATCCCGAAATCGTTGGTCAATTGTTCAAACAACTTTTCTACTTTATGTGCGCAAGTGCTCTCAACAATTTGCTTCTGAGGAACGAGTTGTGCCACTGGACCAAAGGAATGCAGATCAGGTCTGAAATAAAATTAATTTTTTTATACTGATTGTCATGTTTTTATTTTTTCTGGTTTCTAGTTATTTGTCATTTTCTGGAAATTGTTTTACGATGTTTTAGGAACTTAAATTATTAAAAATATATAAATTATATAGGTATATATATATATAGGTAATAATTTACAAGTTTCATTCATTACTTCATTCTGTCCACATCTGGATTTTGTCACTAGATTTTTTTTCCAATTTTTACATCGTATCTCACTTTTTCAAAACGTTGTCAAATTTTAAATTTATAGCAATTTTAATTTCTTTAAATTTCTGTTAATTTGAACTTGTATTGATTAAAATTCAATTAATCCACGGTTCAAATATACTAAATTTGAAGTGATTTAGAAATTTCTTCAATTTTTAATAATTCTCTTATGATTTCAATTACTTAAACTACAATTTTCAACAATTTTTATCATTTTTCAATTATTTTCTGCATTTTTTAATTATTTTCATTATTTCTCACTTCTTTTCCTAAATCTTAAATTTACCTTCTGCAAATTTGAGCAAAACAATGGAATCTCAGGAAAAGCATTAAAGGACGTACCGTTTCAATAAATAGTTTAATCAATAGTTGTTGAAATCTACGGATCACTGAATTGAAATTCTAAATATTTGTAGACTTTTGTTGATTATTTTACCTCCATTGGTTTCGACAACTGATGCCAAATTAAAAATTATACAAATTTTTTTAACCTTTTACAATGCTAAGTTTTTGTTTGTCAACTGAAATAGCACGTTTTTATTTAATTTGAATGAAATGGTACATTTTAATAAATTTATTGAAAAGGTACGTTCTTTAATTCTTTTTCTGAGATTCCACGGTTATTTCTCCCAGTCGACGAGTTATTTTCTTTAATTTTTTCAATCACTTTTTTTTTATTGCTAATTTTTATATTATTTAACCCAAATATAAATTATTTTTTTAATTCACCATTATTATTGTCATTTTGCAATTATTTTCTTCTTTGAATTATTTTTCAATTAGTTTCCTAAATTTTTAGCTATTACATAACTCAAATTTAGATTATTATCTTCAATATTTCATTTATATACCTAATAATAATTTTTAATAATTTTAATAATTTTTTCTAATTATTTTCTTCAAGTCTCAAATTTAAAAATCATTTTTCAATTATTTCCCCAAGTTGTAATTATTCACATTTTTTAAGATTATTTTCTAAGATTTTTGTATTATTTTTCTTAAAGTTCAATTATTTTCTTCATTTTTCAATTATCATTTTTTTAAATTAATTTTTAAGACTTTCGAGTATTTTTTTCAAATTTCAATTATTATTTTTTTTTTATTGTGTAATTTTTTTCATAATTCCTATCAAATTTCATTTTTTTCAACTTATCATTGTTTTTATCATTTTTCAATTATTATCTTCAAGTGGTAAATTTTAAAATCATCTTTCAATTATTTCCCCCAATTTTTAATTATTTACATTATTTAAAATAATTTTCTAAGATTTTTATAGTATTTTTCTCAAAGTTCAATTATTTTCTTCAAATTTGTATTATTATCATTTTTTTTCAATTAGGTAAATTCAAGATTTTCAAGTATTTTTCTTAAATTTCAATTATTTCTTTTTGTTATAACAAAAAATTGTGTAATTTTTTCAATTATTCCTCTTAAATTAAATTTATTTTATGCAAACTTATCCTTGTTTTTATCATATTTCAATTCTTTTCTCAAATTTTAAAATCATTTTTCAATTATTTTCCCCAATTTTAAATTTTTCACATTTTTTAAAATTATTTTCTAAGATTTATATAGTATTTTTCTCAAAGTTAAATTATTTTCATTAATTTTTAATAATTTTCCATTTTTTTCATAATTTCCAAAATTTTAAACTATTTATCTGATATTTCAATTATTTAATTTAATTTTAAATTATTTATATTGTTTTTCCACTATTTTCTTAAATTTTTTATCATTTTCATTATTTCTGAATTAATTTCCTAAATTTTTAATTATTTATCTCAATTCCAATAATTTCTTTCAATATTTTATTTTCTCCAATTATTTATTTCCAATATTTTCTAGTAGTTTTCCCAAATTTAGGATTATCTTCTTTAATTTTAAAACATTTCTACGATTTTTTTAAATTACTTTCGCCAATTTTTAATTGTTTTCATTTTATTGTTCAATTAATTTGCAATTATCTTTTTAAATTTTAATTATTTTTTGCATCTTTTTTTAATTCTAAAATTCTATAAATTTTGTCGTTTGTAAATAAAATTTGTTTTATTTATTTGTAAATGTTATATTTAAAATATTTATAATTGTTGATAAAATAACGTGTAAAAACTAATGGCTCGCCTTGTTTAATCTCTAGTTAATAAAATAATACATAAATGTTTCAGATACAATATGAGCCACTTAGAACAATGGGCCAGAGATCAGCGCCTTGTTTCAGCTTCAGAAGCCCTGCAACCGATAGTGCAGGCGGCTCAGTTGCTCCAGGCGAGAAAAAGAGACGAGGATGTGGATTCTGTTTGTGATATGTGCAATAAACTCACTGCAAATCAGATAGTAAAGATATTAAATCTTTACACGCCGGCAGACGATTACGAAACGAGAGTGCCAGTCTCGTTCATCAGAAAAGTTCAAGAAAAACTTGCCGAACGAAACGAAAACACCGAACAAGTATGGAAAATTAATTTTCTTTCTTTCTTAAAAGTCTGCATTATTTTTTAATTGTAATAAAATATTTTTTTCGAAATAAAATAGAGCTCGATTTTCCACACTTCTAATTAAAAATCCTGTTTTTAGCTGCTGATGGACTTGAGATATTCTTACCCAGTGAGGTTCCCTTTCAATCCTTCGAACATCAGATTAGAAGATATTGAAGTGCCGGAAGTTCTACATTTACCGATGCTGAAAAAAGTTTAAGAGCATTTTCTGAGGATCATTATCGTTGATCATCGAGGAACAATATAACAACGACCCTTGTTGCATTAATAAAAAAAAGAAAATATTTGTCAAAATTGTAGAATACTTTGTTTTTGGAGATTGAAGATATACCCTTTTACGAAAATAATTTACATATCTTTATTTATTAGTAGAATGATTTACGTAGCTATTGATTTAGACTCGTAATAAAATGTAGTCATTCGTACTGGGTATTTCTTGCATTTCTCTGAAATGAAAAAGAAAACAAAATTGAATAAGGGGTACCAAGTGTAGACTATAGACAAAAAGTACATTTTGTGATTTACGAAACCAGTTTTGTAAACACGCCGCTTTCTTTTTTTAACGCGAGAAATTTTCAAATAGTTTATTAATAAAAAAAAAGGAACCTACAGTCTAGAGAATCGTTCTCGAAAATTGGTGTCCAATTTCCTGCGATTTTTCAACATTTAGAATTTTTGTTTTCAATTTTAAAGAAACAGAAATGCGACTTTTAAAGGTAGAAAATTGTATTATTTCATAAATTGTAAAAAACGAAACATGTAATATTTATAAAATTATCTAGATTCCCACTGTAAAAAAAAAAGTATTTGCGATTTGTTAAGTCTAATTTATTTTGAATGATTTTTCTTTATGTTTCTGTGTGAAATTTTAATTGAAAAATGTCTATTGTAATTAAATTGTGTAAAAAGAGAGAGACTTTAAAGATACATACTATAAGATTATGTTGTTAGATTGTATATTTTGTGATACGAGGAGATTGTTGAAAATTGGAAGACCTTTGTTGGTCTTCAGAAAGAAAGGTATATTCTTATTATAAATTATATTACTGTTAAATTACGAGTAAAAAGCGTACGCGTTACGTTCTGTGCCATTTCATGATTATATTGACATTCTTTTTACGTTCTTCATGTTCATTTAATTTATAACTCAGAGCTTCGTAAAACGCATCGCCTAATTTGTTACAAAGTTTCATTTCTATCATCTAGAATACACAGTGATTTCTATGATTACACGCTTTGACTCCATGTAACAAATTTATTTGTTCCTGAAAATAAACTAAATTATCGTTCATCATCCGTCTTTTTAACAATAATAACTCAATAAAAAATTGTTAAATCCCAGAATTAAAAAAAATCCTATTTTCATAAAAATTATTTATTCCAAAACTTGAATACAAGCAGTGATTACCTTTTCGTCGTTTTATTATCATAATTAAAATTCATTTTCGACGGTGATAATTTGTTTTTTAAAAAATTGATTAGAGAGGTTGTGAAAAATTGCATAATTTAAAAAATTAATGCTTCTAACGGTAATTAACAAGCATATAGATGATTTTGTTCGTTTTATTACTGCCATAAAAGAAACATTTATAAATTATGACAAAGTGATAAAATACGTCAGTGACATGAGATTGAGAAACTTTCAAAAAGTAACAAAACAAAAATGAATGAAGCGTATATTATGCGAAATTAATATTACGTTTTTAGTTTCGTGCATGACAGTTTTTTTAAAATTATTAATGCATATCATTAGCTTCACTGGAAGAACGAATATCATCAATCTTCAGGATCATTTTCACCATCTGCGTCGCGAGCAGAATCTGCTGGGTCTTGCTTTTCAATGACTCGATAACATTTTGCACTTTCATGTCTAAAAAAGAAAATTTAAAGTTTTAAAAGTAAACAAATTTGTACTTTAAACATTTTTGAATGACCGTATAGCAAATTAATCTTACCTGAAGTTCCTCGATTCATGCAATCAATGCCCAATGCAGGATTATTTTCAGCAATTTGTCGGGCTTTTATTTCGGCCAAAGAATTGACTGGCGACATTCCTGAGTTTTCGGCAAGAGCCATGGGAATTGCTTCTAGTGCCTCAGAAAATGCACGGAATGCATACTGCTCTAAAGTACTAATTGTATCAGCTTCTGCTGCACAAGCCAAGGCACAAGATATTTCAGCAGCACCTCCTCCGTAAACGATTCTGTCATCGGTCACCAAATTACGTACAGCGCATAAAGCGTCGTGTAATGAACGTTTAGCTTCCTCGATAATCTGAAAAAAAAGCGAAAACAATTTGAATTAAAATATTTCCAATACAAAATGTTATTTAAATTGTTAAAACATTTTAAATTTATAAACATTCCAAAAATGTGTAGCATTATCAAAGAGTTTCATCAACAAATGATTTCAACAATAATAATTTAACAATGCATTAATTTTGCAAGGTGTCTGAACAATAAATGTACTTAAAAACACTATTGGAATTCTCCTTGCTTATTTTACTTATATTTGATTAATACAACAGGGCTGATAAAAATCATGATTTTTTAAAAATATAATCAGTTTATAAAATCTCCAAATGTTTATTTGTAAGTAGTTTATTAAAGAAAAGAAGAAAATTTAATAAAAAAACATAAGAATGAAACAGCAACATAAAAATATATAGAAAAATAGATATTCTCTCCAAAAAATTAAACTATTTACGGACATTTTTTCAAAATTAAAATAATAAATCAGATGATAATTAACAAAACAACCAAATACCTATATATTACTAAAAGCAACAAAATTTTAAAATTAGAAAAATTAGAAAATTATTTTTTGACAAATTGAATTAAAAAAGAATGAAAAAAGAATGAATAAAAGTTTGGGAAATTAAAAAAAAATTTTAATGAAAATAAATTTTGTGAAATAGAAGAACGATGTTCAAATGAGAATATTTATTACAAGATTAAAACGCAAGAAAGGACTAAAAAAAATTGTGAAACAACAAGAAAATTAAATAAGTAGCAAGGAAAAAGACAAATATTTTTTTTCTGAATCTAACAAACTGTAAAAAATTTAAAAAAAGTACAACAAATAATAAAATTTGGTTAGAATCTACTAAAAAAATTAGAATTAGCCAAATTTTTAATAAAAAAGTCCTTTAAACATAAAAAAGCTTAGGCAAATTAACCCAAAAACATTTTTATAATATTACACTTACAACAAGTCTAACAATAAATTTAGAAAAATTAAAGAATATATAAGTATATAAGTAAGTTTGCAAAAAACTCACAAAAAACAGACAAAATGTGAAAAAAAAATTGAATAAATATAAAAAAATAAGCGTATTTATTTTTAAAAATATGGAAATAATTGTGAAAATTAACGAAATAAAAAGTTTAGTTATTATACCAAAATTGTATAAAATAATATTAAATAATTAAATTTGCATAAAAATAAAATTTAAAAAAATACTAACATAAAAAGATAAATACACCAAAAAAAACCGAAAGTAAAAGGAGAAAAAATCTTAAAATTTTGTAAAAATAAGAAATTATAAGCTAAAAATTAAACAGTTTTGAAAAATTAATATCTCTTAGAAATATTGTTAGAAGTAAAAAAGGATTATTGAGAATATGGAAAATAAATAATATTATTTAATTATTTTGCATTAATTAATATGCATTTAAATTTGAATTAATTGAAATTTAAAAGTTGGAACAAATTGGAATATAAGTTAATTGTCGTTTGAAATTTATTTAAATTATAATGAATTGAAGATATAAAATTTTAATACTATTTATTGCTATCTTCATACAAAAAATTTGTAAATTGTAGGTATTTTGATTAGCACAATTTTTTTAATTTTATAAAGATTGAAATATTAAAATTGAAATTTTAAAGATTTATCCATAAATTTGTGGGTTTTGTTTATGGTTTGCGATGTTTTACATGCAGTATTAGACATCTGGAGAATTATAAAGTTTTTCTTTTATTTAAATCATGATTTTAATACAAATGACCCAATGATTTAAATCAAAAACAGCCCTGTTTAAAAGTAGATTACATTCTTAATAAATGTATATAAAATTATTTTATAATAGAAAAGAAAAACAAGAATATACGTCATAATTAATAAAATCTTTTGCATTAAACGACTTTAAACTAATATAGAACCGCTCAACTTCTGCCTAGGTGAAATTTCACTGTTTTCAATTTAAGTTATTTGCAATGTTTTAAAAGTATCCAATTTTTTAAGTTTTATTTTTAGTCTTAGAATCCTTACTCCCATCTATTTTATCCTAAGAGTTACTTGTTTTCAATTTTTCCCCAAAAATTCGGAAATAAATCCCAGGAATAGGTGAAAAAAATTGAAAAATCGTCTAAACGCGATGGATTTTTTTCAGAAGTTAGGAAATAAATTCTAAGGCTAGATGAAAATATTTCCGTAGTTTGGAAAAATGCTCTTATTCCAAACAAGTCGGAATTTATTCCTAAAGAATATAATTAATTTTTCCTCAATGTTCGGAAATAAATCCTACAATAAACCACAATGCTTTTCCTCTTTTTTGGCTTCTGCTTTGTTTTATTTTTTCTGTCTCAATGAAAATAATTTTTTATAATTTTATACTTCTAACCAATTAAATGCATTCTATTTATTTGAAGCCTAATAAAAAAAAAAGGACAGTAGGCACATATTTAAAGACTTATTAAACATCTGAGTTGTTAATTTGTTAATATATTTTAAATTTAATATAAACATTCCAAAAATGTGTAGCATTATCAAAGAGTTTCATCAACAATTGATTTCAACAATAATAATTTAACAATGCATTAATTTTGCAAGGTGTCTGAACAATAAATGTACTTAAAAACACTATTGGAATTCTCCTTGCTTATTTTGCTTATATTTGATTAATACAATAATTGTTTAGCAATTAAATATAAATGATAAATTTAATAAATAACATTCTATTAATACATACCATTTTGTTACCACCTCGAATGAAAATTGTAACAGCACGGGAGTTTTTACAGTCTTCGATAACCAGCATCTTGTCCTTAGTAGTACCGAATGATAATTGTCTAACAACTCCCGCAAATCCAAGTTTTTCCGGTGTTAATTCCTCAAATCGAGGAACAATTCTACCACCAGTAGCAATAGCGATCAACTATATTTAAAAATATAGTAAATACAAGGTAAAAACTTTTATTTTTTTTTTTATCTAGAAACAAAATAAAAAGCTAAAATCTTTTTAATCTTGTTTTCGATAAATTCACTTAATTTATCACAGAAAAACCCTCAGATCTCATAATCATTGATCATTGGAGCCACTGCAAGAAATCGGAACCAGAAGTAGTTGTTTCTCAAGAATAGTTACCTTTCAAAGCCGAAAATAAAATTCAACTTCGATTTAGGCAAAAATTCTGATTAAAACAAACATTTAAGATTCCAGACGCCTCACCCTCCTCTATTGCGCTTTGTCATCATTGGGTAAAATAATAATAATAAAGTAATAAATATAAAAGAAAATAATCACCTCGATTTCTGGCCCTCCAACCCATCTAACAGCAGGCAATTCTTTTTGAAGAAGAAGATGATTCGCTTCGTCATCAAAGCCCCACTGACAAATTGCAAGTGTAGCTCCAGCATCCTTAACCTTATTTACTATTTCCTCGAATTTTTCCTTCTCATAACTACGCAGAGCCCTGTAATCTTCCACAGAAGTAATGTCGAGCTTATGCTTTGTCTTTGGCTTCGGTGGCTCAAACGGACAGGTCAAAATTGCCAATTTCACATTCTCTAATTTCTGAAAATGAATATTCCTTATAATAATAATATAAATAGTCCTAAAATCTATTTCCAAATATCCTATCTCTATTAAACATGATTTAGTAAACAATATTTTTAAACTATTTAACCAATCAAATTATTAAAACTGTTTTTCAATGCCCTCAGCTCTCATAATCATTGATCATAGGAGCCACTGCAAAAATCAGATTTGTCATGTTTTATTTAAAAAGCCTTTGAGAAGTTACAAAACAGAACTTGCAAAAATACTTTAGAAAGTAAACTAGTCAATTTCCAACTTTTACCCTCCTCTATTGCGATTTGTCATCATTGGGCAATGAAAAATTGATCGAAAAATAATTGTAATTTGTACATTAGTACCTTGGGCATTTGAGGATGACTGAAATCTTTATCAATGACGACTCCGTGAACCAGCACGGTGTCCTCGAGACGGCCACCAACTTTGCCATCGACTTTGATAAGTTCAAAGTTCACGTCCCTCTTCTCCAAATCAGCAACTGCCATTATTGCCTTTACGGCAATTTGTGCCATTTCTCTGTGACACTTGTTTATGCTAAAAATGAAATAACAATGTCAATTCAAAAGTATTATTATTTAAACAGAAAAGTAATTTTTAAAACAGAGTATCTAAAGCTACGGTAGTGTCACCATAATCATCTTGATTTTACTCTGCCAATTTTATTGTCAATGTAAAATAATAAATTAATCTAATATTAATAAATTATAATCATTTTAATAAATTATAAATTCTTTAAAATTATCTATCTTTTACAAATGAGCGGCTTATTTATTTCTAATAATTATATTTAACAGAGATAGGGATTTGTTTGTATTTTGTCAAATTTCGAGAATAATACAGATGTTTTTAAAACACGTATTTTTAATTTTTGTTTAATTTATTAAAGTTTAATTTTTAAGTAATGAACGTTAAATTAACGTTTTTATGAAAAACAGGGTTCGGATTGAATGAATTTTTAAAACTATTTCTGAATTTTCTTTCAGAAAATATGTCTTTTTCGACTTTTATAGTGGGAAATTTGAATGATCAACTTTTTTTTTACAGATTTTTCCAAAATTTTTTAAAAATTGTAAGACTCGGGTTTTGAAAATTTGGTACATAAAATTTTTGTTGTCGTATAACTCACTAATTTTCTAGGAACTAAATAAAAAATAAGTTTAAAAATAATTAAAAATTTTATTAGAAAGTGACTTCAAATTTTTAACGATTTTAAATCGAAAATTTTACTAAAAATTTGAAAAAAATTTGGAAAAATGTAGGACTTTAAAAAATGAGTTTTGTAAAAATTAAAAAAAAATGGTTTTAATAGTATTTTTTATAATTTTGAAATTGTTTCTAAATACATTTTTTTTTAAATTATTTGACATTACAATATTCCGAGAATTAACCTATGATAATAGCTTTTTTACTCAGTGTTAAAAGTTTTTCCCAATTTAAATTAAAAAATTTAATTAAACAATTAGAATAAATTTCCTAAACCTAACTTTAAAAATTAATGATAAAAGAATTAAAATTAGAATGATTTGAAGAAATTAAAATTTAAATAATTGTTAAAAAAATATAAATTTAAAATTCTTTTATAGTTAAAAACTTGAAAATTTTTCGAAATTAAAGACTGAAAGATTCTAAATAAATTTTTTTAAAAATATCTCTAAGTTGTTCTGTTAAAAAAATTGATGATTACTTAATATCCAATAGTAATAATTGATTTTAAAAAAGATAAATGAATTTTAATGCCTACTAATTTTAAGCTAATTTTTCTCAGATGGACGTCTTAAAAATGTTTAATAAGCCAGTTAGAAATTAGTTCTATGTTTAAATAATAATCTATTATTATAATCTTCAAATTTATGTTTAAATTCTCATTTTTGAATTTCGGGCTACTTTTCATAACATAATTTTGATTGCAGGCATCACAGTACCTTTTATCTTCAAAAAAGGTGAATTTTTTCCTTGAAAAAGGTGACAGAAAAGTGACAAAAAATATAATAAACAACAAACTGGAGTGTGTTTAAAACAGGGTTACTAATTGTAAGAAATAATAGAAGAATGACGAGAATAATTGAAAAGTTGAAGAAAATATCTGAAAACTGACAAAAAAAATTGACAATTAAAAACAAAAATCGAAAAATGATTAGATTAATAGACAACTAAAAGAAATAATTGAAAAATGTATGCAAGAAATATTAAATTAAGAAATTAAGAAAATTAAAGGAATAATTGTTGGAAATAATTACAATTATTATTAAAAAAGCTGAAAATTGTAGAATATAGAAGAAAATAATTGAAAACTGAAAAATTAAAATTTGAAGAAAATAATAAAAAAAATTAAGAAATAAATTGAAAATTTAAGAATTAAATTCAAATTTGAAAAAAATAATTGATAATAATTAAAGAAAGGTAAAAATGACTGAATATTGATTAAACTAATTGATAATTGAAGACTGGGATTTCAAATTAAAAATAATAATTGAGAAAAGAAAATAATTAAGAATTGAAGAAATAAATTGAAGATTAAGGAATTAAATTAAAATTTTAAGAAAGTAACTGACAATTGAAAAAAACTAGATGCTGTCGAGAATAATTGTCAACAAAACAAAATATTAAAGAATAATGATAAACTTCAAGAATAATTGTAAATTGGAAAATTTGTAGAAAATAATTGAAAATTGCGGAAAAAATTAATAATTGAAAGAAATAATTGAAAAATAACGAGAATTATAATTGAAGAAAATATTAAAAATTGAAGAAATAAATTGAAGATTAAAGAATTAAATTAAATTTGTAAGAAAATAATTGATAATTAAAAGAAAAATTACTAAATTTATTAAATATTAAGAAAAATACTTGAAAATTGAGAAAAAAGTAAAAAAAAAATCGAAAGCTGTCGAGGATAATCGACAACAGAAAAAAACTATTAAAAAAATTTAAAGGATAATTAGGTACTAAATTGAAGAAAAATATTAAGTTGTCCATTAAAAACTGAAGAAAATTATAGTAAAAATTTTAGGAAATAAATGAAAATTTATGAAATCAATTGAAAATTTATGTAATCAGTTGAAAATTGAAAAAGATAATTAAAGAATTATATTGAAAGTACAAAAAAATAATTGACAATTGAAAAAAGACGAGGATTATTGAACACAGAATAAAATAATTGAAAATTGAAGAAAATAATTGAGAATTGAAGAAAATAATTAAAAATGGAGGAAATAAATTGAAACTTTAAGAATTAAATTGAAATAAAAATAAAATAATTGAGATTTGAAAGAAAAATTACAAAATTATGAAAATGGTATGTTATGGTAATGTGAATTCGATTTATATCAATAGCAAGAATATAGAAAAGATTAGTTAACTGTTTATTTGACTCTATTCTTTTTTATCGCTTTTTTAATTATTAAATCGGATTTTTTGTTCTTGTATCAATCATCAATAAAACGAAATTCAAACATTAAATCTTTATTTTATGAACATACTTCGAAATATTTACAAAAAATTATATATTTTTGATCCCAAAAAAGGTGAAAAAAGATGTAAAAAGGTGACAAGTCATCAAAAAAGGTGACAAATCATCAAAAAAGGTGAAAAAGGTGACAAAATTGAAGAAAGGTGAAAAAAGGTGAAAAGGTGACTGTCTGTGATTGTAATCTGACGTTTGGTAATAAATTTAAAGTTAAGTGCAGGCTTGAAGATTTTTCAAATATTTCTTGTTCTATAAATAATTGAACATATAAAATTGTAATTATTATTAAAACGAATTTTTGCTCGTTTTATAGATAATTCAAAAATGCATGAATTGGCCTATTTAATATTTTTTTGTGAGGTATTAATTCAAACTTAGTGATGTTTGTAGTATATGAGGAAGCAAAGTTTTCAAAAAATGAATACCAAAAATTACTCACACCAAATAAATAACTTAAGGTACAACTTGTTTTTTTTTTCTTTTTTAAGGAAAATAAAGAGTAAAGGGGAGAAAAACTTGATTTTAGGTGTTTTAGGCGATTTTTTTTAAAGAGAAAAGGGGGGAAACTGATCCTTGAAAGTATTATTTTTCTTAAAACTATTATTAAAAAACCATATATAATAAATAATATTTGAAATATAGTTAAAATTTATTAAAATTAATAAATTTCATGTTTATAATTATTCTAACTTACATTTTAGATCCAAGAGTGGTCATGGCGGTTTTGATTAAAGGCTCGAGATCATTGGGATTAACGGGAAAAACTTCAGAAATACTGGTGAGATGTTTGATAGCACGTCGTGCAGCTGATTCGAAACCGTCTGCTATTCTAATTGGATGTATTCCCTTGTCCAATAATTCTTGAGCTTGCTCCATAAGAGCACCAGCTAATACTACAACTCCTGTTGTTCCATCCCCAATCTCATCATCTTGAGATTGAGATAATTGAACCATAAGCTTGGCTATTTCGTGATCAACATCCATGTTTTTTAGGATAGTTGCACCGTCATTTGTTACAAGAACATCGCCATCAGAGCTGACCATTAATTTATCTAACCCTTTTGGTCCCAACGAACTCTTGAGAGTATTAGCAATACTGCTGGCAGCGAATATATGTGACTGCAAAAAAAAATTATTTTCAAAATGTAACTATAAATTTCTAACTTTATTTTTAATATAATTGAATTTTGTAAATGGACAAGGTAGATTTTATTTTACTTTATTGTATGTTTTTATTCATATTTTCGTTTATTTGGAAATTTTATTTAATTTGTTTCATTATTTCGTTGTTGAGTAAAGAGATTATGTGTTTTTAACGGCAGTGTAGCATTTCCACTAATATTCAATCAATATAATTTATTAGGTTGAATAAATTAATGTAATAATGCGTTATTTTTGCAAAGTGTCTGACCAGGTAGGTACATTAAAATGGCACCATTGGAATTCTCTTTGCTTTTTATTTAAAATATTTAACGTATTAAAAATGTAAATGTTTTTATTTTAAATTTATGTATTTTTACTGTGTAATCTAAACATTTTTATTTAATTGTTAATAATTACTCCATATACTAGTTAATTATAATTATTGGCAATAATTATTGTTTTTATAAATAGGAAGTTAATTAGAATACCTACCATAAAATTGTATTCAAAAAAATGTTCAACAATTTTTATAATTATTTATTTACATATTTTATTTTTATAAATTTTATTCTTTAGGTTTAATATAAAAATTGTATTTATTTTGAGTTATTAATAAAGTTTATTATTGTAAATTAATAATTTAAAAAATTATTAACAAATAGTGATATTAATTATTTTATTCTCAATTTTTTTAAATAAATCCAAAAATACAAAATTGTTTATGTCAAAAATTCTATACAATTAACGTTAATTTTTCTACATAATCTAAAAAAGTTTTAACTGCTGACAAAAATATATGTCTGCCTCCTCCACAATTCTTTACATTTCCTTTTATGGTCAGAAAGTAGAAATTCTCTTCATGAAGAGAAACAAAAATGGAAAGAAACATTCACACGATACTAAGAATCATAATTAACTAATTTTTTTTTACAGAAAACGATATTTTTTTATATTAATTTATGCATGTTAGGATACTAGAAAAGCAGAAAAATAAAAAGAAGCATCGATTTTTCTTTTTATATTTCAGAGTATCGCCATTAATCACGTGGCAAAGCTAACTTAATATTTAATACTTCGGGACAACAGGAATGATCAATGAAACATTTAAATAAGGTCATGTAACTAAAATTGCAATACAAAGTATTTTTAAGTGGATATTTGCAATAATAAAATAATATTTCACAAAATAAAATAATTTACCTTACCTTGATCGCATCGTTGCCGGTCATCCGTTTTTGTTGGCCTTGGTCTCGTAAAATGATAAACGGTTTACCATATTCATCGAAAGCGATAGTACCCGGAAAGGTATTCATTTTGATGAATCTAGTACTTTACAAAAGTACAGATAAAACTTTATTTCAATAAAACGTTTCTCTCACGCGTTGCCCTGACTCACCAGAAAACGTCCATTTTGTTTCTGCGCATAAAAGCATGGAGAGCAGGAGAGGAACCAAGAGTGGGAACTGCTGTTCACTCTGTCACTGTGCTAACTTCACGTCAGTCCAACGAAAAATTTCTCAAATATTTTTCTTAGAAAACAGCTTTTATCTGCTTTTTCCTGCAGGAAAATTCTTACATGTGAGAAATAACTTTTTTATCAGTAATTTTCAGATATACTTTTAGATATAGGCAAAATTAATAAGTACAAATTTCTTATATTTGAAAATCTTGGACAAAGTAGGGAATAGCCAATCAGATCACTTGTCACTTCACACGACAACCGACATGCCCATCTCTTTGTTTATAGTATTCATGGCGCAAAAGACAACGGTACTTTATTTTCTTTAAAATTTATAAAATTTAACTTGAATCATTATTTTTAAAAAACACGGAGTATTAAAATTAAAGATATTAGATTAAGCGAATAGTGTGCAAACGTAGTTTCTATTTTAAAAGGTAAATAAATGACTGACCTACTTTTATTATCTCTTATCAAAAAATTGCATATTTGAACAGTAAAAATAAACACGTGGTCATATATTAACATCAATTTCACTTTTTTTTTCCTTATTTAAGGATTTTTACAAAAGTTTTGTAAGACGTCTGTAGTAAGTTATGGATTTTATTGTGTTATATTTATTGTCTCGAATTATTTTCAATTGAGGTTAGGAAATTGGATTAGGTTTTATTATATATTTTTATTTATCAAAAATCCGAATTAAAAGTCTTCAAAACTATTTAAAATAATTTGTTTCATTTAAAATAAATTGCCTCTTTTTAACAGAGGTTATCTATAAAGGAAGTACAATCACAAAAGTATATAATTTAAACTATTTTTTATCAAAGGAAAATAACAAACTACTTTTTAGAATTTTGTGTTCTTTTTATTATAATTATTCAAATAGTTACTTTTTATATAAATAGTTATTTAAGTATCGTTTTTAAAATACATATTTGATAACATAATTTGAACCCAATTTTTTTACACGTTTTAAATAACACTTAACGTATTTTTTGCCAAACTTTTAACGACCGCAAACGTGTAAATTTTTTCAAAATGAACGTATTTAGTGTTGCCAGAAATATTGAATCCTCAAGAACAATGATTTTTCCTATACGTTTTGTAATTAAATAAAATATTTGTTCCCCACAAGTGCATAGAAACTTTAAAATACTTAGATCTAAATTCTAAATTTAATAATTTTACTACTGAGAGTTTCAAGTTAAAATTTCAGTATTATACTGTAATATTTTTGTTAAAAATTAACATCAACAATAAAATAATTGCTTTTAGGTTTTTGGTCTTCAAAGAGGATTCTTCATATCTGGCAACACTCCTTACACATGAACAGAAGTTTAGTTTCCACATTGAAACTCTCTGCTTCAAGGGTCTTTTGTCGATTTTACAAAACTACGATGGCTTCCTTGCTGGTTCCACCAGCTTCTGTTCGTGGAATGACTTGTTTGGAGCGCGATGCATTTATTACAACAGTAAAAGTTCCTGGTTTACAATTTCAAGACGTGAACGTTTCGAAAATAATGCCAGTTGTTAAAAAGTATCTTCTAAAAATGAGAAGCTTTAAATCAGTAGTTTCTTTAAAAAATTCAACAGTAGTCTATCTTGACCCCAAAAAATTAAAAGACTTGGAAGATTTCACAGACACAGACAGAGAATTAATAAAATTCGAAAACGGACAATTTTCCAATTTAGAATTAAATCTAACTTACGATAATTGGAAAGTGGACGAAGTATTGAAAGCAATTTTGCCAGAAAATATCGAAATTCCAACTTCTTACAGTCTAATTGGACACATCGTTCACTTGAATCTTCGAGATTCTCAATTACCATTTAAGACAATAATTGGCCAAATATTTCTCGACAAATTGCCAAATGCCAAAACAATTGTGAATAAAACAAACGTAATTGACACGACGTTTCGAAATTTTTCGATGGAAATTCTGGCCGGTGAAGATAATACGATCGTTGAAGTAAAAGAAAATGGATGTCGGTATCGATTTGACTTTGCCAAAGTTTATTGGAATCCTCGATTGGGAACAGAGCATGAGAAAATAGTTGGATTTCTGAAATCTGGAGACGTTTTGTACGATATTTTTGCAGGTGTCGGACCATTTTCAGTGCCCGCTGCTCGAAAAGGTGTCAAAGTACTGGCCAATGATTTGAATCCAAATTCCTACACCTGGCTTTTGAAAAATGGGGAGATTAATAAGACGAGGGGTAATTTGTCGGCTTTTAATAAGGATGGTAGAGATTTTCTGAGAAATGAAGTGAAAAATGATATTCTAAAGCGTAGAGAAAATAATGAACTTGGAATTGAACATATTGTGATGAATCTTCCAGCAATTGCAGTAGAATTTTTAGATGTATTTTCTGATTGGTTTAGTGATGAGGAAATTGTTAAAGTCTCCACACAAGGGATCAAAGTTCACGTTTACTGTTTTGTAAAACTTGAGAAAAATGAGAAGGCTTCTGACCTGGCGAAAATTCTAGTCGAAGAGAAACTTAATAATGTTTTGTGTCCTGAAACCCTCATTGAGATTCATCATGTTAGAAATGTTTCTCCTAATAAAGAAATGATGCGAATCTCATTTTTTTTAACACAAACAATATTAAAAGGCGGGGAGCCAGCAATGAAGAAAGCCAAATTAAGTGTTGATAATGATGTCTTTACTTCCTAGGAAACGATGGCTAAAAATAAAGGACCAAACAAGACGACAAAAAATGTTTTCAAGGTGGCAGGCTCTCGCACACTTCGCATTAAATCTAAAGCACAAAAGGTGTCACTTAATTTAAAAAAAGTAAGTTTGTATTTTTTATTATTTATTTTTCTGTTTTATTAATTTTCTATTCAATTTTTTAACGAAACTTTCGTCACTTTAAATTTGAATAAATTGTAATTAAGGAATGTAAAGTCAGTTAATTTTTTTTCCCCCTTTATTTTTGTGTAGCTGGACTTGAAATCGAAAAATCCGAACAAAGACAAAACCGACAAAACCAACCTGATAAATCAACAGCTGGCGGAATTACGCAAAGAAGTCCATCAAGCAAAAAACGAAAAAAATTCTAAACTCTCGGGAAAATTGCAGGGAAAAAAAGTAGCCAACTCTCAACCGAAAAAGAGAGTTGAAAAAATGGAGACAGAATCAACTACTAGTCTAGTTAAAGATTTAAAGATTTAAATAAATGCATTAATTTTAAACACAAAAATTGTGTTTGCGAATAAATCAAATAATTATGTTTTTCTACTGTACAAATGTAATATAGACTTTTTCTGTATAATAAAACGAATTTCCCTATATATTTTTTAGAATTTTATTAGCGATAGAGTTGATTTGAAATTTTAACAATCTAAACTTTACTTAATTCTAATTTTAATTAATCTCAAATTCAATCGATTTAAATTTTAATTCATCCTAATTCCAATTATTACTTAATACAAATTTAAATTTATTTTTATGTAAAAATTAACTATTTGTGTATAAATATTCTATTTTTTAATTTCAACATTTAATAATAATTCTGTTTCATTTCTGCTGTTTGACAATGTTAAAAAAAGTTTGTTTTCAATTCAGAAAAGTCTAAAGAAAAATGGAGAAAAATGCAGCAGCGTTGATTGTTATTGGAGATGAAATCTTAAGAGGTCAAGTTGTTGACAAGAACACATCTTATTTGGCTTCAAAATTGTATTCTATAGGAATTAAACTTCATAAAGTTGTCATCATCCCTGATTCAGTAAGATATTTATTACTATTCGTTTTAATTAAATTAACTTTTTTATAATATTATATAATTAATTAAAACATTTTCTTTCCCGATATAACAGGTTTTCGAAATAGCAAAAGAAATATCAGAACTTTCCAATACTTATCCTGTGATTTTTACTTCCGGGGGAGTAGGACCAACTCATGATGATCTAACTTACGAAGGAGTAGCTAAATGCTTCAAATTAAAATTAGAAGAAAACGAAGAATTATTAGAACTTTACACAAAATTGGTACCAAATGAACCGGAAGTTCAGCGGCTTTCCATGGTACCAACTCCTTGTGATGTGGTCCACGTTAAATCATCTTCAGGTATGTTGATATTTTATTTAGGACGGAATTTATTTGGAGAGTATAGTGAATTCTATATAACAATAAAATTAATAAAATAACTAAAAATTGGAAAAAATACTGGAAATTTGCAAAATAACTAGAAAGTGAAGAAGATAACTATAAATTGATTACAGAAAACTAGATAACTTGAAAGTTAACTAGAATTATTATTAATTATTACTAGAAAAACAACATCTAGAAATTGAAAAAATTAATAGAAAATAAAAGATAATTTTATAAATCTAATGAGTAACTCAAAAATGAAAATATTAGAAGAAAATAAAACAGTGAACTAAAAAAAAATACTAGAAATTTAAAAAATTAATTGGAAATAAATAAATAACTTAAAATAAAAATATGAACTAGAACTTAAATCAAAGTAACTATGAAAAGAAGAACAGTTATTAAAAAATAAAAGTATAATTGGAGATTAAAAAACAAAAAAATATTTTAATGGAAAAGTCTACGAGAAAGTGGAAAAATTCTTTGAACTTTAAGCACCAAAGCTAAAAAATGTAAAACTGTTAATAGCGTTAAAAAAATAACTATAAAAATTACTATAAGATTAGTTAATTTAAAAAATTAAAGAAATTAGCTACATTAATTAGCTTTAAAATTACTTTAAAAAATTAAAGAATATATAACTAAAAAGGAATAAAAAATACCGATTAAAAGACTAGAAATCCAAATGATTTATTAAAAAATAAAGAAAAGTCACTGATAAGTGAATAAATAACTAGGATTGAAGATAAATAACTACAAAACTTTAGATTGAAATATCTGAATATTAAAAGAAGGATAATAAGAAAGTAAGAAATATGATTTGATTGTGAAAAATAACTACATTTTGTATTTAAAAATTAGAAGATATAAAAAATTAAATAGAAAGAATTAAAGAAAAACATAATTAGAAAATGAAGATAAATTACTAGAAAGTAAAAAGTGTCTGAAAATGTAAAGAAAATAATGAAAACTGGAAAAAGGAACTGGAAAATTACAAAATAACTAGAAAATGAGAAAAGATAAATTGATATTAAAAAAAACAGATAACTTGAATGTAGAAAATAACTGTATGTTAAAAATAATTAGAAAGACAAATTAAAATTCGAGAATATTTTGAAATTTAAGAAAAGTCACTAGAAAACGTTAGAAAAATTACTAGAAAATTAAAGAAACATCCATAAATTAAAAAAATTAATAGAAAGTAAAAGATAATTTTATAAATCAAATAAGTAACTCAAAAATGGAAAAATTACAAAGAAATAAAACAGCAAACTGAAAAAGATTACTAGAAAATTAAAAAATTAATTGGAAATAAATAAATAACTTAACAGAAAAATAAGAACTAGAACTTGAATTAAAGTAACTAGGAAAAGAAGAACAATTATTAAAAAGTAAAAGTATAATTATACTTTTACTTTTTAATAAATGTTCTTCTTTTCCTAATTATAATTAGAGATTAAAAACCAAAAAAAAAATTTAAGGATAAGTACGAGAAAGTGAAATTTTTTTTTGAATTTTAGACGCAAAAACTAAAAAATGTAAAACTATTACTACTATTAAAAAATAACTATAAAAGCAAAATTGTAATTAAAAACTTGAAAAAATTACTTTTCAGAATTAAAGAATATATAACTAAAAAAGAATGAAAATAACCGATGAAAAAACTAAAAATTCAAATGATTTATTAAAAAATAAATAAAAGTCACTGACAAGTGAATAAAAAACTGGGATTGAAGAGAAACAACTAGAAATTAGTGAAAACTGTGAAAACTATCCTGAAGATTAGAAAAAAGTTGTCTATTAAATTTTAGATTAAAATATCTAAATATTAAAAGAAGGATAACAAGAAAATAAGAAATATGATTGGAATGTGAAAAATAACTAAATTTTGTATTTAAAAATTAGAAGATGTAAAAAATTAGAAAGACAGAATCAAAAAACAAAGAATCATAATTAGAAAATGAAGATAAATTACTAGAAAGTAAAAAGTGTATTGAAATTTAAAGAAAATAACTAAAACTGGGGGGGGGGGGAATACTGGAAATTTACAAATTAACTAGAAAATAAAAAAAAAGATGAATTGATATAGAAAAAACCAGATAACTTGAATGAGTAAAATAACTGGATGTTGAAAATAATTCAAAAAAACAAAACGTCTCCAAAATAAAGTAAGATGACTAGAAAATATAAAGAAAATTAAAAAGTTGAGAATATTTTGAAATTTAAAAGAAGTGACTAGAAAAGTGGAAAATATTACTAGAAAATTAAAGAAACATCTAGAAATTAAAATTTAGAAAAAGTAAAAGATAATTTTATAATTAAATAAGTCACTTAAAAATTAAAATATTACATGAAAATGCGAACTAAAAGAAAAATTACTTGGAAATATAAAAAAAATCTAAAAAGTACAAAAAGAAATAGAAAGAAAACAATATTTGGATATTAAAAGAATATAATTAGGAAATAGCAAAATAAATAACTTAAAAGAAAAATAATAACTGGAACTTAAAGTAAAGTAACTAGGAAATGTAGAACAATTACTAAAAAATGAAAGTATAATTAGAAATTAAAGACAACAAATTTTTTAATGAAAAAGATGTACGAGAAAGTGAAGACATTCTTTGAACTTTTTAAAACTAAAAATTGTAAAACTATTACTAGTATTAAAAAAATAATTATAAAAGCAAAATTGCAATTAAAAACCGAAAAAAGCACTTAATAAAATAAAGAATTTATAAGTAAAAAGAAATTAAAATGACCGATGAAAAAACTAGAAATTGAAAAGATTTATTAAAAAATAAATAAAAGTCACTGGCAAGTAAATAAATAACTGAGATTGAAGATAAATAAAGATTCTAGAAATTAGTGAAACCTATCCTGAAGATTTGAAAAAAGTGGTTTATTAAATTTTAGATTAAAATATCTAAATATCAAAAAAAAAAAAGATAACAAGAAAGTAAGAAATATGATTAGAAAGATTAGAAAAAGTGTCCTATTAAGTTTTAGATTGAAATATCTAAAGATTTAAAACAGGATAACAAGAAAGTAAAAAATATGATTAGAATGTGAAAAAATAACTAAATTTTTTAATTAAAAACTAGAAAATATAAAAAATTAGAAAGAAAGAAAAAACTAAGAAATAAAAAAAACATAATTAGAAAATGAAGATAAATTACTAGAAAGTAAAATATGTCTTGCAATTTAAGGAAAATAACTAGAAACAGAATAAAATTACTATAAAGTAAAAAAATAAATTAAAAACAAAGAAATAACTAAAAAGTGAAGAAATTGCTTAAATGCTTAAAAAAAATAACAAGAATAATAAAATTAACAATTATAAGAATTTGTTACTTGGTAAAATAATATAGATGAGAGATAAAATATTCCAAGTCAAGGTATTGAAAAAATCAAAAACACATAATCCTTTTTAAAATTTTGACACCTTAACTGTCCTCTTCAGAAACAGTAATATTTATTAAGTTTTTTTTTTATAAATCACAATAACAAATATAAAAAATATTATAAACAGAAAAATCTTAATAATATTATAAAAGCTTTTTTGAAAATTTTAAACCTTTGACTTAAGAGTATTTTATAAAACTTTGAATAATTTCTAGATATTGATTTTTTATTTATTATTCCCTCATTAATCGTTGCTTTTATTTTTGTTTTCAGTGTAAAGTTTGTTGTGCCTCAACCCATGTTTATAAATTAAATTTTAAATGTACTTTCTTCAGTCGATTTATATTTATTGTTTTGATTACAAGTGATAAGCTTTTCTACGGTAATTTTTACAAATGTTATTTAAATTATTAAAATTTCCCTGTTTATAATATTTGTTATATTTGTTATTGTGATTTAAAAAAAATTAATAAATATTACTGTTTTTGAAGAGAACTGATGAGCCGTCGAAACGTTAAAAATGATTTTTGAATTAAAAAGTGAATATAGAATTAAAAATAGAAGAAACAAGATTATAAAATGAAGAATTACTAGAAATTAAAAAAGTTAGTAAAATGTAGAAAAAATCTAAAAAATAAATAAAAACAACTTGGAAAAGTATAAATATAAATACAAAAAAAAAATAATTAGTCTAGGATATATAATTAGAACAAAAATAAAATTACAAGAAACTAAAATAATAGCTAGTAATAGAATACAATTGACTTTCAAAAGGAAGAAAAATTACAACAAAAATATTAAACCATAATTAAAAATTGAAAATATAAAATTATAAAATTGAGAAGGATTACAAAAAAGTAAAATGTACTTAGAAATGTAAGAGATGTAACTGAATATTTAAAAATACAATTTTAAAACTAATTTTTAAATTTTAATTAATTTAATTCATTAAATTTCCCTTTAAGAAAATGTTATCATATTTTTTAAGCACACCGAAATAAACCTGGATAGTTAAAAGGAACGGAAGAATGTTTTTTCTGGCATTTGTTTTATTAAAAAACTCTCTTTTTTCCTGTCAGAATCGACAAAAAATCATTTTATCGCGTGATAGGTCCCTTTTAACTATCTAGGTCACACACACAGACACAAATATATGTTAAATTGATTATAATTTTTCAATTTGAATTTTCAGTTAAATTTGCTGTGATAAAGGTAAAAAATGTGTTCGTTCTTCCCGGTTCTCCAAATTATTTTCAACCAGCAATTGATGTGATTGTTTCACGTTTAAAAGGAGGAGTTCCACTGTATATAGATGAACTTGACATAGCTTTACGAGAATTTAAATTAGTTAATGGATTAGATGCTTTTGCTGAACGTTGGAAAGGTCGTGTAAATATTGGAAGTTATCCACAACAAATGGGCTCAAAACACTCGACTAGAATCACATTCGAGGGGAAAAAAGAAGACGTTTTAAAAGCCAAAGAGCAGTTTCGAAATTCATTTCCAACACATCGCTTTAATGACAATAAATTTAATCGATCTGCGGCCGAAAATGTCATGGCAAAAGTACAAGAGCAACTTCACATCAAGCGAAGTTGGGAAATTTTAGAAGAATGCTTTGACAGGTAAAATTTGATTAATTTGATTCAATTTAACAATTGAGGAGTTCTTTTTCAAAAGTTTATAAATCCATTTTCCAAAAAAGTAGAGATAAACACAAATTCGACATGTTAAGAACCTTACAAATCGATCGCTTTTAAATTTAAGAAAAAAATTTTATAAAGAATATTCAATTTTAACAAATCTGACCAAGATGATTTAAAATTTTTTATTTTTTTTTCCTAGTAAAAATTACAATAACCTTTAAATTCCCTAATTATGATAAACTTTAATTAAAGACAAATCGCCTTAAGTCCAAAACTGAATTTGTTTAATTTTCTCGAAATAACAAAATGTGAATTCAGCAGTTTTTGAAAAGTGCTCCTCAGTTAAGGAGAGAAAAGTCAACAGGTCTGATTAAAATCATGATTTAAATCAAAAATTGATTTTTTAAAATATAATCTGTATATAAAATCTCCAAATGTTTATTTGTGAGTAGTTTATTAAAGAAATAAAGAAAAAATTAAAAAAAACAAAACAAGAATGAAACAGTGACATAAAAATATATAAAAAAGTAGAAAATCTTTTCAAAAAATTAAACTATTTATGGACATTTTTTTTAAATTAAAAAAATAAATAAGGTAATTAAAACAATGTTACAATACATTACTAAAAAAAACTACTTCTTAAAATTACAAAAATTAGAGAATTATTTTAAAAATTGAAGAAAAAAAGAATGAATAAAATGTTGGAGAATTTTAGAAGAAAAAAATTCTATGAAATAGAAGAACAATGTTAAAATAAATTTAGTATAAGATTAAATTTTCATAATATGAAATAAAAGAATAAATGTTTCCTTAACTTTACTTGACTCGGAGAAATCGATAAATCCTTTTTTACATCATTTAATTCTTAATACCGAGCGATAGTTAGTTTAACTAAATAAAAGAATAAAAGTCTTCAATAAAGTAGAAAATTGAGAAATTTAAAAAATGTAGATAAAAGCATCGAATAAATGTTTTCAAAAATTAGTAATTATTATAAGACAAATACTAAACAATTTAAATAATTTAAATGTTTTTTTTCTTAATCTAACAAACTTTAAAAAAATGTAAAATTACAACAAACAAACAAATTTGGTAAGAATCTACTAAAAAATTAGAATTAATAAAAATAAAGAAAAAGATGTAGGTATAAAAGATACATAAAAAGTCTAGAAAAGAAATTTAAAAATCTTTTAAAAATAAAAAACGTTAGGAAAATTAAATAAAAAATATTGGAATAATATTAGGTACACTCAAAAGAAGTCCAACAACAAATTTAGAAAAATAAAGAAAAGCTAATGTTGTAACAACAAAATTGTGTAAAATCTAAATAATTTGCATAAAAAGAAGAAAATTAAAGAAAATCCAAAATACAAAAAAAATATCAAAAGTGAAATGAGAAAAAGTCTTAAAATTTTGTAAAAATAAGAAATTATAAGATAAAAAATAAACAGTTTCGAAAAAGTGAAATTTCTTAGAAATATTGTAAGAATTAAAAAAGGATTATTCTGAATTAGAAAAATTAAAGAAAATCTACAAATTTTTTGAAAGAATAAGTAAGTTTGCAAAAAAACTCACAAAAAACAGACGAAATATAAAAAAAAATTGAATAAATATACAAAAAAATAAGCGTATTTATTTTTAAAAATATGGAAATAATTGTGAATATTAACGAAATAAAAAGTTTAGTTATTATAACAAAATTGTATAAAATAATATTGAATAATTAAATTTGCATAAAAGGAAGAAAATTTAAAAAAATCCTAAAATAAAAAGATAAATACAAAAAAAAAAAAACCAAAAGTAAAAGGAGAAAAAATCTTAAAATTTTATAAAAATAAGAAATTATAAGATAAAAATTAAACAGTTTCAAAAAAGTAATATCTCTTAGAAATAATGTAAGAAGTAAAAAAAAGGATTATTGAGAATAGGGAAAATAATTAATATTATTTAATTATTTTGCATTAATTAATATGCATTTAAATTCGAATTAATTGAAATTTAAAAGTTGGAACAAATTGGAATATGAGTTAATTAACGTTTGGAATTTATTTAAATTATAATGACTTAAAGATATAAAAATTTAATACTATTTTTTGCTATCTTCATACCAAAAATTTGTAATTCATAGGTATTTTGATCATCTGTATTACCAAAATTTTTAAAATTTTCCAAAGATTAAAATATTAAAATTGAATTTTTTAAGATTTATCCACAAATTTGTGGGTTTGTTTTATTTAAATCATGATTTTAACACAAATTCCCCAACGATTCAAATCATGATTGTAATTAAAGTGATTTAAATCAATAATAGCCCTGAAAGTAAATATAAAAATTATTGAGAGTGGATTTCATTAAATTTCAAAATTAACCTTTGTTACAGATTCCCTTCCAATGAAGTTTTTCTCTCTTTCAACGGTGGAAAGGATTGTACTGCAGTATTACATTTAACGGCCGCTTTTCTTGCCATGAAAGGATCAGAACCATTATTGAGCTTGCACATAACAGGCAATTCATTCCCAGAGGTAAACGAATTTAAAATTATTTCGACACAATAGAAAAGAGGAAGTTTTATTGGTTTTATTTTTTTATCTCTGTTAAAGTTATTCAATAGTACTTTATGGTAAAGATTTTAATTTGATAAAATTAAACTTAATGATAAAGAAATTGAAAATAAAGAAGATAATTTAAAGAACTTAGAATAATCCCTATTTTAAAATAATCTTTTTCAGATTGATGAATTCGTGGGCAAATCAGCTGTTTATTATGGATTGCGAGTCGTTCGAAAGAGTCAACCGATAAAAGAAGCTCTAGCAATATTCATTAAAGAAAATCCAAAATTACGAGCGTGCTTGATGGGAACACGAAAAGGAGATCCAAACGCCGAAAAACTGGAACCTTTCTCTCCGACTGATCCTGGATGGCCTTGCCTAATGCGAGTTAATCCTATTCTTGACTGGACTTACAATCAAGTTTGGAAATTTCTGCTCGATTTTAAGGTTCCGTACTGCTCACTTTACGATGAAGGTTACAGCAGCATTGGTGCTTCGAATCTAACTCTCAGGAATCCCCTTCTTCAGGATCCTAAAAATCCGTCCATATATTTACCAGCTCATACTCTAGTAGATGATTCGACTGAGCGTCAAGGTCGAGAATGCAAAAAAAATGCTAGCTAAATTTAAATCTATTTTTGTATTCAAAACCCAATATTCACGCATTTTTAACCCTCTGACGGTTTAAATCGAGTATACTCCGAGTGGTTTTGTTCTCTTCTTAAAAAAAAAGTATATTTGAAATATTATATAAAAAAAATCTTAATGAATGTTGTAGCTGTATTTTGAAACAAAACAAAATTTAATAGTTAAAACCAATTTTTATACAGTTATACCTACATTAGATTCCCTCTAAAATTGAAAGTACCGAAACTGTCAGAGGGTTAATCAATTTTAACAAAATTTAAATTATTTTAACTGGATTAGAACGCATTGTTTTTAACCAATTTTAACTATATTCTAAGAATTTAATCATAAAAAACAACGAAATTAAAGAAATTTCTATGAAATTGATTTTAATGAAAAATCAAGACTATTTCTATGAAATATGTATTTTAAAAATTCAGAATATAATTTATTTTCCAAGTTTTGTGTACTTTTTCTCACTTGTAGAATTTACAGGTCTCAAACTAGCTCCGTAAATCCCGTAAAAGTCCGTAAATTTACTTATGGTCCGTAAAAGTCCGTTTTTTTAAAAAAAGGTCCGTAAAGTCCGTAATTTGTTATTCAATAATACTCGCCTTTTTTCAATTATCAGTTATTTTCTTGAAAATTTAATATGTTCTTTAAGTTCCAATTGATTTCTTCAATTTTCATTTATTTCCTACAATTTTCTTTAGTTTAGATGCAAATTAGATGCAATTTAATTCCATTACATTTAAAAATTCTCTGATTTTTTCAATTATTTGTTTCACTCATAAATTTTTAAAATTTAAACTCAATTGTTCGATTCTAAGACTATCTCCTTCAATTCTCCATTATTTCCTTCAAATTTCAATTGCATTTTTCAATTTTCAATTTTTTTCTTTATTATTAAAAATTCTTGCCTTTTATCCATTTTTTTTATTATCAATAAGTTTCTATGACTATAATTCACATGTTCAATTAGTTTCTTTAATTCTGAAATTTTTCAAATTTCAATTCTATTTTTCAGTTTTTAATTATTTTCTGCTATATTTAAAACAATATTAATATATTTATAAATATATTTATATTTATAAATTACTTTTTGGAATTTTCAATTAAATTATATAAATTTTAATTCCATTCTTCAACTTGTAGTAATTTTTTCATTTTTAAATGATTTTTTGAATTATAAAATTGTTTTAATTTAGCGATTTGTCAAAGTTTGTTATCACTTGTCAATTATTTTCGTTATTTTTCAGATATTTTTTTCAATTCTTTAATTATTCTCGTCATAAACTATTTCTTTCAATTATTATTCATTTTCCGCAACTTTCAATTAATTTCAACAATTTTTTCAATTTTCATTCATTCTCTTGAAGTTTTATAATTATTCTTTAACTTTTTTAATTATTTTGTTCTCTTGTTGATTATTCTTGACAGTTTTCGAATTTTTGTCATTTGTCTATTATTTTCTTTAATATTTGATAATTTTATATTTTGTTATTTTTCTTTTAATTATCTATCTCAATCTGTCTTCTTCAAAATTTGATTTAATTCTTTAATTTTCAATTATTTTTAAAAAATTTAAATAATTTTTCCAGTTTACATTCTTGTTTATAATTTTTCTTTAATTCTCGGCTTTTCTCAATCATTTTTTTCAATTATAAAAATTGTTTTAAATGTAAATTCAGTTTTTCAATTCTACAACTATTTTCTTAAACTCTTATATATTTTCTTCAATTTTTACATTTTTTATTCAAATTTTAATTTAATTTTTAACTTTTTAGTTGTTTAATTCAATTTGCAATTATTTTTTTCACTCATAAAAATTGTTTCAAAATTTCAATACAATTGTTTAATTCTACAACTATTTTCTTCAAATTTCTTTTTTCAATTTTAAGTTTATTCTTTGAAATTCAATTCCTTTTTGCAATTTCTAATTATTTTCTTAATTTTTCAATTTTTCCCTCTTTTTTTTGCAATTATTGCTTTCAATTTTCAATCTAGTTGTTCAATGTTTAATTATTTCCAACAATTGTTCATATAATTTTCATATTTTTAAAGTATTTTTTCCAATTGTCAATTAATATATTTTTGAACTATTTCTTGCAATTATTATTTATTTTACCCAATTTTCAATTGTTTGCACACTTTTTTCAATTATTCTCTAAAAATTTTATAATAATTCTTTAATTTTTTCAATTTTAATTTTTTTCAGTCCATTTGTAATTTTTTTTAAATTATTAATTATTTTTCCAATTTCAATTAAGTTCTTAAATTTTCAATTTATTTCTCGAAATTGTTATTATTTTCTTTAGTTTTCAATTATTTTATTCAATTTCCATTATTTTGTCGATTTTCAATTCAGTTTTTCAATTTGCAATTATTTCCAACAGTTTATTTTTTAACTAGCAACATTAACAAACTTTCCATTGTTGTTGGTAATTTAAAACTATAAATTTTTGCAAATACAAATAATGGAAATTACGAAATTGAAGAATGTATCTGAAAAATGACGAAAATAATTGACAGCTGAAAAAAAATTCGATAAATGACTACATAATTACACATTTGAGATGAATAGTTTAAAAAATTAAAAAATAAATATTAAATTTAAACAAAATAGTTGAAAAATTATAGGAATAACTGTTCGAAATAATTGCAAATTGAACAACTGGATTGGAAATCAAAAAAATAATTGAAATTGAAAAAAAATAATAAAAAGTCGAGGAAATAAATTGACAATTTAAGAATTAAATAAAAATTTGAAAAAAATAATTGATAACTGGAACAAAAATTACAAAATGACGAAAATATTTAACAATTGAAAACAAAATTAAAAAAATGTCTAAATTAATATACAACCGAACAAAATAATTTGAATAATCAAAGAATAATTATAAAATTTTAAGATAATAATTGAACATTGAAAAAATCGATAAAAATAATTGAAAATTGCGGAAAATAATCAATAATTGAAGAAATAGATGAAAAATGACGAGAATAATTAAAAAATTCATGAAAATGTGTGAAAAATAACGAAAAAAACTGTCAATTGAAAATAAAATTCGAAAAATGAATAGAGTAATAGACTACTGAAAAAAATAATTCAAAAAATTAAACAAGAAATATTAAATTTAAAGAAAATAATTACAAATTGAAAAATTAAGAAAATTGAAGTAATAATTGTTGGAAATAATTGCACATTTAACAACCGGATTAAAAATCGAAAAAAATAATTAAAAATTGAAAAAAGCAATTAAAAATTGATGATTTGAAATTAAATTTGTGGAATATACTTAAAAATTGAGAAATAGAATTAACAATTAAAGAAAATAATTAAACAATTAACTTAAAAAATAAAGAATTTTAATGATAATCAAAATAATAATAGAAAGTAGGCGATAATAATAATAATAATTGCATTCAAAATTTAAAACGATTTTGATGAGTGAAAAAAGTAATTGAAAAAATCCAAGAATTATTGAATATTAAGGAATTAATGGAAAATCGATAAAAAAAATTAAAGAAAATATTTGAGAATTGAAGAAAGTAATTAAAAATTAAAGAAATTAATTGGAAATTTCAAGAAAACAATCGATAATTAAAAGAAAAATTACAATAGGACGAAATTAATGAAATATTGACAAAAGTAATGAACTATTAAAAAAAAAAATTAACAATTGAAAAAAAATTGAAGAATGGTGAGAATAATCGAGATTAGAAAATGTTTTTTTTTAATTAATGAATAATCATAAAATTGGAGGTGAATAATAAATTGTAAATTAAAAACTGATGAAAATTATAAATAAAATTGTAGAAAATAAATGAAATTTGAAGAATTGTATTGAAATTTCAATAAAATAATTGATAATTGAAAAGAAATTTACAAAATGATTAAAATAGTTAAATATTAAAGACAATAATTTAGAAATGAGGAAAATAATTATAATTGAAAGAAAAAATTTTAATCTGTCGAGAATAATCGACAGCAGAACAAAATATATCTAAAGAAATTAAAGAATAATTATAAAATTTGAAATAAAATTACAATTTAACGAAAATAATTAACTAGGTATTAAAAAAAATAATTAACAATTGAAAAAAAAAAACCGAAGAATGGTGAGAATAATCGGGATTAGAATTTTTTTTTAATTTAATGAATAGTCATAAAATTGAAGGAGAATAATAAATTGTTAATTAAAAACTGAAGAAAATTATGGATAAAATTGTAAAAAATAAATGAAAATTGAAGAATTGTATTGAAATTTCAATAAAGAAAGAAAGAAAAATTTTAAATCTTTTGAGAATAATCGACAATAGAACAAAATATCTAAAAAAAATTAAAGAATAATTATAAAGTTTAAAGAGAATAATTGTATATTGAAAACTGTTGAAAATAATAACATAAGCATTGAAAAACATTGAATTGTTTCTGGTCATTTACAACTATAAATTTTTGCAAGTACAAATAAGATAAATAATAATTTAATGAAATTTGTAATTCAAATAAACTTAATATTCTAGATAAATATAACTTTCATTTTATGCAAATTAAAATTGCTGCCGACTTTAAGAAATAAACAAATAAGTGAAAGTAAATAAAAAATATTATAAATGAGCACGAATTTTCCAATTTTATATTTAGAAAAGAAAAAATAATAAGAAAAATAAATAAAAGGAGAAAATAGTGTAGGTAGATACATTACAAAAAATTAAAATATTTTTATTGAAAGAATAGTTTTTTGAACAAAATGTAATCAAACTTTTATAGTTTATAGTAACTTCAATCGTTCTAAATTTGTATTGAGGATTATTTCTATTCTTCAAAAGTTTTAACAATTTAAGTTTTAATTTTTCCAAATTTAAAATATATCCAAACTTAAAACAGTTTCAACGAAATGTTGACTCAAATTTATTTAAACTTTAATTAATTCAAATTTTTATTTGTTAAAGTCTTAAGACTTATATTTAATTTTTTTTAAATTCCTTTAAATTTTAAATAATAAAAATTTTAATTAATTCAAATTTGAACTGTTATAAACCTTACATATTTTCAAAATCTAATAATGCATATTTAAATTATTTTTAACATTAATCATTATATAAAAACTTCTAATTATACAAAAAAATTTCATTGTATACTAAAGCTTTAATCAGTCAAAATTTTAAAATTAATAATTTAGACTATAGTTTGAATCAATGAAAATTGGATCTTATGGAATTTGAAATTAAGTGAAATTTATATTTACAACAAAAATTAAAATTTTGAAATGTTAAAATGTTTAGTTATTAATAATCAGAATAATAAAAACGCATGGATTGATTAAAATTTAGATAATTTAAAGCCTAATAACCAATAAAAATTTAGATGAATTCAAACTTCAATAAATTAAAACTTAAATATTCTTAATTACTAATTTAGATTTTCATTTAAAATAATTATTTCAAAATTTTAATGATCTCAATTTTCAATGATCTAACTATCAATTAATTTAATCACAAGAACATTTCAAATTAGTTTATATTAATAGAATTAAATTTTAATTTACTAAAAATTTGAGTGTATGGAAATTTCAGTTCAATATTTTAGGGTAAACTATATTTTAATTAATTTATTTTCTGACATTGCAGTTAAATTAATTCTTATGAAAGTAGACTCTAATTTTAATTTAAAGATATACATTTTTTCAAACGTAACTGATTTAAAACAAAAAATATCTAAGTGCCAAACTTCAGGTGCGGACAGACACGAATGAATGAATGAATGAATGAATCTTGCGGATTATTATTATAGACTAGCAAAATATACGCGCGCTACAGCGCGCGAGAATGACGTTTTGCATTTGTTACTAATTTAAATATAAAAAGTATGAACTTTTTTATATTAGATAATTTATTATTAAATTAAATAAAAATATAACTCATTTTTTACTGTTACATAATTATTATTTAAATTTTATTAAATCAGAAAAAGAGTTTTGTTCTTTAAACTATGATTTGTTCCGTCAAATGCATTTCTTAAAAGTTAATTATTATTATTAATATACATCCTAATACATAATTGATTTAATTATAAAATAATAATAAAAAATTTTTAAATAATAAAAGTAATCCGATTTAGTTTAAATTAATTTTATTAGATCCTAAACAAATTAAACAAAAATTTTATTTTAACATATAATTATTATTTTTGTCCAGTTTAATAAGAAAGATAAGGTTTGTTAAAAGAGGTATGATTTTTTTGAGTTTAATGTTTATTAGCATTTCTTGACCCATAAATGCAAAAAAATGATTAATCAAAAAGTAAACAATAAAAGTTTATAGCAAAAAGGAAACGAGAAAAACGTAATGAATTATTTATTTTGAAATATACTAACATTATATTCAAAATTCTATACAAATTTCAATTGTTCCAAACGTCTATTAATCAAAGTTTCTTATTCTTAAATTTTCTTTAAACAATATAAATTTCAATTACTAACTTCTCTAGGTGCAAATTAATCGTCAAAACTTTTATCAACACAGATTTTAATTTTTCCAAATTTAAAATATTTTCCAACTTTTATAGATTCAAACTCTAATTATTTTAAACTTCAATTAAGCAAAATTTTAATATTTAACCAAAGTTTTAAGAGACATATATAATCCAATTTCACTTTGATTCTCAACAATGTAAACAAAATGTATTTTAACTTTATTATATATTTATAAACTAAATATTTTAAATTTAATTTTATTAATGCAATTTTAAAATGTGTTTCAAACTTTAAGAGCTTGTGATGGAGAATGATGTCAGTATAGTCACATGACCCAAAGCCAAAATTTCTCAGCGATTTTTCTGTATAAAACTAATGAATATTTTTATATAAAACTTAGTATAGAATTATATAAAATATCAACCGAAAGATCTTTCTGACTCTAGCGTGTGTTCTCATTTTGACTAAAAAGTTAATTTTATAAAATTGTTCAAAATTAGAAAAAACTCAAACAGTTAATTTTGGGTCAAACTCCAAATAAGTTAGGGGTACGCAGACCTTTCAGGTGATATTTTAGGTAATTCGACAAAATTGCATTGAAAAATATTCAGTACCTAGTTCTAGAGAAAACCGCTGAAAAATTTTGTTTGTGGGTCATGTGGTCAATGATCAATCTATCACATCCTCTTAATTATTAGGAACTTGGAATTATTTGAATTTTATTATTAATAAATTTCAATTATTATTAAAAACTTTTAATGCTTCAATTTTTAATCATTCTATGTTTTAATTATTATATCAACTTTAAATAATTTCAAATTCTAACAATATACATATTAAAATAATTTCAAACTTAAACCAATTTCTAAAAACGTTTTAATTGTAAAAAATTTACATACATTAAAACTAAAATAAATCCAAATTTTCTGATTAATTTTATAATTTTAGTCTTTCCAAAAAAAGTTAATTCTTTTATAGTAAAAACTGTATTTCAGTCTATCTCATTTTCTGTTAATCTAGTTAAACTATAATTAGATTTATAATTGTCTTTAATTTTAAAAGTATAATTAAATTGAATATTAAAGCAGTTTAATCACTTACTCACGCAATAAAAAATAATAATTTTTAGATAAAAATACTAAATTTTTTCAAAAGTAATTTAATGCAGTACCCATTTTTCTTTAAAAATTAATAGCGCAAAAAAGCTTCAAGAGTCAAACCACCGTCTTTCAACTAAAGCTCGTCGCTGACATATTTTAATAAATATTAAAACCCATATTATATGTATTATTGATGTGTCTAAATTCAAGTTCTGAAGTTGTTTTAGATAATTTTTTTATTTTCCAGCCGTAAATTGTAATTAAAGAAGCAAGTGTCAAGAAAAATTGGCGTTTTTAATGCATATTTCAAATATTTTTTATTTAGAAAGAAAACATTTCATTCTCATATTGTAAAGAAAATATGTTTAATTAACATCCAAATATTTATTTTATTTAATGTTATTTTGTATATAATGAATAATGATAAGAATAATAATAAAATCAATTTAAAGTTGATCAAAAGGCTGTCACTTTTAACCATTTTTAAAAATCTATTTTTTAGAAACCTTCTTAATAAATATTATTCAAACTTACCATAAGTATTAATTTATACACTTTAATCATGTTTTCACTAGATTCAAGACAAATATTTATTTTATTACTAAATAATACCATCTTAAAACTTGAGAAGTAACCCCAAAACACAAAATTTTTAATCTTATATAAGTTTTTCTGGATGCAATTAACAAATTATTTCTTTTCACATATCTAAGTTTTTATAAAATCTTCAACATATTAAATTTTAGAGAGAGTAATTTGCTCAGTTTATGAATTATTATTCAAGTTTAAAATGTACAAAATACACTCTAAAGTTTGACAATCTGTTATTTATTTTAAATTCAAAATTATTTTTGTCAATAATTTTAACGACAAATGTAAGAGTGTATTTTGTTCAATGAAAAATATGGTTTTTTCATTACATTTTTAAACTTTAATAATTCATAAACTGAGCAAATTACCCTCGCGAAAATTTAATATGTTGAATATTTTATAAAAACTTAGATATGTAAAAAGTGTTAATTTTTTAATATCATCCAGAAGAAACTTATATAAGATTAAAAATGTGTTTTGGGGTTAATTCCGGAATTTTAAGGTGGTATTATTTAGCAATAAAATAAATATCTGTCTTGAATCTAATGAAAATATAATTAAAGTGCATAAATTAATCATTATCGTAAGCGACCACCTTTGGTCGAAAGTCAGTGGTTTGACCCTTAAACTAAAGAAAAAAAAGTTCTCAAAAGGAAAGCAAATAATCAAAAAGGTAATTGAAAACCTTAAGCAATGTTTAAAACCTGTGCATAGCTTCTTTTTCAATGATATAATTCATAATATTTCATTCTTTATTATTATTTTTATTGTATTTTTTAGAATTAATTAAAAGCTCGAAATAGGTGTAAACAGAATCAAAGACTGAATGAATGAATAAATGATAATAAAATTTTATTATTTCATATCTTCAAATCATTTATGAAATTTCATAGAAATATTAGATTTTCTGAATTAAAAAAACCAATATTCAATTTACTCAAAATATTTAAGAAAAACTTAATTTTACATAATAAGAACTTAAATAAATTTTGTTTAACATAAATTAAATTAAAATTGTAAAAAAATGTTAAATACAAAGCAGGTTATATACCTGCATAATGTATATATTTTAATCTTGTTTTCTTTTTTAATCCTATTATTAAAATTTTATTAGTTTATTTTAAAAATTTACCAATTTTATAGTTATGTAAGTCCATTGACTTTCGTCTGAGGACTGTTGCGGACATATTATTAAAAAAAATTGTTCCACAACACTTGAAACTTGAATATTTCCTAATTTCATTGGTCATAATATTATAGTGTAAATTGTATTTCTTATAATGTAATTATTAATCAAAAACCTTAAATTTTTGCAATTTTTTAAAAACATTATTATTCAAAAACTATTTGATATTATCTATTGGAACTTACCAGAAACATAAAATGCTTAATTTTTAATATATTAATGTTGATATTTTTATTAAAAAAGGATTATTTTAAAATAATATCTAAATTAGAAAAATTTTTACTTCGAAAAATTTCACAATCCTTTTCAGCTTACAAATTTTTTGTGGAACCTCCTACAAATGGAGAAAATGGAAAAGAACTGGTGGTATAAATATCTAGATTTCTATTTTTCAATTGATATTTTAAACTTTAGGCAGGTTGTAATAATGCTTGTCTAATTTGAATTACAAGTTGAATAGAGCGATGTGAACTTGGTCTATACTAACTTCAAGTTTTAGAAATAACCTTTTTAAGTATAAAATTTCAATATTTTATATCTCAAAAACGAAGTAAAACACGTTCATAAAATTTTAATAATAAGTAAATTTTATTAATATGTAATCAAATATTTACAAAAGCTGAAATTTGTAGGAGGTTCAGTAAAAAAGTTGTAAGCTGAAAATAATTGTAAAATTTTTCAAAGTAAAAATTTTTCGAATTTAAATATTATTTTAAAATAATCCTTTTTTTAATAAAAATATCAACAATAAAATATTAAAAATTAAGCATTTTATGTTTCTGGTAAGTTCCAATAGATAATATTAAATAGTTTTTGAATGATAATGTTTTTAAAAAAATGCAAAAATTTAAGGTTTTTGATTAATAATTGCATTAAAAGAAATACAATTTACCCTTTAATATTATGACCAATGAAACCAGCAAATATTAAAGTTTCAAGTGTTCTGGAACAATATTTTTTTTAAAATAAGTCCGCAACAGTTCTCAGACGAAAGACAATGGACTTACCTAATTGACACAAACAAAAAACGTAACCTATTTTCAACTACATAACAAATTTCAAAACCAAGAAGCAAAACATTATTAAAAAACAATTGAATAGAAAAACGACCAACTTCAGGTGTGGACAGAATGAATGAAAGAATGAATGAAATTGCGGATTATTATTATAGATTTTTTTGTTTAATTTGAATATTTATTGTTCAATTATTTAAATTATTATTTTTCAATTGTATAATTATCTAGACATTTTTCGAGTTTTGTTTTCAATTGTCAATTATTTTCGTTATTTTTCAGTTAGTTTCTTCAATTTTGTAATTATTTTTCTAATTTTCATTATTTGAAGTTGCAAAAATTTATAGTTTTTAATAACAAATAACAATGCAAAGTTTCTGGCGCGCTTTAATGTTGCTAGTACTATAATAAGACTTATAGGTCTATTTTAATGCACAGAAAGTTTTTTTTTTGTGCCTATGTTACAAGTATACCTACAATAATTGTTCTCTTATTTGCCTCAAACTCATTAATATTTTTCTATTTAATATTAATAAAATTGTATATAATTTTCAAAGAAATAAATTATTTTAAACATAAAAAATACAATTTCTTTTTACTTTTCTACTAAATTTTAATTCTATCACACTCAAAATAGTCTTTCGGGATACAAAATGTTTATTCGTAACTAGTCCGTAAAAGTCCGTAATTTTGAATTTTTGGTCCGTAAAGTCCGTATTTTTAAGTACTTTTACCGGTTCGAGCCCTGAATTTATGTAATGAAGGTTAAATGAATGGGTTTATTGTTGATTGTGGAAGATGATCGCATTTTTAGATTTTAAGTATCAACGAAGAAATCTATAATATTAGGCGACAAGTTTGTTATAATGTGTGTTTTGAGGGATGTTGAAAAGATTTTTTCGGAAATATGAGTAAACTTCGAGGGTGGAGGATGAGTTTGACATTCAACGATTTTTTGCTGACTTTCGCAGATAAACGATAATCCGCGACTTAGCTGCTGAAGCCCCTAAATAACTGAATTAAGGTCTCAAGTACAGAGAAAGCTCTAAAAGCGTGGATTGGAGGGTATGGATTTGCGGTGGCAGGTCCAATCGTATAAAAAGAAGTGATCAGGTTCAGAGCGATCAAGGTGATGGGGCTTGCGAATGGAGCAACAGTTATGTATAACAGTAGTGTTCACTGGGAAGCGAGACTCCCGGCAGGAGCACCACGTCTGCTGGGATGGAACGTTCCACCAGAGGAGCTGATTCATATACCGGAACATTGGCTGATGTATCCTGAGCCAAACCCCTCCCTTCACTACCTTCTAGCTCTCTTATATGTACTTTTTACCTTCATCGCTCTCCTAGGAAATGGTCTTGTAATTTGGATTTTCTGCTCGTAAGTTGCGATTTTTTTCAATTTTCTACCAATTATTATTATTTTACTCCAACTGCAAATATTTTTGTTAAAAACTTTTTACAGGGCCTTTTGTGATATTTTTATAAAAAAAAAAAAAAACTAAAATTTTAAGATTATTTTCAAATAGTGATTATAATAAACATTTTTTTAAATTTAAAAAATTTAGATATTTAAAACTCAAATTATTGCCCGCTAATTATATATTGAATTAAAATTGTTTAATCAATTAAATGATCTTTTCTAACTTCATTTCTTCTTTCTCCTTTAATTTCTCTTTTAACCCTTTCACGCCCATGGGACTTTGTATCAAGTTTTTTGCCAATAAAATCTGTCGTGAAAAAATAAAATTTAAATATCATTTTCTTCTATTTTTTCAATAAATTTGATATTTCGTAATCTGGTTTTCAATTAAAAACGGTTAATTAGTTGCTGATAAAAAAAATTCTAATTTTTTTTTTTCTGTTTTTATATTCCAAACTATATTTTAGAGGTAAAAAAATTAATTTTTGTACATAAATAATTTGTCATTAAGATATATTATAGACCTTTTTTTATATAAATAAATGGTAGAAATCTTGTGGCCTTTGGTCCAAAGGCCACAAGATTTCTACCATTTATTTTGTACATAAAGTTCGAGTGGGACACGAAAGGGTTAAAATCGAAATGTTGATTCATAAAAAAGATTCATACAAATAAAATAAAATACAAACGTAATTCATAAATTTATATTTGAATTTAATAACATCCAACAAGAATAAAGCTTTTAAAAGTAATTATATATTTTCTGAAAATTGAATATGTTTAACATGTTTATTTTGATATAATATAATTTATAACCTCAAAATTTTTATTTTATTATGTAATTACAGAAGTTTTTAAGAATGCGATAAATCTCTTAACCTGATGAGGACTCAAACGAGTCAAAATGTGTTGAATATTTCAATATAAACAGACCGCAAAAGACCCTGTAAAAAGTTTTTAACAAAATTAATTAATTAATTTGATTAATTCCTCATAGAGAAAGCTTTGTGATCGTTAAGATTTTTGATTTTCCAAAAATAGTCTAAATCGACTCATTTTCATTTAAACAGCGTAAATTTTTAGTTAAGCAAATGTCAGATGTGTGTGTGTGTGTCAGGGGCGTAGCCAGAAAAAATTCGGGGAGGGGGGTTTGAAATTCTTTACATTTCAGAAGGGGGGGGGGGGGTTGAAAAAAAATTTGGATCCAAAGACCTTTTTTCAATAGAATTTTTCGATTTCGGGGGAGGGGCAAAACCCGCAGGCTACGCCCCTGGTGCGTGTGTGTTTGTATGAGTGTGTTTAGCGTTTTTTGTCGCTAGGATATCTCGAGAACGCTTCAACGGATTTCAATAAAATTTGGATGACTTATTAAGCTCATGAATATCTAAATTTGAACACAGGGATTTTCGAAAATACCCAATCCAATTTTGTTGAGCACCTTTTTTTATAACAAAAAATCGTTTTTTGCCAAAAAATTTTTCCATATGCTAAAAATACAACTTAATGAATACAAAAATCATATTACTTATCTGGAAACGAATCGATTGACTTATATAACATTTATAATTGATCAAAAATTCGTAAAATAATTCATGTTTTTTCATTTTTTTGGATTTAAAATTCTTTTTTTAATAACTTCTCCAATTAACTTTTATATTATTAATTTATTGCTCACTTGGAAGCGAAATGTCCATGAAATGGACATAATTTTTACCTAGTTTAAAATTATTTTCCTTAATTTTCAATTATCTTCTTCAATTTTTTAATTTCTTTGGCAATTTTTTACTTATTTTCATAAATTTTGATTATTTTTTACAAATTGAAATCATATTCTTCGGTTTTTTCAATTAATCTTATCGATACTTTAGTAAATTTTAATTAGTGTCGTTATTTTAATTTTTTTTTTCGTAATTATTCATTTTTTTCTTCAAATTACAATTAAATTTTTCAATTTTTTCAATTAATTTAATCAATACTCAAGTATTTCTCAATTATGTTCTTCTTCATTTAAATAAATTTTTTATTTAATGTCTAATTAATAATGCAAAATTCAATGATCAATTTCAATTATATTCATTAATTTTAAATTGTTTTCTTCACTTTTAAATTGATTTCTCATATTTTAATTAATATTCTTCAATTTAAAATCGATTTATTTTCATCTAAAAAGCGTAAATTTTGCTTACTTGAAAGCAAAATTCCCATGAAATGGACATAATTTTCACGTAGTTAATCTTGCGCCCCATTTAATGTTTAATTTAAAACAAAATTTTTATTCGATTTAAAATTTAATAAATTCAAATTTTAATCAATATTTATCTAATTAATAAAAATATTTACTGACTGGAATTTTAAATAAATTTTAATTCAATTAATATAAATTTTACGTTGCTTAAGATACAATCCACTATGATTGCAATAAGTCTATTTAAGACGATAGATTTTGCAATTTTACCAATTTTCAATCTATGTGAGTATGAATTATTTTTTCATTTCTGTTCATTATGATTTCAACCTTTTTAAAAATTTGTTGGATTCTAAATTTTAATCATCAAAATTTTAATCACCCTCAATTTCTGTTGATATAAACTTCAATTTATTCAAATTTCAAAATTGTAAAAACTAAAATTAAAGGAAAATTAGATCAATTTTAAATGTAATCAATTAAAATGTTTATTGATTAAAAATGCAATAATTCTGGATTTCAATTAATTCAAACTTCAATTTGCAATTAATCCAATGTTTAATTTATCCAATTTATCAATTAATTTAAACTTCAATTAATTGGAATTTAATTCGCTCTTAACCTCAATAAATTAATATATCGAACTTGAATCTTTTCATATTTCATTTAAGAATTCTTTTAATTTAAAAGTATTCAAATTCATTCAAATTTAATTAAAGTTATCTCATAAAAATTTTACTTTTCAATTAGATTAAGAAAATGCTTTTAAAACAATTTTTTGGTCAAAATTAAGAAAAAAATAAATATTAGTAGAATTTCAGGAATTAAAGGGAGGGGGGGGGGAGTAAAAATCTTACAATGTCGCAACATTTAAAAAATTCTTCTCTTTAAAAACTGAAAAAAATGTATTTGATTCAAAATTAACCGGTTATTTGACTATTATCAAATAAATATTTATTCGCGTATCAAATAATTATTATTTAAATCAAAAAGAATCTGTTTGAACCGAGGCTTGAACCAATAATTTTAGTATTTAAAAGAAATACCATTTAATTGACGCCGAGATTGATATAATAATATTGATATAATAATGAGATTTGAAATAATAATTATTTGATACAAGTAAATATTTATTTAATAATCGTCAGATTATCGCTTATTCTCGAATCAAATACATTTTTTTCCAGTTTACTTTTTGAAACGGGAAAAATTGATAATAAAATGTGTTTATATTTTCAGAGCAAAGTCGTTGCGAACCCCGTCCAATATGTTTGTCGTGAATTTGGCGATATGTGATTTTATGATGATGCTTAAGACTCCAATTTTTATTTACAATTCTATTAATACGGGTTTTGCGCTTGGAAATCTTGGTTGTCAAATTTTTGGCGTTGTTGGCACATTATCTGGAATTGGCGCAGGCACGACAAATGCGGCGATTGCGTACGATAGATACAGGTAATAATCAATTTTTTAAAAAAATTTATTTGTCAAATAAAAATTTTAAAAAGTTAGAAAGTACAATAAATATATTTAATACACAAAAAATAATTATATCTCATACAGTTTTCTAAATAATCAATCTTTTCTAATGTAATTATTCAATTACTGATTTGGACCTTTTTAGGTTATGTAAAAAAATGTCAATGATTTTAAGAAAAGATTTGAAAATTGTAGTGTATGAGTTGCAATTACACTAAATAGGCTTATACTTAATTAATTTCCTAAAAATCTACTTTTTATTTTTATAAAATCGAAAGAACCAAATTTTCATGTTAAAAATATTGCGCCAAAAGAAATTTGCGATTGTGGTGCCCTCTGAGCTGAACTTTATGATCCCCATTTTCCAAGTTTATTTTGATATAAACTTAGTTTAAAAAATGAATAAAAATACTAGTTTTTATTTTTTTCAGTACGATAGCGAGACCTCTAGATGGAAAATTGACCCGAGGTCAGGTGATGTTGTTCATTGTTCTGATTTGGTCGTACACGGCTCCTTGGGCCTTAATGCCTGTGATGGGTGTTTGGGGAAGATTCGCACCAGAAGGATTTTTGACAAGTTGCACTTTTGATTACATTACGGACACACCTGAAATTAGAACCTTTACTGGAACTATTTTTACATTCTCCTACGTTATACCAATGAGTCTAATTATATTTTATTATAGTCGAATGGTGGGCCATGTAATGGACCACGAGAAAGCTCTTCGAGAGCAAGCCAAAAAAATGAATGTCGAAAGTTTGAGAAGTAACGCCAATACGAATACTCAATCGGCCGAAATCCGCATTGCGAAGGTAAATTGAAACTGGTTTCAAAAACTTTCGAACTAGTTTTAAACAGTTTTTCAATACATTCCAAATAGTTTCAAACAAGTTGCAAATAATTTTAAACTTGTTCCAAATAGTTCCGAATTAGTTTTAAACTAGTTTCAAACAGTATTAAACTAGATTCAAACAATTATTTTGAAATAGTTTTAAATTGTTTAAAATAATTCTAAAACAGTTTTAAACTACTTTTAAACAATTCGGTACTAGTTTTTAACAATTTAAAACCATGTATAAAAAATTCTGAACTAGTTTTGAATAAATTCCAAACAGTATTAAACTAGATTCAAACAATTATTTTGAAATAGTTTTAAATTGTTTAAAATAATTCTAAAACAGTTTTAAACTACTTTTAAACAATTCGGTGCTAGTATTTAACAATTTAAAACGATTTATAAAAAATTCTGAACTAGTTTTGAATAAATTCCAAACAGTATTAAACTAGATTCAAACAATTATTTAGAAATAGTTTTAAATTGTTTAAAATAATTCTAAAACAGTTTTAAACTACTTTTAAACAATTCCGAAATAGTTTGGAATAATTCTGAACTAGTTTTAAACAATTCAGAACTAGATTTAAATAATTCTGAACTAGTTTTATATAATTCTGAACAAGTTTTCAACAATTCGGAACTAGTTTTTAACAATTTTGAACTGGTTTTAAACAATTCATTTCAAACAGTATTAAACTAGTTTCAAGCAGTTTCGAAATAGATTCAAAAAATCATTTTGGTATAGTTCTAAATTCTTTAAATAATATTAGAACAGTTTTAAACTAGTTTTAAGCAATTCGGAAATAGATTTCAACAATTTTGAACTAGTTTCAAACAATTTATTTCAAACAATATTAAACTAGTTTCAAACAGTTTCGAAATAGATTCAAACAATCATTTTAGAAAAGTTCTAAATAGTTTCAAATCATATTAAAACAGTTTTAAACTAGTTTTAAACAATTCGGAACTAGATTTCAACAATTTTGAACTAGTTTTAAACAATTCATTTCAAACAGTATTAAATTAGTTTCAAGCAGTTTCGAAATAGATTCAAACAATCATTTTGGAATAGTTCTAAATTGTTTTAAATACTATATTGAAACAGTTTTAAACTAGATTTAAACAGTTAGGAATTAGATTTCAACAATTTTGAACTGCTTTTAAACAATTCAGAACAAGTTTTAAATAATTCTAAACTAGTTTTCAACAATTCAAAACTAGTTTTAAATAATTCTGAACTAGTCTTCAACAATTCAGAACTATTTTTAAATAATTCGGAACTAGTTTTGAGTTCATTTCAAACAGTATTAAACTAGTTTCAAGCAGTTTCGAAATAGATTCAAACAATCATTTTGGAATAGTTCTAAATTGTTTCACATAATATTAAAACAGTTTTAAACAATTAGGAACTAGTTTTCAACAATTTTGAAATAATTTAAAATAATTCAGAACTAGTTTTGAATTAATTTCAAACAGTATTAAACTAGTTTTAAGCAGTTTCGAAATAGATTCAAACAATTATTTTGGTATAGTTCTAAATTCTTTAAATAATATTAGAACAGTTTTAAACTAGTTTTAAGCAATTCGGAACTAGATTTTAACAATTTGGAACTGCTTTTAAACAATTCAGAACTAGAACTAGTTTTCAACAATTTTGAAATAATTTTAAATAATTCTAAACTAGTTTTGAATTAATTTCAAACAGTATTAAACTAGTTTTAAACAGTTTCGAAAAAGATTCAAACAATCATTTGGTATAGTTCTAAATTCTTTAAATAATATTAGAACAGTTTTAAACTAGTTTTAAGCAATTCGGAACTAGATTTTAACAATTTTGAACTAGTTTTAAACAAATCATTTCAAACAATATTAAACTAGTTTTAAACAGTTTCGAAATAGATTCAAACAATCATTTCGGAATAGTTCTAAATTGTTTCAAATAATTCTAAAACAGTTTTAAACTAGTTTTAAACAATTCGGAACTAGATTTCAACAATTTTGAACTGCTTTTAAACAATTCAGAACTAGTTTTCAACAATTTTGAACTATTTTTAAATAATTCTGAACTAGTTTTGAACTAATTTGAAACAGTATTAAACTAGTTTTAAACAGTTTCGAAAAAGATTCAAACATTCATTTTGGTATAGTTCTAAATTCTTTTAATAATATTAGAACAGTTTTAAACTAGTTTTAAGCAATTCGGAACTAGATTTTAACAATTTTGAACTAGTTTCAAACAATTCATTTCAAACAATATTAAACTAGTTTTTAACAGTTTCGAAATAGATTCAAACAATCATTTTGGAATAGTTCTAAATTGTTTCAAATAATCTTAAAACAGTTTTAAACTAGTTTTAAACAATTCGGAACTAGTTTTCAACAATTTTGAACTAGTTTTAAACAATTCATTTCAAACAGTATTAAACTAGTGTCAAGCAGTTTTGAAATAGATTCAAACAATCATTTTGGAATAGTTCTAAATTGTTTTAAATACTATTGAAACAGTTTTAAACTAGTTTTAAACAATTCGGAACTAGACTTCAATAATTTTGAATTGCTTTTAAACAATTTTGAACTATTTTTAAATAATTCTGAACTAGCTTTGAACTTTTTCATGTTATATTAAAAAAGTTTCAAATATTGCCGAATTAGTTTAAGATTATTTAAAAGTAAAACAGTACCGAACTACTTTTAATAATTTTTGAACTAGTTTTAAATTAATTTCAAGTAGTTCTAAAATAGTTTCAGAAAGTTACAAAATGGTTTTAAATGATTTAGGACTTGTTTCAAATCTCGTTTCAAATAGATTTTGACTTTTTTCAAACTAACAGGTTTAAACTATTTCCTGACAGTTTAAAACTAGTTTCAAAAGGTTTTGGACTAATTCAAACATGTTTGAAACAGTTTTAAACAGGTTTAAAATAGTTTCGAAAAGTTTTGAAATAATTTAAAACGGTTTTGGAATTATTCCAAATAATTCGAAAACAGTTTGAGAATGTTTCGAAATTTTTTTACAATTTCGAATTATTTTCAAACAGGTTTATAAACTAGTTTCAAACAGTTCGAAACTTATTTTAAACAGTTTTGAAGTAATTTCATTTTTGAATTATTTTCAAACACTTTCGAATGACTATCAAATAGTTTTAAACTAGCTCCAGATAGTTTTAAATTAATTTTAAAAAGTTCCGAATTAGTTTCAAACAGTTTTAATATAATTCAGAACAAATTGTTTAGAAACCGATAATTAAAATAAATATAAATTAAAAATTTGTCTGCTATATTGAATCCGCCATTTTGGATTTTAGAATTTAAAAGAATTGAGGAGCAAATTTGCTGATTTTAAAGTCATTGAAACGCCAATTTTGAATATTAATATTTTTTATTATTCTGCACGGACTGATGGAAAAAATAAAAAATTTAAATTTACAGGCTGCGGTGACAATTTGTTTCTTATTCGTTGCTGCTTGGACGCCTTATGGTGTAATGGCAATGATCGGAGCTTTCGGAAATAAAGCTTTATTAACTCCTGGAGCTACAATGATTCCAGCTTGTTGTTGCAAAGCTGTTGCTTGTTTAGATCCCTATGTTTATGCCATCAGCCATCCTCGATACAGGTATCTAAAAAAAATGAATGCTTTAAAATCCCTTTTCTTTTTTACTTTATTTTTTAATTTACATTTATCTTAATACTGTTAAATTTAGTAAAATAATATTAGTTAATTAAAAAAAAGAAGTTTAATAATTTTTTTTTGACAAATTTAGGTATTTTTTTACTTTTAATTAAGTAAACTAAATACCATTTACAATATAAATTCGAATTTAATTTTATTTTCAATTAGGAAATAACAAAGTAAAAAATTATTTGCAGACTGGAATTGCAAAAGAGACTGCCTTGGCTTGAAATTCAAGAAAAACCAATCTCAGATGCGGCCAGTACTACAACAGAGGCTGTAAATCCTTCTAGCACTTAAGTTTTTGAATGAATTATTATTAGTAACTTGGCTGTTACTTCATTGTTGTATTGATAATTGCAAAAAAAAAATTAATTCATTAAAACTATATTTTAATCTTCGAAAAAGAATCTTCTACGTATTGACGGACTTGCAATTGGCTTATTTGTAAAATTATAATTTCTCTTGTTTAACATGTAAGTAATTACGTTAAATATACACATATGTATTTTCTTATTTTATTTTGTAATAAAAAATCTTCTCTGACGTTTTAAATAAATAATGCATTAAATATGTATAAGGATTTTTCAACTTTTTTTGTTTAATTTCATTAATTTTTTGTAACAAAAATATTGTACAACTCAAATTATTTTAGTTAAATGATTCTGATTATAGATGCATTATATTAAACAATTCAATTTATATAGGATTTTGATTAAACAATTCAAAACAGACAATTCAAGTTAAACAATTTTGATTAGATAATACCGAATTTGAATAATTTAATTTAATCAAACAATTTAAATTTAAAATTTTCTGAATTCAATACTGTTGTTGAATTAATTTAAATTAAACAATTCAAATAAAACAGACTGATTATGTGATTTAAATTAAACAATTTAAAATAGATGATTCATATTAGGCATATTAGGCAATTAATTATTATTATTTATTTCGATTAAAAAGAATAGAATTTAAACTATTTAATTTTTTAATTATTCAATTTAAATTAAGCAAACAATTAATTATTTGTTTAATTTAAATTAAAAAAATTGAAATAAAACTAATAGAATTAAGCAATTTAATATAGATGATTTAAATTAAACAATTTAGGTTAGACGATTTACAAATTTTAATTTAAAAATACAAATTTTAAATTGTTTATTGAACTTTTTAATTTAAAATTTTAATTAAACAAACAATCGTGTATTTGTTTAATTTTTATTCGAATTCTATTCAATTTTTATTCGAATTCTATTTAATTTGATTCGAATTAAATAATTCCGACAACGAATTATCTGAATAAACAAAAAATTGTTTAATTTAAATTACACAAACAATCGTGTATTCGTTTAATTTGTATTCGAATTCTATTTAATTTGATTCAAATTGAACAATTTCAACTATAAATTGTTTGAATAACGAATGAATTGTTTAATTTAAATTAAAAAATTTAAATAAAACAGACATATTTTACTATTTAAATCAAACAGTTTAGAATAAACGATTAACATTATAAACAATTGACATTAGACGATTCAAAAATCTGAATTAAAAATGTCAAATTTGAATTGGTTGAATATCAATTCGAATTGTCTGAATGAAGTTTTAAATTGTTTAACCAAAGTTAAACAATTCAAAAACAACAATATTAAACATTTAAATTAAACAATTCAAATAAAATAGTCAGAATATAAAATTTTAAATTAAACAAATAAGAATAAGTGATTGAAATTAAACAATTCAGGTCCGATAATTAAAATTAAACAATTCAAATTAAACGATTAAAAAAAATTAAAAATTAAAATTTAATTAAAATTAAAGGATTCAAATTAAACAATTTAAATTAGCCAATCCAATTGAAGAATTGGACTAATTTAATTTACAATCAGAACTTATTTGAGGGCAGTTATGCAATAATTATATAAAGGGCTGTACAATTGTAAATACTTTTATATAAAAGAAGAATTAAATAACCTGATTCTCTGAAAAGAATCCGATTAAAAGTAAATTTAAATCGAATCTCTTTTTCAAATACAGAATTCTCTTGATTTTCTGCGAAATGAAGGAAAAAAAAATAATTTGGGCACTGCTACCTTAAATATTTACGCTCCTGTGTTTAAATGACTACATTCCTTATTGGACGATTTTTAAACACTTTCTTTAATACAGTAGATTTACAATCAAACGAAAATATGTAAACTTGGGAATTATTACCTGTTATCAAAAAATACTATTTTAAAAAAAAATATTTTTGTAAATTAAGCAAAACTGTAAATGTTTATATTTATAACAATATCTTACTGACTGAAAAAAATTATAATATTTATTTAATTAAACTATGTAATTATAATTTTTTATGCAACCCAAAGTTTATGTATTATAAATAATTTATATTAAAAACTTTTTTTTACAGATTACTTGACATCGATTTGGTAAACATTAAGAATAGTTTATCATTTTTATGTTTCGAGGACATACTTATCTAAAGGAATAAAAAATTACAGATTACAGACTATTATTCTCAATTTAATGAATTTTATTTCAGAATAGAATTTTTAAAAAATACTTTTACATTTATTTATAACATTATAAAAGGGCAAATTATACTTTTTTTCTGAAACTACTTATCATTAATAAAAAAAAATCTTCCCTTATTGAAAAATACGTCAAGAAGAGATACAAAATGTTTTTTAGGCAAAAGAACCCGTCAGTTTTAAAATTCAAAATGGCGGATCCACAATGGCGGAAGAATTTTTAAAAAATTACCAGTTTATTAGAAAAATCGAAATATTAATTTTAATAACATACCAAATAAAAAAAATCAAATTATCACATCATGCAAGTTTGTTATTAATCAATTTTTTAAGCAATCTGACTTAACCCTTCATATCATAATCCTTCGGATCCGAGTGAACATTCATCAGCTCAGTGATGACCTTCATTTGAGAATTTTCTCCAACAAAATCTTTTTACATTAATAGAAAGAATTTTATTTTTTATTTTTTTTTTTTCCTTAAATAAATTTGAGCTAAATAAAAAAGTTGTCTTCAACTATTCAACAAAGCTGTTTAAATATTTCCGCTGATTTGTACCAATTCGTTAATCCTGGGCTCTAGAGGCGATTAGTGCGATCCTGGAAGTGGAAAGTCCAAGTTTATTTGTGAGAGTAAAGCCTTTATGCGCGTATATTTGAACGGTCTCTGCAGTTTGTGACTCGAGTCGAGTTTACTTAGAACAGTTAACAAACTCGATGCCCTCTATTTCTTATTTTATAAAGTTGCAACGTGCCACACAAGCCAACACAAATTGTAATAAAATTACAATTTACCAAGTTTCGTGACAAAAAGAAAAAAAAAAGAAACGCATCTTGCCAAAGATTACAGTGATAGAAATAATATTACAGTATGTTGGAAATATCTAATCTGTAATTTATCTCATAGCAGTTACAGTTTAAACTCTCAGCTGTTCACATGAAACTAAAAACATTCTCATCATTGACAACAATCTCTGGAAAATATTCTTCAATAATAAACTTATATAAAAAAAGTTCCGTTCCTTCAAGAACGAAGGTAAAAGTTGTTTTCATTGGATTTTTTTGGGAAAAAGAATTTAAAAAAACATTCTTCAGCTTTCTTATAACCACTTTTGCTTTGGTATTAATTTTAAAATCACATTGTTTTTAAATTAAGTTTTAAATAAATTAAAATAAAGTTTATATTTTTTTTGTAATTTATTTTTTGAATTATTTTTTATTATTGTAATAGAGAGTAATTTTTGTTTGTTTGTTTATTATTATTAATTTTCTTTAATTTACTTTAAATTCTGTTTATTTAGTGATTTGTTTTTAACAACGCTAGATGGCGTGTAATTATTTATTTTGAATTTTAATTAAAAGTGTAAAACGTGAAAATAATTGCTGCATTAATATTCTTTCTTTGTTGTGTCGTTTAAATGAAAATGTTAATAAGACGAGTAAATTGTGATGAATAAAAAGTTGATTGATCGATTAATAATTAGGTATGATTACCGGTGATAAATTATAGACTGAGTGGATTCACCTTTAATCAAGTGTTTATTATTGTTTTTTATAGATGTAAATTATTATTCTCGTTTATGGATTATTTTTTATAATCCAATTTAATAACTGATAAAAATACATATAATAATAATAGTAGAATAAAAATTATAATAGTAATAATAATAATAATAACAACATAATAAATAATAATACAAAAAACTAAAATAGTCATAAATAATAATCGTTTCGTTTTTAAAATCGTATCGTGTTTTCTAATGTTTATTTATATTTTTATATATATTTTTATATCACATGTTAGTAAACTATTTACAAGTAATTTAACTCAATTGATGCCAAAAATAACAAGAAAAAAGTCTGTTCTAATTTTAAATTCAAGTGGCGCCTGACAGCTGATTGGCTTACTTTTGATTTAGTGCACTCATCAAATTAGAAAAAAAAACTTTTTAATAATAAAAATTTTTTTTCTAAAAAAAATGTTCTAAATTTTCTAAATAAAAATTTTGTTTCTTAAACAATTTTACTTATTTTTCAGCAACATCACGAAATGAAAGCGTTATCAAAATGATTAAAGATATTATTTAAAATTCAGTACCTAAGTTACTTATTTTAGACCGAAAAATATAGTTTTACTAAAAAATGGTTGATTAGCTTAGTGTCAAGTAAATTCTGGTAAGTGGTATTAATTTTACCGATTAAGATTATTTTAAAGATTAAATTAAAAATAATAAAAAAAAAAAAACTTTTTCTTTACCGAAACAATTTGAAATTATTGCAATTTTTTATCAGAAAATTTATTTCTTTAGTAAACAATAATTAACTTTTTTTTATTTGTCATTTATACTTGCGTGTTTTAACAACTCGCTTTATCGCAAAGAAGGAAAATTTTGTATAAAAATTATATTCCAGCAGAAATAAGATAATCTCGAAATTTTTAGGTTGATCATCAAATTACCAAACAAAACAAAATTTCAACTCGTTTCATTATCATGGATTGGTACAAAAAGTTAAACCAGAAAAAGTAAGTAATTAATAGAATAATTTTAAACAAATAAATAACCTACTTTTTTGAAAATAAATTTTGCACACACGCATTTTAATCTTTTTAATGATGTGAGTGTATGAGATCGCTGAGTCATTTGTAAAGTTCTGTATCATTGTTTTTCCTCTTTTATAGTTAATACACAAATCTATTATGTAACAAGGTATGTCATTTTTTTTCAATTACAGAGCACATTCATTTCGTGGAGATAACCTTGAAAATTTTGACCAAAGAAAAGCGAGATGGAGAAGCATTTATGTCATTTATTTCACAATGTTTCTAATGTCTTTAGGATTCAGCATAGTTCTTACCGGGATTTATGATTATTTACAAAAAAAGGTAATTTCGTCACTAGAAAAGGATAATTCATGATAATTTATACTAACAAAACGAGTATTAGTTATAAGTTAAATAAATTTAGAAACTACGAAGAAAATCGAAATCTCCAAGATTATCAAAAGGTTTTTTTTAAAAAAAAAACTTTTTCTTTTTTACAAAACACGAAAATGTGTTCAATTTAATTGCTTATGTCTCTCTAAACTTAAATTAGTGTTTTCTACTAATGAATTAGAGAAAAGTGAGCTACTATTAAATAGTAAGAATTTTACTATTTTTTAAGTAGAAAACTATAGGTACTAATTGAAATAGTAAAGTTTCATTATTTCAATTTGTAGTTTTCTACTATTTCAATTAGTAATTTTTAGTAGAAAATTACTAATTAAAATAGTAAAGTTTCACTATTTCAATTTGTAGTTTTCTACTATTTAAATTAGTAATTTATAGTAAAAAACTACTAATTAAAATAATAAAGTTTTACTATTTCAATTTGTAGTTTTCTACTATTTAAATTAGTAATTTATAGTAAAAAACTACTAATAGAAATAATAAAGTTTCACTATTTCAATTTGTAGTTTTCAACTAAAAAATTAGTAAGATTCTTACTATTTAATAGCAGCTTACTTTTCGCTAATTAGAAATAGAAAACCACTAATTCCGATTATGTTGAAAGAGATGAAAGAAAATAATTCTATAGTAACGTAAAAATAAAGATAAAAAAATTGAAAAATTCTCCACGCGAAAAAGTTTTGGAGAAATGTTTTTAGGAGTGGAACTCCCCAAAAATTCTGGAAAATTTCTGACAATTTTTTTCGTAATTTGCGCAGAAATTTTTTTTCTTTAAAATCATTTCCATAAATTTCCTGGGAATTTTTGTCATTTTAACATCTGCCAATGTTGAGTCCTTCTCGGAAAATTCTAGAAAAATTTCAGGGAACTTTTTCGAAAGTTTTTCAGAAATTTTATCTCGTATTTTTCGGCAATTTTTATCATTGTAATCATTCTCGAAAATGTCTCGGGAATTTATTTTGGTTGATTTCTGGGAATTTTTGGCATTTATATTCACTTCCGGAAAATTCTTGAAAAGTTTCTAGGAATTTTATTCAGAAGTTTCCCAGAAACTTTTTTCGGAAGTTTCCCGGGAATTCTTATCTTTGTAATGCCCCCGGAAAAATTTTCGAGCCATTCCCGAAAAATTCTAGAAAAATTCCCGAAAAATTCCAGGGAACTTTTTCGGGAGTTTCTGAGAAATTTTTTCGAGAGTTTTTCGGGAACTTTTTGTCATTGTAGTCATTCCCAAAAATTATTTGAAAATTTTCTTCAAGAATCTTCCAGGAATTTTCGTCACTAATTACTGCAAAAAATGTATTGATTCTCTCACAAAAAATTCTCGGCAATTTTTTTTTTGGGAGTTTTTCGAGAATTTTTGTCACTGTTATCACTGAAGAAAAAAATAAATTCTGAATTAGTGTTTTTTCTGTTAGAAAGAAATATTCAAAATCTACCATATTGCAAAAGCACATTTGATATTTTCTATTAATAACTGATGTTTGGAGCATAAAGAAAAATTATTTATTAATGTTTTCATTCAGTTAGATTCGCCAGGAGTGGAGTTTATGGGATTTGTAGTGGCGGCTAATCCTTTGGGACAGATGATATTTTCTCCATTGATAGGATGGTGGAGTAATAAATTAAGTTCCTCAAGATTACCTATGTTAATAACATTAGCTCTTTTCACATTTGCCTCTGGACTTTACAGTGTCCTGGAACTTCTTCCAGCAGAGGGAAGAAAATCTGCCATGCTCGTAGCACGTTTTTTGGTTGGAGTAAGTTCTGGTAATTATAAATCAAAATTTAAAAAGTTTCTTTTTTCTGAAATTTGAAACCTTTAAAATTCCTCATTTTTTAACCTTTGACGCTTTCCGATTTTAGTTAATCCCATTTTCAGCGCTTCCAAATTTCAGTGCATTTATAACATTTTCAAATTTAAATGTACCTAATTTGGAATGCTTAATTATTTTAAATGTACAAGCTAATTTGCGATACTTAAAATTTAAATGCATCTAATTTGTATAACAGCGACAACTAAATGAATCTAATTAAGCATCGCTTAAAATTTAGATTAATGTAATTTGCAATTACCAAAATTTGAATGCGTTTGATTATGAAAGTTTTTGAACTTGATTCCGTTCAATTTTCAAATGTAAATTAATCAAAATTCAAACATTTGAAAATTCAATAAAGCCAAAATAAAGTATGTATTTTTAATTTGAATTGATATACTTTCTTCGATTTTTAATGAATCTTTTCAAAATTTAATTTTCTTTTAATTATAATATCGATTGTTTATTCCATTTTTAATTACTTCTATAATTTTTCAAATATTTTCTTCGGTATGAAATCTAATTTTTATTTATTGATTACTGGCATTGACTTTCAATTCATTTCTTCATTTTTCAATTTTTGTCATAAATTTCCAATTTTTTTCTTCAAATTACAATTATATTCTTCAATTTTCCAATTAATTGTTTGAATACTTAATTAATTATTTTTATCCTTTTTTATTTAGCTTTGTCACTTATTGTTTTCATCTTTCTTCCTTCCAGTATTTTTAATTTTTAACTATTTTCATGCAAATTTCAATTATGTTTTTCAATATTCTAAATTAATACTACCTATATTCATTTAAAAATTTTATAATAATATTTTTTCAATTATTTTACTGAATTTGTAATTAATTCCTTTAAATGTCAGTTGTAATTTTCAATTTTTTTGTCAAAGATCTTCTTTAATTTTTAATTATTTTTTTCTAATATTTTTAATATATTTTTTAAAATTTTCAACTATTTACTTCAATTTTCAATTATGTTCTTCAATTTTTTGCATTACTTCCCTCAAATTTTAATTATTTTCTTCAGTATTAAATCTAATTTTTATTTATTGATTATTCTCGTTAATTTTGAATTCCTTTCTTCATTTTTCAATTTTTGTTATAAATTTTCAATTATTTTCTTCCAATAAAAAATATATTCTTCAATTTTCCAATTAATTATTTCAATACTTAATTAATTATTTTTGTCATTTTTTATTTAGCTTTGTCACTTATTGTTTTCATCTTTCTTCCTTCCAATATTTTTAATTTTTAACTATGTTCATGCAAATTTTTATTATATTTTTCAATATTTTAAATTAATAATACTTATATTCATTTAAGAATTTTATAATAATATTTTTTCAATTATTTTACTGAATTTTAAATTATTTTCTTCTAATATTTTAAATATATTTTTCAATTTTTTCAATAAATTTGCTTCAATTTTCAATTATGTTTTTCAATTTTTTGTATTACTTCCCTCAGATTTCAATTATTTTCTTCAGTATTAAATCTAACTTTTATTTATTTATTATTGTCATTAATTTTGAATTCCTTTCTTCATTTTTCAATTTTTGTCATAAATTTCCAATTTTTTTCTTCAAATTACAATTATATTCTTCAATTTTCCAATTAATTGTTTGAATACTTAATTAATTATTTTTATCCTTTTTTATTTAGCTTTGTCACTTATTGTTTTCATCTTTCTTCCTTCCAATATTTTTAATTTTTAACTATTTTCATGCAAATTTCAATTATGTTTTTCAATATTCTAAATTAATACTACCTATATTCATTTAAAAATTTTATAATAATATGTTTTCAATTATTTTACTGAATTTTTAATTAAGTCCTTAAATTCCTTAATTCCTCAGATTTCAATTATTTTCATTAATATCAAATCTAATTTCTATTTATCGATTAGTGTAATTAATTTTTAATTCCTTTCTTCATTTATCGATTTTTGTCATAAATTTTCAATTATTTTCTTCAAATTACAATTATATTCTTCAATTTTTCAATTAATTTCTTTAATACTCAATTAATTATTTTTATTCCTTTTTATTCAGCTTCGTCAATTATTATTTTCATATTTTCCCATCAAATTTTCAATTATTAACGATTTCCATGCAAACTTCAATTATATTTCTCAATTCTTTAAATTAATGTTACCTTCATTCATTTAAAAGTTTTATAATTGTATATTTCCAATTATTTTACTGAATTTTTAACTGACTGCTTGAAATGCCAATTGTAATTTTCAATTTTGTTAATGCTATTCTTCAATTTTTCATTATTATACTTGACTGTTCAATTATTTTCTTCAACTTTTTGCATTATTTCCTTTAGAGTTGAATTAATTTTTTCACTTTTTAACAATATTATTCTACTTTTCAATTATTATCTTTAGTATTAAATCTAGTTTTTATTTATCGATTATTGTCTTTAATTTTCAATTCCTTTCTTCATTTTTCAATTTTTGTCTTAAATTTCAATTATTTTCTTTAAATTATTCTTCAATTTTCTATCTAAATTTTATTTATTGATTATTGTCATTAAGTTTTAATTCCTTTCTTAATTTTTCAATTTTTGTCATAAATTTTCAATTATTTTTTTCAAATTATTCTTCAATTTTCCAATTAATTTCTTCAATACTTAATTAATTAATTCAATTCTTTTTTATTTAGCTTATTCATCACTTATTATTTTCATATTTTTCCATCAACCTCTACAATTTTTAACGATTTTCATGCTAACTTTAATTATATTTTTCTATTATTTCAATTAATGTTATCTTTTTTCATTTAAAAGTTTTATAATTGTATTTATTCAATTTTTTTACTGAATTTTTAATTGCTTACTTAAAATATCAATTATAATTTTCAAATTTGATAATGTTCTTCTTTAATTTTCTATTATTTACTTTAATGTCAAATTATTTTCTTCAATTTCTTACATTATTTCTCTGAGATTTCAATTATTTTCTTCCATTTTTAATAATATTGTTCAATTTTTCAATTATTTTCTTCAGTATTAAATCTAATTTTTATTTATCGATTATTGTCGATAATTTTAAAAATTTTAATTCATTTCTTCATTTTTTAATTTTTGCCATAAATTTCCAATTATTTTCTTCAAATTACTATTATTTTCTTTAATTTTCCAATTAATTTCTTTAATACTCAATTATTTTTATTCCTTTTTATTTAGCTTTGTAACTTATTATTTTCATATTTTTCCACCAATACCTTAAATTTTTAACTATTTTCATGCAAACTTCAATTATATTTTTCAATATTTTAAATTAATATTACCTATATTCATTTAAAATTTTTATAATTGTATTTTTTCAATTATTTCACTGAATTTTTAATTAAGTCCTTAAAACGTCAGTTGTAATTTTCAATTTTTTTGTCAATGATCTTCTTAAATCTTCATTTATTTTCTTCTATTTTAAATCTGTTCTTTAATTTTTTCAATTATTTACTTTAATTTTCAATTATGTTCTTCAATTTTTTGCATTATTTCTCTCAGATTTCAATTATTTTCATTTAATTTTTAACAATATTGTCCGATTTTTCAATTATTTTTTTTATTTGCTTCCTTATAGTATTTTGTGTTATTTTCGTTAATGCTTAATTGTATTCTACAATTTTAAATTAATTTCTCAAATTTTCATTAAGTTCTTCAATTATTTTAATTGTGTTTTTTTAGTTTTCAATTATATAATTCAAAATTTTCCATTTCTTTCTTTTTTTTTCTTACCTATTACTGTTTAATATTTTCAATCATTTTCATTCAATTTTAAAATTAAAATATATAATTTTTATATATTTTAATTTTTAATAATTTTTTCCTTTCATTTTCAACTTTTTAATTATTTTTCTCAATATTAACTCTATTTCTTTATTTTTCAATTACCTTTTTAATTATAAACTATTTTTTAATCGTATTTAGACTTGTGCTTTATTTTTAACCTCGTTTTCAACTATTTCTTTAATTTTTAATTATAAATTGTTTATTATTTTCTTCAGATTCCAATTACATCTTTAATTTTTAGTTCATTTCTTTCTTCAATTTTTATTGACATCTTGCATTTTTCCAACTTTCTTCTTCAAATCTAATTATTTTGGTAAATGTTTCCAATTATTCTCTTCAGTCAAAAAATATATTCAGTTATTGTTTCAATTTGTAAAAAGTGGACCTCGACATAATTTATTTCCAACCTTTAAAACCTTGAAAGGATCTTAAATTTGTTTTTCAAAAATCCCTCAATACCCTGAATCTTTTTCTATCTCAAACGTTTTAGTAATTTTACACCAAATAGTTTATCCTAAACTAAATTTTTTCGTTTTTATAAATTTCCATTTGAGTCAAATGCTAAAACTACAAATTCCAATTCCCCTTGAATGCAAGGATTTAGAATGGAAAAACGTTAAAAATTTGAAGAAAGGATTAGAACCGAAAATTGTCTAAACTCCATTTATAAACTAAACATACTTCCAGAATAGAATAAAAATATCAAAATACCCTCTACCTCAAAAAATCTACTTGACACTAAAGTGTGAAGAAATAAGAATCTAAAGCGGAATGAAATTCTTTACAGCAAATATTGCAGTAGCAAGATCTTATCTCTCAGCTGCCACAAGATTTTCAGAAAGGACACACGCTGTATCGATGGTGTCCCTTGCACAGGTTTGAAAATTTGTCGAATTTCGTGATATCTCTTGAGATCTCCAAGATCCAGAAAAATTTTATCGCGATATGTTTGAGTTAAAATATTCATTGTGCCTCACTTTTTCAGGTATTGGGATTTGTGGTGGGACCAGCTTTACAAGCAGCAGTGACATTTTTGGGACCACATGGTTTCAATTTGTTTGGTTTGCCCATTAATATGTACACATCCGTTGGCTGGATCAATGTACTTTTAGGGGTTTTAAACTTTATTCTTTTTCTTCCCGGAAATTTTTCCGAGCACAAAATTGCAGCCCGAGAAGCTTTAAAAGAACAGAACGATTCTAGTGGCAAGTTTCATTATAAATTTTTTTTTTCTTTCTTCAAAATTCGTTTCTTTTTAATAAAAGCAGATTGAATGGAAAGATTTGACTTTTTCGTTAAATTGACAGCCATTTCTTGTTAAAATTTGCAGAGGAAGCAAATTGGAAAGCCAGAAAACCCGACTACTTGGCGTCTTGGACACTAATATGTGCTTTCTTGGTTTTAGTCTTCAATTTCGTTCTTATTGAAACGTAAGTTATGAGATGAAATTAAAGACTTAAAGGGGAAAGTGTTAAACGGATATTCCGTACATTGTTTACTAATGAGAGAAATTTTTGTGCGTATTGTTAAAAAATCTTTTTAGGGTTCTAAACTTTTGTTACGTTATAAAAAGTTGGAAACAGTTTAAGAGCAGTTCTAAACAGTTTTAAACAAGTTTTAAACAGTTTCAATTATTTCTAAATGGATCCCAACAGTACGAAACAATTTGCGTCTAGTTATAAAAAGCCTTAATTTTGAAAATATTTTAAATAGTTATAATTAAATCGAAACAGTCTTAAACCAGTTTTAAAGAATTTTAATAAGTTTAAACCAGTTTTAAACTGTTTTTCACTAGTATACTCAAACAATTTTAAAACCAATTCTGAGTAGTTTTGAATAGGTTCTTAAAAGTTTTTAACATCTTTTATCAGCATTGAGTAGGTCTAAAAAGTTTTGTATTGGATCAAAAGAGTTAAAACAATTTGAAACTAGTCCTAAACGGTTTTAATTAAACAGTTTTGAATAACCCAGTTATAAGCAGTTTTAAATTTAAAAACAGATTTAAAGAGCTTTAATTAAATTCAAAATAGTTTTAGAATATTTTTAAATGGTTTTAAGTAGTTCTAAATAGTTTAAAGTTGATTGTAATTAGTTCTAAAAAGTTTGAAACATGTTCAAAATAGAATAAAACACAATTGTAATTTTAAACCGTTTTGAACAAGTTCTGAACAGATTTAACTGAGTTTTAAATACTTTGAAGTGATTTTAAACAATTTTAAATAGTTTAACAAACTTTAATCAGTTTTAGTTTGTTAAAAACATTTTTTAATAAATTTTAAACAGTTTTTAAAAAGTTCTAAACAGCAAGGAGTTTTAATGAAATTATCTTAAAAATTTTGAACAGTTTTTAAGTAATTTTAGTAAGTTTTAAGTTGTTCAAAACAGTATTTAGCAAATTCTGAACAGTTTAAAAAATGTACTAAAAATCAACGAATTTTAATTAGATCTTAACAGTTTTTAACAGTTTTGAACTAATTTTAAGTTTTAAGTTGTTCGAAATAATATTTAAGAAATTCTAAACAGTTTTAAAAAAGTTCTAAAAATCAAGTAGTTTTAATTAGATCTTAAAAGTTTTCAACAGGTTTTAAGTAGTTCTAAGTTTTAAGTAGTTTTAAGTTTTAAGTAGTTTTAAGTTTTAAGTTGTTCTAAACTGTTTTTAACAGATTCTAACCAGTTTTAAAAAAGTATTAAACAGTATAAGGAGTTTTCATTAAATCTTAACAGTTTTGAACTAATTTTAAGTTGTAAGTTGTTCGAAACAGTTTTTAACAGATTCTAAACAGTTTTAAAAAAGTTTTAAAAATCAAGGAGTTTTAATTAGATCTTAACAGTTTTGAACAGTTATGAACTAGTTTTAAGTTGCTCGAGACAGTTTTTGCAAATTCCAAACAGTTTTAAAAAAATTCTAAACAGAAAAAAATGTTAAATGGTTTTAAGTTTAAATAAACGGCACTAAATTTAAAACATTTTAAAGTGGTTATAAACAGTTTAGAATAATTCTAAATAAGTTTAAACAGTTTTTAACCAATTCTTAAATGATTGGAACAATTGGAACATGTTCGTAACAATCTTAATCATGTTTTATCTGTTTCAAGCAGTTCTAAACTATTTTGAATTAATTCTAAAGAGTTTTAAACAGGCTTTAGACAGGTTCTAAACAGTTTAAAATATTATTAATGAATTAACCAAATCTACAGAGATTTCAACAAGTATAAAACAACTTAAACTAGTTCCAAACAGTTTTAAGTTGTTTTATTAATTTTAACTTTTTGGGAATTATCTGAAAAGAATTTAAAACAAAGAAACAAACTTTTTTCGATTTTGAAAGGTTAAAAATAGACACACTGTTTTTTTTATTTTGACAAAAGTATTACTAATGAGTTTAAAACAAGTCCAGAACATTTCTAAACAGTTTTAAACCATATCCAGAGAATTTTAAACATGTTTGAAATAATTTAGCTCTAAACAAATTCAAGTAGTTTTAAATAATTAAAATCTTTTCCGAACCATTACTTAAGATTTTAAAACAAGTTTTAAGCTGTTTTACCCAGTTTTAAACGAGGTCTAAATTTCGAACTAATTTTAGAAATGTTTTATTCCATTTTGATCAGAAAATTAAGTAAATTTCAATTCAAAATTGGAACAAATTTAATTCCAATTTCGAGTTTGATTTTTCTGGAAAAGAAGGTTACAAAAGTTTGCAAATTGGTTGTCATTTTGAATTAAAATTATAAAGGTCTTTAATTGTTTCAGTCTTGGTAGTTCCTTGACAATGAATCAATTTGCATGGACAGGCAAAGAAGCAATGTACTACGTGGGTATCTTGATGAGTGTAGGAGCTATAGTCGCTTGCATAATGTTCGTAATGATTGGACCAATTTGCAAGAGGTGAGTTTAATCTTTAAAAAAATTTGCCAATTTAAAAGTTTTCTTTAAAACTATCAAACAACTAATTTACATTGAATTTTGTTATAAATTATACTAATTCTAGTGCTGTTGATATTTATATATCGCGTTAGAATTTCAAATTTTATTTTAAGTATTTTCCAAAAATTTTCTGATTTAAAAGGGTACATGATGGAGGAATGATGTCACTAATATAGGCAAAAATCTCCCGTAAACTTTCTCAAAAAAGAATAAATATTTTGATCCCAAACTTTGCAGAATTACTTTAAATATCTTTAAAAATGCCTGTCTGACCTAAATTTCTTTAAATTTGGTCTTTAAATTAATTTTTCTTTTTAAATTCGCTGATTTTCGGAAGTTTTAACAAAGTAATTTCATGACAAAGTTCAAACAAATTTGGGTCAGACAGATTTTTTTAATGATATTTCAAATAATTTTACAAAGTTTGGTGAAAAAATAAGTATTAGTTTTAGAGAAAGTTTAGGAACATGTTTTGCCTATATCAGTGACGTCATTCTTCATCACATACCCTTAAATCTCATAAAGTAGATTTATTTTCTTCTTTTCCCAAAAACTGCATTTATGAGATTTCATAATATTATGACTTATATAAGTTATATTATTACACATAACGTACATTATATATTTTTTCACGCATACAATTTTTAGAGTTGCCGAAAGAAAAGTAATGATGTGGGGTGGTTTCTTCTGCATGATTGTGGGCAGAATATTTATGATTCCTTGGGGTCCCGATCCTCCACCAATTGCCGAATTTGGTCGTAAGTATTCATTTGCCATTCATTTATATAACAATAGTTTTTTTTTATTATTAAAGATTATTAATAATTAACGATTATATTTATTATTGATATAATCGTTAGTTAAAAATAATATTTAACAATATTTTTTTTTCAGCTTCTTCACAAAAGAAGCTATATTTCTTCATTTTTACACATTTTTTTTAAATGTAAATTAACTTTCCTCTATCTCTGACACTTTACTGACTTTACAACGAAATTCCCTGATTCTTTTTGTTCGGAGCAAAGACGAAAATCTGCTAACAACTCAAAGATGAATCAATTTTAGTTTTATTTTTTAACACTTTTTTTTACTCATAAATGTTTGTACTACAACGCTGAAGTACTAAAAAATCAAGACTTTTAATATTAACTAAAAAAAATGTTAATAACTTTTGAAAATATAAAAAATTATTTTTTGAGTAAATGATTTCAAGGTATTTCTATATAAGAAACTTAGCATACTCCAAAGTAAATTATATAATTTTATACACAAAACTTATTTAAACTATTTTCAAATAGTTGTAGTTACTAACAAACAATTTTAATTTGCTTAAAAAATCTTAGTTAAACAAATAAATAACTTCAAAAGCTTTTCTTACTTAGATTTCGTTCCTTTTGTAAAATTAATCAATTACTATTGACTTAGAGTTATAATACAGTTTAGAATGTTTACAAACAATTTTTAGATTGTTTAAACAATCTTAGTTAACAATCAAATGACCTCAAAATTAATTCATCACTATTGGCCTAGAGCCCTAATACAATTTAGAATGTTTACAAACAATTTTTAGATTGTTTAAACTATCTTAGTTGCCAAGTAATTAACTTAATTAATGTTTATTACTTAGATTTTTTTTCTTTTGTAAAATTAATTGATTGTTATGGGCATAAAGTTTCATAGTAGTTTTTTGAATACTTACCAACTATTTTTAAACCGTTTAAACAATTTTAGTTAACAAATAAAAAACCTTAAAAGATTGTTTTAATTATAATATAATTATAATATATTGCAAATATAATTATAATAGTAATTAAAATTCGAAATTCGAAATACGTAATTATATCGAAAAATCTTGAAATCACTATCTCAAAAAATCATTTTTTAGTTTTTTTAAAGTAATTAACGTCTTTTTAGTTACTTATAGAAGTCTTGATTTTTTAGTAGTTTAGCATAATAGTACAAACATTTATTTTTATTTAAAAAAATCAACTAAATTAAATTTCTTTACATGAATGTTGTGTATTATTTTCTTCAAATTTCAATACAATTTTTTAATTTTTAATTGATTTCTTTAATTTCCAATTGATTTCTTCAATTTTCTTTTATTTTCTACAATTTTTTCCAGAATTTTTATTAGTTTTCAATTGACAATTTATTAATCTCCTTCAGTTTTATGATTATTCATTAATTTTAAAAAATTTTTTGTCCGAATGACAATTATTCTAACTATTTTTCTAATCTTTTTTCAATTGTTAATTATTTTTGTTTAATAGTTAATTATTTTCGTCATATTGTAATTTTTATTTTAATTATCAATTATTTTTTTGAAATTTCCATTTAATTCTTTAATTTCCAATATATTTTTTCAATTTTTAATTATTTCCTTCAATTTTCAAATATTCTCTTGAAGTTTCAATTGTTTTTATCGATTTGCAATTAATTCCTCTGTAATCAATAATTCTCGGATTTTATCAATTATTTTTTTTTTTACTCATTAAAATTGTTTTTAAATTTCAATTTAATTATTTAATTCTAGAACTATTCTCTTCAATTCTCAGTTATTTTCTTCAAATTTAAATTCCACTTTTTAATATTCAATTATTTTCTTTTAAAGTAAAAACTTACTGCCTTTTTTTCGATTATCATTAAGTTCTTTAAATTTTAAATACAATTATTCAATTATTTTCTTTTGTTTTTAATTCCATTATTCATTTTTTATATCCATTCTTCAGTTTTCAATTATTTTCTTCTATATTTATTAATTCCAGTCTTTTTCCAATTACTTTTTTTTTCATTTTTTAAGTATATTCTGTAGTTTTTCTTAATTTTTCAATTTGCAATTATTTTAATCAAATTTAATATTCCTTGTTTAGTCTTTTTAATTATTTTTTTCAGTTGTCTATTAATCAAGTCATTTTTTCGAATTTTGTTTCCAATTGACAATTATTTTGGTCATTTTTCACATATTTTCTTCGATTTTTCAATTTTTCTCGTCAGTTTTCAACTATATCCTTCAATTATTAATTATTTTTCGTAATTTTCAATTATTTTCTACAATTTTTTCAATTTTTAATTACTATCTTAAAATTTTATAATTATTCTTTGATTTTCAAAATTATTTTGTTCGGTTGAGTATTAAATTAATGTAGCAATTTTTTATTTTCTTTTCAATTGTCAATTATTTTTGCCATTTTGTAATTTTTTTTCAATTATCAATTACTTTTTTCAAATTTTAATTTAATTCTTAATGTTTTATTTTATTTATTCAATTTTTTATTATTTTCTTCAATTTCATTGATTTTTTTCGATTTTTATTCCAGTTGTTAACTGCGCAATTATTTCCAACAATTATTCCTATTATTTTCTGAATTATTCAATTTGCAATTATGTATATTCTTTAAATTTAATATTTCTTCTTTAATTTCTTTAATTATTCTTTTCAGTTGTCTATTAATCTAGTCATCAATTTTTCAATTAATCTCGTAATTTTCAACTGTTTTTCTCCCATTGTCATTTTCCGCAATTTTTAATTATTTCCTACAATTTTTTTTAATTTTTAATTTTTGTCTTAAAATTTTATAACAATTATTCTTTGATTTTTAACTATTTTTTTCAATTCTTAGGTATTTTCTTCAAATTTAAATTCCAGTTTTCAATTTTCAATTATTTTTTTCGATTTTCATTAAGTTTCTTTAATTTTAAATACAATTGTTCAATTATTTTCTTTAGTTTTCAATTATCTTTTTTTATATTTATTAATTTTTGGCTTTTTCTAATTACTTTTTTTCATTTTTAAAGAATATTCTTCAAATTTCAATTCCATTCTTCAATTTTTAATTGCTTTCTTCAATATTCAATTATTGTCTTCAATTTCAATTATTTTTTTTTTGATTTTCAATCCAGTTGTTAAACGTGTAATTAATTACATTTTTTCTCGCCTATGATTTTCCTAATTTTTAAATTTGGAACTATTTTCTTTAAATTTAATATTTCTTGTTTAATTTGTTCAATTATTTTTTTCAGTTGTCTATTAATCTAGCCATTTTTTCGAATATTGTTATCAATTGACACTTATTTTCGTCTTTTTCACATATTTTCTTCAATTTTTCAATTTTTCTCGTCATTTTTCAACTATTTCCTTCAACTATTAATTATTTTTTGTAATTTTCAATTATTTTCTACAACTTTTTCAATTTGGAATTACTATCTTAAAATTTTATAATTATTCTATGATTTTTAAAATTATTTTTTTCGGTTGTGTATTAAATTAATGTAGCAATTTTTTTATTTTGTTTCCAATTGTCAATTATTTTAGCCATTTTGTAATTTTTTTCAATTATCAATTATTTTTTTCAAATTTTAATTTCATTCTTAATGTTTCATTTTATTTATTCAATTTGTTACTATTTTCTTCAATTTCATTGATTTTTCTCGATTTTTATTCCAGTTGTTAACTGTCCAACAATTATTCCTATTATTTTCTGAATTTTTCAATTTGCAATTAAGTATATTCTTCAAATCTAATATTTCTTGTTTGAAATCTTAAATTATTTTTTTTAGTTGTCTATTAATCTAGACATTATTCGAATTTTTTTTCAATTGAAATTATTATCCTTATATTTTTCACAGATGTTCTTCAATTTTTCAATTAATCTCTTCATTTTCATCTATTTTCTTCCATTGTTAGTTTCCGCAATTTTCAATTATTTCCTACAATTTTTTAATTTTTAATTATTGTCTAAAAATTTAATAATTATTTATTTATTTATTTATTTAACTGTTTTAAAAAACTCTTACACTTTTAACTTAAATGTAACCAAGAATATTTTAATATCAAATATTCTTTGATTTTTTAAATTATTTTCTTTGGTTGTGTATTAATGTAGCCATTTTTTTTTGTATTTTCTTTCAATTATCAATTATTTTTTCAAATTTTAATTATTTATCTTAAATTTTCATTTCATTTCCTAAATTTTTTACTATTTCCTTCAATTTCAATGATTTTTTTCGATTTTTAATCCAGTTGTTCAAGTTACAATTATTTCCAACCGTTAGTCCTATAATTTTTCAGCTATTTTGTTCAAATTTAATATTTACTGTTTTATTTTTTTGAAACTATTCTTTTCACTTGTATATTTATATGTAGCCCATTTGTCGAATTTTGTTTTCAACTGTCAATTATTTATTCTTTTTCAGATAAATTCTTCAATTTCCTTATTTTCATTGATTGAATTTGCAAAATTATTTTTAAAATTTTTAACTCATCATAATGAGCGACAACACAACATTTTAAAATTTCCAGAAAAATGCCCAATAACTAAAATCTTAAATAAAACACAAGGATTTTTACAAACAACCATTAAAACAATGTTTATTGAATTTTGATTGTTTTTATTCATCATTAAATTTTATTTTTCACAGCATTTGGCAACGAGACAACGTACAGCAACGGGACAGAAAAAGTTGGATGCCCGAGTATTCAAGAATGGTGTCGTTACACGCCACAAATGACAATATTGCAATTTGTTATTGGCTACTCTTTTACCACAATAGGGTATCCTTTAGGCGTGACCTTAACTCAGACAATTTTTAGTAAAATTTTGGGCCCACGTCCACAGGGACTTTGGATGGGACTAATGACAGGAGCCGGGTGTGTCTCGAGAATTTTAGGACCTGTCTGTGTGGGTGTTATCTACAATCGTTATGGGACTTATCATACCTTTGGTGTCACTGGTTTGACTCTATTCCTGTGCATGATTTGGTTACAAATTGTTAACAAACGCCTTATCCCATTAGAAGAATTACAAAAAGTCACCACAAACAGCTCGGAACAAGACAAAAAAGATATCGAGATTCCTCTAAGGATAATGGAAAATCGAAATCAACACAAAGAATCCGCAAGTGTTCCCTTAAACGAGGAGAATTCAGAACATATAGAGGATTAAAAATTATATAAATAAATTGAATGTATATAAAGTGGTTGAATAACGCACATTTTTGTATATAATAGAAGTACAGAATATTATAAAAAGACGTATGAATTCTAGATATTGTTTATATTAACAGAAAATTTATTCTTTTATTTTTCTTTCTTTTAATGAAATTATTTTTCGGTTTTATTATGCGTCTATGTTGCGCATAATAAAACTGAGAAAGTTTTATCACCGTTAAGTGATAACATTATTATATATACTTGGAAGTATTATTAAGAATGATGTCAAATTTTCTAATTTTTGTACGCGTCTAGAATTATTAATGTTAAATATTAAAAATATTAAAAGAGTCTGATAAAATAATTTTTATAACAGTCTAAATGCAGAAACGTATTTACAACTGCTCAGTGATACGTTATTTATATAAAAATAATTTTTATACATTTTTAAAGAAAATTACTATTGTTACATTTAATAAAATATTTTCTTGAATATTATGTGTTCTTTTTATCTAAACCAAACAAAAATCTTATTATATTTTCATTTTACAACAAATTATTCTTCTATTATTGTAAATTATTTAAAAATTTTACTATTTTTAAATTATAATATAGAGAATATTAAAAACAACAGAATATAAAATATGCGCATATTTAGCAACATTAATATAAATTACACTTCGAATTCTCTTTGTAATGAACTAAAGCTTGAGATGTACTTCTACTGTTGGAGTTTGTAGTAAGTAAGTAAACTTTCTCGTACATACTCGTGGCTCATTAACATAAATTCAGCGCCCTTCCTTTGCAAAATCGCATTTAATTTGTATGAAAATTTAGTACTCTCTTGTCGCTAATTTCTTGACGCGTTCGGGGACAAATTCCGGCTTGTCACCATCAACCCTAAGCTTAATGAAACACTTTTCTCCACCTAATTAGTAATCACCTTCTCCTACACAATCTACTTTAATCAAATGCAAAAATTCTCCGCTCCAGATTAGAAATTGGAAATTTATTCTTATCAAGTTTGATTTTAATCGCGTTCTGCCAACCTACGAAACTTCTAATTAAACGTTCTTTGTCATTTTTTTCCTCCTTTCCTCGCTAAAAGCTTTCTGTATTAAAAAAAAGAAAAAAATTACATAGAAACTTATTATTAACTAATAGAGTGTAAAAAAAAAGTTTTTGAAATATTTTGTTCTTACCCCTCTAAAAGTTTCAAAATCGAAAAAACTTCCCTTTTTTTTTTAATTGGACAATATTTAGGGGGAGCTTAAACCTCTTGAAATTTTTCATTGATTTAGCGGGAAAAAAATAAACTTTTTCGTAAATTCGCTATAAAATCGTCAAAAATAACTATGCCTAAACATGATTAGAGAAAATTACACCTTGAAAAATTTTTAAAAAACAATATTTCGTAATTTATTTAATAATTTGTTAATATTTACTATATTTTAATACGGTTATAAACAACCACGATAAATACAAATAAGATTTTTTTTTAAATTACTAAATAATAGTTTCTTTAGGAATTTTCAACTAAATTGTTACATATCGTCAAATTATGAATGTTTACAGATATTTTAATACATTTTTAATTTGAATTTGCAATTGTGTAAACAAAATTTTTTTTTAACTTATTAATTTTTTATATTTAAAACTCTAAATAGAAAAATTAACTACATCAACCATTTCCTAGTGTTTAAACAAATTATTGTTATTAATTATTAAAACTTGAAAAATGTACCAAGAAAAACCCACATTTTTTCTAATTTTACAAAATACTGGGTTCTTGTTAGGAAAAAAAAATTTTTTTTAGACTATGAATAAATTTATTAAAATAAAATATTTTATAAGAAATAATATAATTATATAATATAATATATAATATAAATAAATATAAATAATAATATTTATTTATTTATTGAAACATAAACGGGAAAAGATCCCTTTATTACATAAAAAGAGAAAAGAAAAAAGAAAAATTAACAAGTAAAACAAAAAGATAAATCTAAGTGTTAACAAAAAATCATAAATTATACGTATAAACATAAATTATAAATTTAATTGGCGGTAACATAGAAAAAAGGAAAGAATAATGCGGAGATATCATAAAATACCACGGAGAGAAATCAATATATATATCAATTAATATATCAATTATATAATATAATAATATAATAATAAGAATAATATATATAATATAATTATATTTTATAATTTATTAAAATTTATTATTGGTTCTGTTAATTGAGAAATTTTATCCTAAAATACCTAGCGAGTTGTAATTTTTTTAACTTATTGATTTTTAATATTTAAAAAACCATAACTTAAATTAAACGCAATTACCATTTGTAATTTAAAAACAAAATTATTGTTGATAATAATTCATTTTTTACAATTACATCTAGAAAGACATAATTTTTTCATAATTTTACAAATTAATAATGATATTAATTAATAAGTCATTTTAATTTTTCTCACCGGACACTATTAATTTGTAAAATTAGGAAAAAATTGTGTCTTTTTAGGTGCATTTGTAAAGGATTAAAAAAATAATAATAATAATTTATTTAAACAATTGAAAATGGTTGTTGTGATAAATTCTCGGGTAAATTTGGCTGAACTTCATAGATTTTTAAATACAAAATATTAATAAGTTATAAAAAAAAATTTTTTTCGGATAAAAATTGTAAGCTAACAATAACAAATTGTTTAAAAAATTACTAAATAATAATTTATAGTCGATAATTTTTATTTTTCTAACCGGAGGCTATAAATTTGTAAAATTAGAAAAAAGTTGTGCGTCTTTTTGGATAAATTTGTAAAGAACCAATTATTTTTATCAATTTTTCTGGTTTATTTTACTGAATAAGTTATTGTTTTAAATATAAAAAATAAAAGAGTCAGAAAAAACTACAACTTTCTAGGTTTCTTTGGATAATAATTATAAATTCACAATAATAAACTATTTAAATAAATAAAAAATATATATAAACCTCTGTAAACATTCATAACTTGACGACATATAACAATTTAGTTGAAAATTTCTTTAAAAACAATTAATTAGTAATTTGAAAACTATATAACTTTTTTGCATTGATAGGAGTTGTTTATAACTCTACAAAAAATAGTTAATATTAACAAATTAAATAGCCACAAAAAGAAAAATTTTTGTCCGAGTATTTTTACGTATCTTTCTCAGCTGAATCCTAATCAAAAGTCAGAATAACCAGATTGGCTAAAATTTTTTAGAAAAACTCAAAATAAATCTAAAAGTACAAACCAAAACCAATTCTCAAAAAATTGCTCAAAAATTCAAAAAGAAAAACAAAAAAAATTTTTTTTTGTCCAGGATAATATCTTATTGAATTCCTACGTATTTTTCTTTGCTAAATGCGAATCCCAACTTAAAATAACCAGATTGGTTAACATTTTGGAGATAATCTCAAAAAATTACTCAAAAACTTGAAAAAAAAAACCAAAAAAATTTTTTTTGGCCAGAACAATAGGGTAGTGAATTCCTACGTATTTGTATCAGCTGAATCCAAATTCTACGTCAGACTAACCAGATCGGCAACAATTTTTTAGATAATCTCAAAAAATTGCTCAAAAATTAAAAAAAAAAATTCGTCCAGTATAATATGCTATTGAATTCCTACGTATTTTTCTCCGCTAAGAGCGAATCCCAACTTAAAATAACTAGATTGGTTAACAGTTTTGAGATAATCTCAAAAAATTGTTCAAAAACTTGAAAAAAAACCAAAAAACATTTTTTTGGCCAAGACAATATGAAAGTGAATTTCTACGTATTTGTATCAGCTGAATCCAAATTCTACTTCAGACTAACCAGATCGGCAACAATTTTTTAGATAATCTCAAAAAATTGCTCAAAAATTAAAAAAAAATTCGTCCAGTATAATATGCTATTGAATTCCTACGTATTTTTCTCCGCTAAGAGCGAATCCCAACTTAAAATAACCAGATTGGTTAACAGTTTTGAGATAATCTCAAAAAATTGTTCAAAAACTTGAAAAAAAAACCCAAAAACATTTTTTTGGCCAAGACAATATGAAAGTGAATTTCTACATATTTGTATCCGCTGAATTCAAATCTCAAGTCAGAATAACCAGATTGGGAAAATTTTTTGAGATAATATCAAAAAATTGCTCAAAAATCCGAATCCGAAGTAAAAATTACCAGATTTGTTAACATTTTTTAAATAATCTCAAAAAATTGCTCAAAAAAAAAAATCAAAAAACACATTTTTTTTGTCCGGGACAATATGCTAGTGTATTCCTACGTATTTTTCTCTCCTAAATCCAAATCTGAAGTCAAAATAATTAGATTAGCTAAATTTTTTTAGATAATCTCAAAAAAGCGATTTTTTCGTGTTTTTCATCAGTTTTATAAGATTATCTCAAGAATTTTAGCCAATCTGGTTATTTTGACTTCGGATTCGGAGGAAAAAAATACGTATAAATACATTAGCATAGTATCCCGGAAAAAAAAATGTTTTTGTTTTTTTCGGACTTTTGAGCAATTTTTTGAGATTATCTAAAAAATTTTAGCCAATCCGATTATTCTGACTTCTGATTCAGATTAAGTGGAGAAAAATACGTACAAATACACTACTGTAGTGTCCCAGAAAGATTTTTTTGTTTGTTTTGATTTGTATTTTTAAATTTTTTTTTTAGATTATCTCGAAAATTTTAGCCAATCTGGTTATTCTGACTTCAGATTCGGATTCAGCAAAGTCTCGGACAAAAAAAATTTGTTTGTGGGTCTGTGTTATTAAATAAATTCTGAAATATTGTTTTTAAGGACTTTTCAAGATGTTATTTTCCGTATTGATGTTCTCAATGATTTTTGGCGATTTTTTAGCAAATTTACGAAAAAAGTTATTGTTCCCATGTAAAAATTTTAGAGGTTTGAGCCACCCCTAAATATTTCCAGAAGAAAATAGGGGTATTTTTTTCGAATTTGAAACTTTTTGTAGGATAGGAGAAAAGCATTTCGGACTTTTGTCTTTACGGACCACTCTATTAATCATAGTTTTCTTAGCAACTTTTTTATTTATTTGTTTACTTTTTTTTATTTTTTATTTCTATTCTTAAAAAAAATAAAACAACAATGGAGTTTAGATCGCAGCATAAAAAATTGAATTGACTCGAAAAAGCAAATATAAATATTTTTCTGGACAGTGACTTTGAAAGGACAATTCTGAGGAAAGATTTTATCGTGACAATTTTAAAAAATGGCCATTTACGGAGATCATGAGAAATGTGACTTATGTTGTGGTATCTGTTCTCTATGGAATAAATTGAGTAAGGGGGTCCCCTTTCATTGTCAGTGAGTCTGTTTTCTAACAAAGGAAGCTCCCCCATCGTTTTAGGCTATTTAAATGACTCCTGAAGTGCGGCAAAATTTGCTGCAGTTGTGGGGTGTCTATTGAACAAATATGAAAGATAATTTGATCATATGGCAAGTTGAATATTTATAAACGCGTACCATTGTCAGGATTAATTTTCATTTTCTTTAAACACATATTTCCGGAGATAATAAATAATTTAGTTTACTTACTTACTACTGGAAATAAAAGAAATTATTTCAAAGTAAATAACAATGAACTAAATTCCACATTTAAACCAAACTAATAAAGAATCCATTAAAAAAAAAAAAATACAAATTCTTTCGAAAGTAAAATGATTTTTTAATTTCCTCTAAAGATAAGAGATAATAGAAAACAATCAATAAACGTTTAGAGGTCGATTAAAATATTTTCTAAAAATGCGCACGAGACTGTTGAATAAATGTAAAAGAATTTCTCATGGTGAGATTTGGTTGGTGTCGGAGGCTGACTTTCTAGCCTAGAAATAATAAAAGACGAAAAAAAAGCGAGAGACCCAAGACCCCCTGTTGCTGATCAACAGCTCATCATTTGAAAAAGCGTCGTTAGGAGCACAATGCGTTCATCAAAAAAAAAAGTGTCTGTTGTGAGTCAACAATTTTTGATTCCTGGCTAAGAAACATAATTTATTTCCTGGCAAACACTGGTGACAGTTGTACAAGTTAAATTCGCTTGGATAAATAAAAATAGACGACTGTGGTTTCATTAAGCGATTGTTAAATAAAATATTTGACAGGGGCGTGAATTTTATTACGTATAGTCTGATTTAGAATTGTATTTAAAGTAAAAATGTGCTACTTTTTGTCAGACAGAAATGTGGAGATATAAAAAACGTTAATCAGAATTTCCAATTCATATGCAAATTTAATATTTACCGTGAAATTAGTTTTATTACTAAAACTTTTCCTTTCTGGAATAAAAGCAAAGATATTAAAAATATAAAATTACTTATAACTAGAGGAAATTTTTTAAATTTTACTTTCGACAATGGAAATGATGTAAAACAACGGAAACAAGAAAGAAACGGTTTTTAAAAAAGAAAGGAGAAGAAAAGAGAATCTATAATTTAAAATTACAAATAAGGAAAATAATAATTCAAGAAGGTTTTACGATTAAATTAAAAATTTTGTTATTTTATATTTTATTTTTATTTGATATTGAAAAAGTTATTTGAGAAGAAATAAATGCAAAAACAGTTGACACCTACTTTATTCGTAATTTTTTCGATTTCCACTCACTTCAATGTGGGGAGAAAGCAATATTATTGTGTAGCAGCATCTCACTGGCAATATTCTTGGCTCTCGTTCCATGCATTTTTTATTTTTAGGAAAAAAGGGTCTTTTCAAATAATGGAACACATGTGATAAGAATTCCAAAGCCTTCCTATAAAGCTACTATTATATTCAACTTTTGTGATATATAGAATGAATACAAATGGATCTATTTTATATTTCCTTTCAAACTTATAAAAATATGATTATTGCTCTTGTATTTTTAAACATTCTTTAAAGCATTTGTTTACTTATTACATTCTATGAATAATGCGCTCAAACAATATTTGAATACAAACACGAAAGATCACATTTTTTCATTTGTTCCGACAAATTTAAATTAAACAGAAAAAATTCTTTGGAATAAAAGAAAAACATTTTTTTTAAATTATTATTTAAATGCGTGCATTCTTTTTACTTCAAAAGGTTTGTCAACTTATTGAAAAATCTTTTCAAATCCATATTTTTAGATTCGAATCAGTTTTTTCATGAAAAAAAAATTAGTTATAAGAAAGTTATGAACATAGCAAACAAGAATCAACAATTTTTTGACAACTTTTAAACATGTTTTTGAAATTAAAGTTTTTTTTATAAAAAGAAATTTCGATTTTAAAAAAATGAACTTTCTTAAAAAAAATTTTACTCTTTTAACCAAAAAAAAAGTTCTTTTTCTTTACGAGAATGCTTCTTTTTATAAAGACTAATAATAATATAAAGAAAAATTAATTAAAAACAGGCAATTGTTAAACAGTCAATGAAAAGATTTGTTACAAAATCCAAATTTTTAATATTTTGAAGTGAAATTGGTTAAAATGAAAAAGATTTGTTATTTAACTTACAAACTCCAGATTTTTGGTATTTTAAAAATGAAATTGGTTAAAATTAAAAAAATTAGTTTTTTTAACTTATAATTGTTATTTTACTTTCTAGTAATTTTTTTCACTTTTCAATAATTTTTCAATATATTCTAGTACTTTAAACCAATACATAGATTTTTTCAGGTTTTCTAAATACTTTTTTAACTCTGGATCTTTTTTACATTTAATTTTTTGAACTGTTAGTTATTTTCTTGTTTTCTAGTAATTTTTCTATTTTACAGTTCCTTTCCTTTAATTTATCCTTCTTTTTTCACTTTATAGTAAATTTTCGCTATTTTAGTTACCTTTAATTATTATCGTTTAGTTATTTATCAATTGTTACTTTTTCACTTTATAGTTTTATCTTTTCTTCAATTTTTCATTCTTTTTTCACTTAATATTAATTTGATTCATATCCTAGTTATCTTAAATGCACTTTTAGTTATTATTTTACGTTCTAGTAATTTTTCTTCAATTTATGGTTATTTTTCAATATATTTTAGAAGTTTAAAGTTACACTTATACATTCATAGATTCCTTTATCCTTTCTAATTATTTTTTAAAACTCTTGCTCTTTTTTCAAAAACTTTTTTGAACTCCTAGTTATTTCTCCGTTTTAAACAACTTACAGTTATTAATTTATTTTCTAGTAACTTTTCTAACTGTTATTTTTTATTTTACTTTATTTATTTATACTTTATTTATTTACTTTACTAACTGTAGTTCTAGTAACTTTCTAGTAACTTTATAGTTTTTCTTCATTACACTTTTGAAGTTTACTCGCAAATTTACATTGTTCTTTAGTTTTTTCATATTTTTTTTGTTATTTTTTAAAAATCTGGTTTTTCTATAAATCTTTACAGATGATTTCTTAAACTCCTAGTTATGTTTTAGTTTTTTAGTAATTTTTCTTTCATACTTCTTTTTTCAACTTATTGTAAATTTTCGCTATTTTAGTTACCTGTAATCAACGTCTAATTATTTTTCACTTTTTAGTAAATTTTGTATACTTCATAGATTTTTTCTTTTCTTCAATTTGTCATTCTTTTTTCACTTAACATTAATTTGATTCATATCCTAGTTATCTTAAGTGCACTTTTAGTTATTATTTTACTTTCTAGTAATTTTTATTCACTTTCTGGTTATTTTTCAATATATTTTAGAGATATACACTAATACATAGTTATCTTCATACCTTCTAATTATTTTTTAAAACTCGGATTCTTTTTTATTTCTCCGTTTTAAACTACTGCTAGTTATTTATTTATTTTCTAGTAACTTTTCTACACTTTATACTTTTTCTGCATTACACTTTAGAAGCTTATTCTCAAATTTACATTATTCCCCAGATTTTTCATACTTTTTAGTTGTTTTTTAAAAATCTAGTTCTTTTTTACAAATGATTTCTTGAACTCTTAGTTATTTTTTCGTTTTATAGTAATTTTTCTTTATTTTCTAGTTCTTTTTTTAAATTTATCATTTTTTTTCACTTTACAGTAATTTTTCGCTTTTTAAGTTACATTTAATTAAAGTCTAGTTATTTTTCACTATGCAGTAATACTTCTATACTTCATAGTTTTCTCTTTTCTTCAATTTATTATTCTTTTTTTACTTAACATTAATTCGATTCATATCCTAGTTATCTTAAATGCACTATTAGTTATTATTTTACTTTCTAGTAATTTTTCTTCATTTTCTAGATACTTTTTAAATATATTTTAGAAGTGTTACACTTATACATTCATAGATTCCTTCATCCTTTCTAATTATTTTTTAAAACTCTGGTTCTTTTTTGCAAATACTTTTTTAAACTCCTAGTTTATTCTATGTTTTCTAGTATCTTTTTTTTCATTTTCTAGTTTGTTTTTTTAAATTTATTTTCTTTTTCACATTAATGTAATTTTTTTTCTTGTTGCTTTCAATCATCGTCAAGTTATTTTTACTTTTCAATAATTCTTCTTCAGTTTATTGTATTTATTTTCTTCAACTTGCCACACTTTGTCAATGAATAGTAATTTTATTTATTTTCTAGTTAATCTCTAATCAACTCCTAGTTATTAATTTACTTTCTAGTAACTTTTTTCACTTTCTATTTTTTAAACATTAAACTTTACAATATTCTCCAGTTTTTCATACTTTTTATAGTTGTGTTTTAAATAGCTGGTTCTTTTTCACAAATAATTTCTTAAACTCCTAGTTACTTTTTCGTTTTCTAGTAATTTTTCTCCCATTGTTTGTTCTTTTTCTTTAATTTGTCAGTTTTGTTAGACTAAAGAATTTTTTTTTCATTTTTTATAGTGATTTTCAATCAACGTGTAGTTAATATTTTACTTCCTAGTAATTTTTCAATACATTCTAGAAGTTTACATCAATATGAAGCTTCTTTTATACTTTCTACTTATTATTTAAAACTGTTGTTACTTTCTACAATTAACTTTTTGAACTTCTAGTTGCTTTTCGTTAGCTAGTAATTTTTTATCATTTTCTAGTTCTTTTTCTTCAATTTGTCATTTTTTTTCTTTTTACAGTTATTTTTCCCTTTTCTAGTTACCTTTACTTAACGTCTAGTTATGTGTAATGTTTTTTAGTAATTTTTCTTTGTAGTTTATTCTTATCTTCAATTTGTCATCCATTTTTCAATTAATAGTAATTTTACTCATTTTCTCGTTATTTTTATTCATCTTCAAACTTTGGTTCTTATTTACAAATGATTTCTTGAACTCCTGGTTATTTTAACTTTTTTCTTCTATTCGTAGCTCGATTCGTAGTTTTGTGTTTTTAAGTTTGTGTTTTTTGCCATTTTTTTTTCTCTGGATAGTAATTTTATTCCTTGTCTATTTACCTTAAATCAACTTCTAGTTATTATTTAAATGTTCTTACACTCTAAAAACAAGTGTCTTATTTTGTCCTCACTTTTAAGACATTTTGAGGTGTCTTAATTTTAAACCATTGAGATAGTGTCTTAAAAATGCCTGTAAGACGCTTTCTAAACGTCTTATGTCTTAAAATTAGACACTTGTAAGACACCTGTTTTTACAGTGTATTTAGATCTTTTTCTTTATTTTCTAGTAACTTTTTAATCGCTTTTAAGTTCTTTTCCAAAAATTCTGTTAATTATAACCCATTTATATATAGTTATTTGTAACTCTCTAAATCTGAATTAGTGATTTTCTACTATTGAATTATCGAGAAACTGGTTACTATTAAACAGTTAAAAAAGTCACTATTTTGTAGTAGAAAACTACTAATTAATAGTAGAAAACTACTAATTTAAAAGTGGAATATCTATTAACTGTAATAGTCAACGTTTACTTTTTCAATTAGTAGATATTTCACTTTCAAATTAGTAGTTTTCTATTAATCATTAGTATATTTCTACTAAAAAATAGTGGAATTTTTCACTATTTAATAGTAACCGATGTCTTGTTAATTTATTAGTAAATAATCATTAATTGAGATTTAGAGAGAACTATATTGTTTTTATTTTATCTCTTTCTAAGCATTCATCTCTTATCTTTGCAGAAATAGTATTATTTAATTATTATTCTCTATTTTATAGTTATATTTTTTAATGTCTAAGAAATTTTTTTTTCCTTTCATACTTTCTGATTACTAGTTGTTATTTTCTTTAAATATAGAGCTAAAAATATTTTCCGAGATATTTTCCCAGAGATTTTTTTTCTTATTTATTGTTCACTAAATTCTAGTTATTTTTATCAACTTGTAGTTATTTTCGTCACTTTCTCATAATTTTATATTACTTTTTATTAATTCGTCTTTGTTTTTTAGTTTATTTTCTTTAATTTCTCATTCCTCTTTTATGCCAAAGTAATTTTTCTTCCTTTTTTGGTTATTTTTAATCAACTTCTAGCTATTACTTTCCATTTTAGTAATTTTCAAGCTAATTTTTCTTTATTTTCTAAATATCTTTTTTAATGTCGAAATATTTTCTAGTTTTTATTTAATTTTTCTTGTTTCTAGTTATTTTTCTTTAACTTAATTAATTTTACATTTTCTAGATATTTTTCCTAATTTTCTACTTTGTTCCACTAATTTATAGTAATTTTCATCAATTTATAGTTTTCTCTTCACATTCTATAGTACTTTTTCACTTTCTAATAACAAACCTTCAATTTTTACTAGAGTTTCTCTTTAATTTCTCTCTTTTCTCTTAAAGTAATTTTTTTCCATTTTTCAGCTAATTTAAATCAAATTCTTGTTTCACGCACAATTTTCACGTACGCAGGAATTTATTTTTTTTTTCAAATCTTTACATAAAGAAGTAAACGATTTTAAGAGAATTTTTGCTGAAACAATTTTTATAAAAAAGGAACAAACTAATAGAATTAACATAATCACTGATCTGCAAAATTACTATCCGATCTATAATTCTATTATAAAATACATATAATTTGTAATTTTCTTGAGTTCATTTATAATAGTGCAAGTTTTGAACAAGGTTTGATGAAAATACGGTACGATACTGTTGATAATATTGAAATGTAAATAATTTCTCCTTCAGTTCGTTTCTGAGATTTGTTGATATTAGTTATAAAATTGGTTGACAACTGAAAATGTAATAGTTTCTGATTACGTTTTCTTTCTAAAAATAAGAATAATGTGTTTTTTTGTTTCTTTTTTTGTTCGTCAATTGAGGTAATTGACTATGACTGAAATTTAAAAAGGAATAAATTTTTTTTTTCAATTTAAATGATGAATTAATAGTAACTGATTGATTTTAGAGTGGAATTGGAAGAGATTTTATGAATTGACGACAATGTGTGACTTGTTCCTTTTGAATTTAAACATTTGATTATATTGTTTTTATTGAAAAGATTGACGATGCTATGAATGTGAGTAGATGGTCCTAATTCATTATTTTGTAATATATATATATATATTTTTTTTTTATCATACTAATTTATTGACAATCTATGAACTATTATAATAATTTTCAGTATGGTCAATTTAATTATGTATTTTGTAAATATTGTAAAATAACGACACTTTCGGACAGTCTTTTAATTTTAATTTATTATAAAGTCCAACGTTTTAAGAACGAACCGTTCCCATTTTCAAGGACTGAAATATACATATAATTATTAAAACCAATTTTAACAAAAAAAAAATAAATAAATAATAAAGAAGGTAATATAAAATTTTTTTTAAATCACTCTCACTTACCATCAAAATACAATATAAAGCTCGTATGAATGACAAACATAAAGAAAACAGAAGAAAGAAAGTATTTTCTTTCAGTCAAAAATTAAATAATTATCATTATTAATTTTTCCAAAAGACGTAACAATGTTTATGTTTGGCATTCATATGTGCTTTATATTGTATTTTAATGGTGAGTGAGAGTGATTTAAAAAATAAAAATTTATATTACCTTATTTATAATTTTTTTTTTGTTGTTGTTAAAATTGGTTTTAATAATTATATGTATATTTCAGTCCTTGAAAATGGGAACGGTTGGTTCTTGAAACGTTGGACTTTATAATAAATTAAAATTAAAAGACTGTCCGAAAGTGTCGTTATTTTACAATATTTAATAATCTCGGACGTAAAATACAAGAATAGTATTTTGTAAAATTTTTTGTAGATTTGACCATATTTATCTGAAAAATTGAAACCTTTAATTTGTCCTGAAGAGAAGACTTCGAAACGTTGCAACACCTATGAACATCTGAATAAATAATAATAAAAAATTCTTGTCTGAAGCTATCGTTTTTTCTTCTAATAATTTCAAATCTGAAAATGTGTTTCGACAGATTTTCTGCAGATAATAAATTGCCATCACAGTACCATCTAAACTATTTAATTATATTAATTACCATTCTTAAACTATCTCAATTATTTTTCTTCCACTATTAATCAATAATCTATTTTCTCAACCCACAATACTAATTCAATAAAACCCAATTACATTGGACCATCATCGCAAATATGTGGCAATAAATCAAAGAAATCTGCCAATTAAATAATGTCAAGATTGTTGTTACAGGTTGAGAACTTATTGATGATAAATTGCCAGAAATGAATGTAACTAAAGAGGAGACGATTTTTGTGTGACTTGTTTAGCATAAGAATGCTATCCATTATTGAAATAAACCCGAGTCGACAAAATGAAGGTAACATTAAACCGAACATTAAATCACTGGAAAGTACAATACGTATTACCAATTGAAGAATCTTCAATAAATTTAATAAATTGACTTGAACCGATGGTAAACAGAAAATTCTCGAGTCACCCTAATTTTGAGCATATCGATATAAGCTGGTTCCACCCTAATTTCGCGCGCGACTAGCGCCATGAATTATAACTTATAATCCTAATAACGCAATGTGTCTCCGTTAGTGATACATCCTATATATATAGAATGTATGTATGTACCAAACCCCCTTAACCTCAGCAAAGTTCACAACCCCTAGGCTCTTGCTAACAAAAGCAAAACTGCTTCCAGCACCACCACGACTGCAAACTTAATTTACCTTTCTCCAACAGAATCTTGACTTGAAAACTCTCAACATGAAGAAGAGGAGAGATGCCCATTTTGTAATTCGCATATCTCAAGTATCACGTGATCCTGATATATGACAGATAGCGAGGGTTCAAACTTATGGATATATTCGTGTGGGCCACTGCAAATGGCAAAAAGGGGGCTCGAATCTTTACTCTGTGTGAAAACAACGAAATAGAGCATAAAAGTGGACCGAACGTGACGAAGGGTGAGGGTCTCTTTCCACAGTGACTCACGAGTAAATGCTATCTCAAATCACACCCGTGCCATCCTCCACATCGTCAATTATTTATGAAATGTTTTGAACGCCTCTTGTCTCTCATGGGCGAGATCAAAATCTTCTGTGTCAGATAACAACCAATTGCACCCGTTTGCGCTCTCAAAGTCATAGGGAGGCTGGATTTTTTTTTTTTTTTTTAATACTTTTAGGCTCTTAATTATTTAACGACGATTATAGTAATGTCAAATAATTGAGACCGGGAAAAATGTTTGTTGGCTCAAAATTTCTGAAGTGGACCACTTTTTTTTTTGATGGTGATATTTTTTTATGTCTTTTATAAAAATTTTTGTAGTATTTTCGAACCGAAATACTGTCCTGAAGTTGTTTTGCAAATTTTTAATTTAAAAAACTGAGTAAATAATTAGTTATTAGGTGAAAAAATGTGATTAAAAAAAGTGAGTGAATAGGCAATAATGAGTTTGATATTACTGATATTAAATTGGGGGAAGCCATCAGGAAAAGCCATTCAAATTTGAAAAAAATAATTGAAATATAAAGAAAATAATTGAATAATGACAAAAATAATTTAATTGGAAAAAAGTAGTAAATGACAAAACTAATTGAAAAATTGATTAAAAATCAAAAAATGAAGACAAGGATTGAAACGAAATACTTAATTGGAATTTGAAGTAAATAATTTAAAAGTTTTAAAAACAATTGAAGTTACAAGAAAATAATTGAAGAATAATTATGGAAATATTATGGAAATATTATGGAAATAAAATTCACAATATTACAATAATAATACAAATACTTAAAATTTACAAAAGTTTGAGACTGGTGTTAAAAATTTAAATTTTGCGCACAATAATTGAGATATTGACGAAATAATTAGAATGTAAAGAAACTAATGGAATAATGACATAAATATATAAATAAATAAATAAATAATTAAAAGCTGGCGTAAAAATTACACTTTTTAGATAATAGTTGAAAAATTAAAAAAAATAATAGAATTTTCAAGAAAATAATTAAAACTTGAAAAAAATAATTTAAAAATACCAAAAAAATGTTTATGTGCACAAAACAGTTGACAAATGACAAAGATAACTAAAATTTAGAATAAAAATTAATAGAAAATAAGAAACATATTCAAAAGTGAAGTAAAAAATAAAAAAATTAATACATTAGTATTGAAAAATTGTATAAAATAATTGAAAAATTAACGATATAATTAAAATGTGAAGAAACTAATTGAATAATGACATAAATAATTGAAAACTGATCTTCAAAAGTTAATAAATTCATGACAGTAATAAAAAGATTTAAGAAAATGACATTTAGAGAGAATAATTCCAAAATGTCAAAAATATTTGAATATTGACAAAAATAGTTGTAATTTGAAAAAATAATTGAGAAATGACAAAAATAATTATTGATAACTTTAAAAAAAATTTTAAATTTGAAGAAAATACTTGAAAATTTGACAAAACAATTGAAATTTTGAAATAAATAATTCATAACTGGTGTAAAAATTAAAAACTTATAGACAATAATTGTAAAGTTAAACAAAAATATTATAAGTTTGAGGAAAATAATTGAAAGTTGAAGAAATTAGTTGAAGTTTGAAGACAATAATTGAAATTTGAAGAGAATAATTTAAAAACATGGTAAAAAAATTCAAATATGAAAAAAATAATTAAAGTTTAAAGTAAAGAATTAAAGAAGGTGTAAAAAAATTAATAAATTCGTGACAATAATAAAAATAATGATGCAAATAATTAAAAACAGGTGTAAGCAATTTAAAAATTCATGACATTAAAAATAATTGAATAAAATAATTGCAATTTGTAAAAAATAATTTTAAAATGTCAACAACAACAAAAATATGAAAAAAATAATTGGAAAATGACAAAAATAATTGATTATTGACAAAAGTAATTGAAATTTGAAGAAAATAATTGAAAAATAAAGAAAGTGAATTGAACTTGTGTGTAGAAAATTTGGATATTCCTGATAATAATTTGAAGATTGAAGAACACAATTGAAATTTAAAAAAAAATAATAGAAAAGTTTAAAAAATAATTGAAATTACAAAAAGATAATTGAACAATAACAAAAATCATTGTAATTTAAAAAAAAAAAATTGATAACTGGTGCATAAAATTAAAAATTTAAAGACTACTTGAAAAATTGACCAAACAAATGAAATCTTGAGAAACTGATTAAATAATGACATAAATAATTGAAAGCTGGTGTATAAATAAAAAATTTATAGAGAATAATAATTGAAGTTTGAAGAAAATAAAATAAATAAACTCATGACAATAATAAAAATAATGAAGAAAATGATTGAAATTTGTAGAAAATAATTGAAAATTAATATAATCAATTTAAAAATTCATGGCACTAAAAAACATTGAATTTATTTATTTATTTACTCATTTACTGGCAAAAGCCAATTATAATATAAAATTTAAAAAATTTTTTTAAGTAACAATAAAATTAAAAAATTTGATATAACAATAATAATTATTATATTAAATATTAATAGGTATAATAATTTGAATAAAATAATAATTGAAATTTGTCGAAAATAATTCTAAAATTGCAAAAATAATAGAAATATGAAGAAAATAATCGTAAAATGACAAAAACACTTGAATAATGACAAAAGTAATTGAAATTTGATGAAAATTACTGAAAATTAACAAAAGTAGAATAGAAACTGGTGTTGAAAATTTAAATATTCCTGCCAATATTTAAAGATAGAAAAAAATAATTAAAGTGTTGAGAAAATAATTGAAAAATGACAGAAGTAAATGAAAACTTGTGTAATCAATTTAAATATTCATGACAATAATTTAAAGGCTGAAGAGAATAATTGATATTTGAAAAAATTAAATTCAGATTCGCAACCTTTTCGGAACTTTTCAAACTTGCAGCAAACTTGATTAAAGTTTCGAAACTTCAAAAATGGTTAAAAAAGTTACAGAATAATTTAAACAGTATTTAATTTTTTAATTTTTATTTTTTCCAATAAAGTTAAATAAGGTCATTTTAATTTTTAATAAATTCGACTATTCAACACTTTAAATTAATCTAAATTATTATTAAAATTCATATAAATGTGTAATACATAAATTATTGTTAGTCATAATCAATATCTCGTCATTAAGGCTACCTCAACTATATATTTTGTCTATAAACTAAAACAATTTTAAAATTTTCTGATAAAGAGAATCAAAATTAATGAAAAAAAACAGGGACCAACTTCACTCTGGATTTTAAAACGTGTACAGAAAAAGATGAATACATAAATATAAAAACTAACCAACTTCACTTCAAGTTTTAAAACGTGGACAGAAAAAAATGAATAAATATATAAATAGTAACAAACTTCAGAAGTTTATGGAGATTATTATTATTTAATTTTTTTTACCGTTCTATTTGATGGATTTTAATAAAACTTGGTATGAGTAGTACAAAATGACCATGCTTTAGGATAAAAAAATTAATTTTGATGTTGTTTAAACAAATTATTATTGTTTATTTTTAATTTCTTCGCAAATTGAGCTACAGAGTTACAACTTTTTCTTAATTTTGCAACTTTTCGAGGCCATTGGAGCCAAATGCGACCAAAAAAGTTAAAATAATAATTTTAAAAATTGTTTAAACAAATTATATTGTTTATTTTCAAGATTTACACAAATTGAGCTATAGAGTTGCAACTTTTTATCAATTTTGCAACTTTTCGAGGTCAGTTAAACTATGTACTAACAACGAACTAAAAATAATAATTTTTACAATTGTTTAAACAAATTAATAATGTTTAATTTTAACTTTTTATTAAATAGATCTAGAGAGTCGCAACTTTTTCTCAGTTTTACAACTTTTTAAGTCTATAAAGACAGGTATTAGCAACAAAATAAGAAAATGAATTTTAACAATTGCTTAAACAATTGAAAAATGTTTATTTTTAACTTTTCATTAAATTTGGCATTTTTTTATGAATGCGTACAAGGGGTTATTAAAAAATATTAAAAAAAAGTTAATTGTTATTGGAAAATTGGCAAAGTAAAAATATTAGTGAATTCTAAATTAGGAAATTTGAAAAATTGGTAAACTAGTAAATTGAGAAATTGGAGATTTAGTTATTGTAAAATTTGCAAATTAGAAAATTGGAAAAGTGGTGATTGTAAAATTGGAGAATCTGAAAATTGGTAAATTGGAAACTTAGCAAATTAGAAAATTTTTTCAACTGGTAAATTGAGAAATTGGAAATTTAGTTATTAAATAATTGTCAAAGTAAAAAAATTGGTAAAAAATTTAAAAAACATGAAAACAGTTTTAAAAGAATGTGACACATGAAATGATTAGAAATAATGAAAGTTAATGAAAAAATGAGAATAACAATGAAAAAGTAAGGAAATTAATGCAAGAATACAGAAAATCGAATAGAATAAGAAAAGGTGGTTATGAAATAAATGATAAGATTAAAAGAATTATTAAAAACCGTGTGCTACGAATTCAAAAATAAGAAAATCGAGAACAATCAAGTTAAATTGAGAAAATTAAAGAATATTTTAAGACAATGTAAAAATATTATATGAATTCAAAAATAAGAAAATGTAGGGTAATCTATTAAAAGATAAGAATATTGAAGAATATTTTTACATCTACCAATCTCCATTGAAAAAAAAGTAAAAAAGAACTACACGTGTTAATCTACAAAAAATGCTCGATAAAATAATTGAATTAGAAATAAAAAAAAAGAATTTAAAAGAACGCAAGAATTAAAAAAAAATGACAAAAGCAGACCGAAAAAAGCATTAAAAAAGAAAAAACAAATTCTTTAAAGATATAACATTCACCGCAATATTTATAAAAAAAATTGTTAATACAATTTAGGAAATCAACGAAAAAACAAAGAAAATTTTCTAAATATTACAAAACAAAAGAAAAAAATTTAATATTTTCTAAAACATATAAAAATGGATTAAATTTGAAAGTACATTAAATAAAGGTTAATCATTAATAAAAATGATGAATTATAGAAGAATCGAGAAAAGAACTATAAAATTTGCTAATAAAGTTAGCAAATTAGAAAAAAATGTAATATATTCGTAAAATAAGAAAAAACTTTTATACTCAAGAATGAGACAAAATACATTAGATTAGAATTTTTTTTCAGATAATCTCAGAAAAAAGCACAAAAACCCGAAAGAAACCAAAAAAAAAAAATTTTTTGACACTATTTCTACGTATTTTTCTCGTCTCTAAATCTGAATTATTTAAAAATAACTAATAATTAGTTAAATCGTGCCTGAGTTTTTATTTCAGCCATAAGTTAAAAATAACTAATTATTAGTAAAAATATGACTAATTGTTAGTAAAAACATAACTAAAAAATAGTTAACCTTTGACTAATTGAATTAGTAAACAGAATTTTACTAACATATTAGTTATTTTGACATAACCTAAAAATCAATTTGACTAATAATTAATTATTTTGTACTAATTGAATAACATTAAATACCGCCAAATTTATTAATTTAATTATTTAAATTTAATTTAGGTATTAATAATAAATTTAAATAATAGGGTATATAATCCTAATTTAATTATTAAATCATTTAAAATTAGTTCAAAATTATTTAATTCCTTTTTCGTTAGTCGATTTTTCTTTATACCTACTTTTTACTGAGATTTTAAAAACAAAAAAATTCATCCCCAATGTGTTTTTTATTTACCATTCATTATTTTCTTTCCAACAAGATTTTCTCAATATTTTTCAATACATTTTTTATGTCTGCAATTTGAGATTTTCGTGAAGGCAAGGATGAAAAGAAATCTTTTGTGGGCCAATTCGGCTTGTTAAAAAATAACCTCTGCATAGAGGGGTTTTTGTTATACGAAAGTATTGCTGAATTATTTACAACATATTAAACCCAAAGGACTCAAGAATTCGCGCATTATACGCGTTTCTCATGCATTTCCGAGGACCCTAAGAGAAACTTCGATAGACTTCATTTTTCCACCTTTCAAAAATCTCCGCTTTTATTAACCTTTTTCTTAAAAAACTGCCAGAGATGTTTTATTGCACGTAATTTACAGAATTATACCAATCACCTCATTCCCCGAAAGAGAAACTTGTCTAAACTGAGAAAGAAGAATAAAATAAAAAAACACGACTTTAAAAATGTATGGTTAATAAAAGTAAATTAAAATTCAATATTTCTTTCGGAAATGAAAGATCTTTTGAAATGGTATATATTAGGAGTCGGAGAAAAAATAGGCCTCGTAAAATCTTTTCAATTTTCCAATATAGAAATTTACAAAGCGCAATAAAATCATTGTAAGGCTCTTTGGGAAAGTTTTTTTTTTCTGAATTTATGTTTTTAGATGCACAGGAAGGGAAGATTACGAAACAGCAATTTACTTGTTATGGATAAATTTCTGTATTTAAGTTTAGTTACGCATATGGTGATTTTTTAAATTTTGTCACGTGTGTGGTATTTTCTATTTTATGGTTTATTAAAAAAAAAGAAATGTTTATACCATTTACACTTTCAATATTCGTTTTTATTTATCCTTCCGTATAAAATGTGAACAAACATATATAAATCTGTGAATAAAATACAGTCTAATAAACAATAATAAAATAAATAACAATAACTTGAAATTATTTACATTTTCTCAATCAATGTCTTTCGATTTCGATGAACCAAAAATTATTTCAAGCTATTCTATTATTATTTTCGTCAGTTATTTGCCGTTGATAAATACCTAATAGGCTATCAAGTGCACAGAAAGAACAGGTTTTATTTTCCACGTGTGTATATTCTATTTCAGAAAAAAGGTCGAGAAAAAATATTATTGTCCCCTTTCAGATGAACTATTTTTGTCAGTCTCTCTATTCACAGAAAAGTAAATAGTTTAGTTTACTATTTACAGAAAAGAATAAGTAATTCAGTTTACTATATTTGCCGAAAGTATAGCTTATATTTACAGAAATACTTTACTATTCAGATATATATGACGTAAGATAAAAAATCAGAGGCAGAAAAGTTGATTTAATTGAACACTTAAATAACCCTCTGAATATCGGGAATATTCGCTTTCGAAAATCTAGCAAACATTTCTGTCTCACATTACCCGCATTCGTCTCTTCTTACTCTACGTACTGCGCCCCTGTTTGACTTGAACGTGCACTCGAAAATCGAAAGTACATTTGTGCCTGTTTAACTTGCTGTTATTTGTTTAGTAATTCTAATACTAAGTATTCTGATATAGTAGATTTTAAGAGGAAAACTTTTGACCTCCCCCAAAATGGAAAAGCTGTGTTACGTCAATCCCAAAACTTTGGCATGAAGGATCTAATGATTCTGAACAATGGGGATGAAACGTGAATGGACCATGGGGGTAAAATGGACTTCTGATTTTCTTTCATCGCCGAGAACTTGCAAAACCATATTCTGTTGAAAAGTCATCCACATTAATGAAAAGTCAACAATTGTTATATGTCAGCAGAGAGATTATATACATCTATATTCCCTTTCATTCTAAGCAAAGTGCTTTTATATACCTTGTATTATATTAAGATCAGAAATCTGAATCTGCACTTTAATAAACGTAACTGATATCTCTTTTAGATAATTTCGAAACAGATATCGCAAATATTGCTTCTAGATATGTATTAAAATATTTATTAAAAATTTTATAAAATTAAATCTTTAAAACTTGAATTTGTGGAAAATCGATATATGAAATTAATGGTATTTTTTTTACTAATTCCTAAGTACTTTGATTTGGATATTCAGTTTTTATTAAAGTTTTAGTGAAAATTCAGAAAAAATTAGTAGGGATTTCAAATAATTAAATTGGAAACTGATTTCTTACTAATTTAGAATAAGAGAGAAACACATTCAGAAAATTTAGGAATCTACTAATTCCTATAAGTATTTGAATTTGAATATCCAGTTTTTACTAAAGTTGTAGTAAAAATTAACTGAAAATTTGTAGAAATTTTATATTTCTACTAATTTAAATTGAAAACCAATTTCTTACTAATTTAGAATAAGAGAGAAAAAATTCAGAAAATTTAGGAATCTATTAATTTCTAAGTATTTGAATTTGAATATCCAGTTTTTAGAAAAGTTTTAGTGAAAATTAACTAAAAATTAGTAGAAATTTCCAATAGTTTGAATTGAAAATTGATTTCTAATTAAAATTAACAGAAAAAAAGTTCAGAGAACTAAGAAATTAAAAAAATTTATGAATTAATTTGGTAATCTACTAATTACTAAGTTTAATTTATTTTAATTTTAATACCCTGTTTTTAATAAAGTTTTAGTGCTTTCTAAATCAGAATTAGTTAAAAATAACTTAGTAAAATCGTGGCTGAGTTTTTGTTTTCGGCTAATTAGATTAGTAAACAGAATTTTACTAAAATAATAGTTATTTTGATATAACCTCAAAATGAATTTGACTTATAATTATAGTTATTTTTTACTAAATGATTAGTAGAAATGTATTAAATTTCTAAGTATTTGAATATCCAGTTTTTACAAAAGTTGTAGTAAAAATTAACTGAAAATTCGTAGAATTAAAATAGTGACTTAGCTTTTGCTTTCAAATTAGTTATTTTAAACTAATTCAGATTTAGAGAGTGAAAATTAACTAATAATTCGTAGAAATTTGCAGTAGTTTGAATTATAGAGAAATTTCTTGCTAATTAAATTTAAATTTAGAGAGAGAAAAATTAGAAATTCAGAAATTTAGGAATACTAATTCCTAAGTATTTGAATTTCAATATCTAGACTTTACTAAAGTTTTAGTAGATTGACTAAAAATTAGTTGAAATTTTCACTAATTTAAATTAGAGACCGATTTCTTACAAATTCAGATTAAAGAGAAAAAATTCAGAAAAATCAGAAATTCAGAAAATTTAGGATAATTCCTAAGTACATATTTGAATTTGAATATCCAATTTTTACTAAAGTTTTAGTGAAGATTGATAAAAATTAGTAGAAATTTACACTAGTTTGAATTGGAAATTGATTTCTCATTAAAATTAAGAGAAAAAAAGTTCAGAGAACTAATTATAGTTATTTTTTTACTAAATGATTGATAGGAATGTAGCTATTTGAATTACTGACTTAGCTTTTGTTTTCAAATTAGTTATTTTAAACTAATTCAGATTTAGAGAGTGAAAATTGACTAATAATTTGTAGAAATTTACAGTAATTTGAATTATAGAGAAATTTCTTGCTAATTAATTTAAATTAAGAGAGAGAAAAATTAGAAATTCAGAAATTCAGGACCACTATAATTCCTAAGTATTTGAATTTTAATATCCAGACTTAAAGAGAAAAAATTCAGAAAATTTAGAAATTGAGAAAATTTAGGAATCTATTAATTTCTAAGTACATATTTTAATTAGAATATCCAGTTTTTACTTTTTTTGACTAACAATTAGTAGAAATTTTCACTAATTTTAAATAGAAACTGATTTCTAATTCAGATTAAGAAAGAAAAAGTTCAGAAAATTCAGGAAATTATTGAGAATCTAAAAATTCCTAAGTATTTGAATTTGAATATCAAGTTTTTATACTTAAGTTGTAATAAAAATTGACTGAAAATTTGCAGAAGTTTCCACTATTTTTAATTGAAAACCGATTTCTTTCTAATTCAGAATAAAAGAGCGAAAATTCAGAATAATCAGAAATTCAGAAAATTTGGTTTTTTTTTTAGTAAAGAATGATTACAAATTAGTTGAAATTTTTACTAATTTGCATTAGAGATCAATTTCTCACTAATTCATATTAAGAGTGAATATATTCAGAAATTCAGAAAATTTTGGAAGATTCCTGAGTAGATATCTGAATTTGAATATCTAGATTTTACTAAAGTTTTTGTGAAAATTGACTAAAAATTAGTAGAAATCTTGGCTAATTTGAAATAGAGATTTCTTATCGATTCATATTAAGAGAGAAAAAATTCAGAAAAAAGATTTTCATTTTATTTTTATTAAAAAGCTGTTGACCCTTTTTTGATATAGATTGATATCGCTTTTTCTATATTCCCAAAATTAATAAAGTTTTCTACGTGTATCTTCAGGTCCAAAGAAAAAGTTGTTCAAGATAAAAACGTCGAGAGGACTAATTCGAAAAAGTTTAACAAATTTGGAAATATTAAACTTCATTTATCTTTCAATTAAAACCATTTATTTTTAGTGAATATATAAAAGTAAATAAAAAAATAGAATCTCCATTTTTTCTTCATCTAATTAACTGCAATAAATATAACAAAATTATATGGGAATATAACATTGAAAATTGTTTTCCATTCCTTAATATCAGGGATTTTATTAAACTAAAAATTTAAACAAAGTTTATAATTAAAATTAAATATTTAATCAATTTTTGAAATTAGAGCTTTTTATTATCGAAATCTAAAAAAAAAAATTAAATAATAATGAAAAGTAGTAGGGTCAGTTGGGGTAATTAAAAACAGTTATTGTTTGCGCTTTTAATTTTTATCAATTTTTCTGGTTATCTTTATTACTAATTTTGTTTTTAGTTCTTCGATTTATTCTCGAATAATATTGAATAGTAAACTTGTTTCTCATATTTATATATTATCTTGATGGATCTTCTTATCTTCTTAAGCTTTATAAAAAAAAACTTTGGTAAAGATGGTTTAATATTGCAAATTTAAGATGGAGAACAAATTTTCAAGGTAGTATAGCAACCGTCACTATAGCAACCGTTATCCTAGTAACCGTCACCATAGCAACTGGTATCATAGCAACCGTTACCTTAACAACCGTTACCATAGCAACCGTCGCTATAGCAACCTGTTACCATAGCAACCGTTATCATAGCAACCGTATCAGAGAAACAGTTACCATAACAACCTGCACCATAGCAACCGTTTCGTAGCAAGCGTCACCATAGCGACCATCTCAATATCAAGAGTCACCATAGCGACCGTTACCATAGCAACCGTTACCATAAACAACAGTAACCATAGCAACCAGCACCATAGCAACCATTACCATAGCAACCGTTACCATAGCAACCGTACCAGAAAAACAGTTACCATAGCAACCTGCACTACAGCAACCGTTTCGTAGCAAGCGTCACCATAGCGACCATCTCTATCTCAAGAGTCACCATAGCAACCGTTACCATAAAAAACAATAACCATAGCAACCATTACCATAGCAACCGTACCAGAAAAACAGTTACCATAGCAACCTGCACTACAGCAACCGTTTCGTAGCAAGCGTCACCATAGCGACCATCTCTATATCAAGAGTCACCATAGCAACCGTTACCATAAAAAACAATAACCATAGCAACCAGCACCATAGCAACCGTTATCATAGCAACCGTTTCGTATCAAGCGTCACTATAGCGGCTATCATCATATCAAGAGTCACCATCGCAACCGTTACCATAGCAATAGTCACTATAACAATCGTCGCCATAGCAGCCGTTATCGCAGCAACCGTTACCATAGCAACCTTTACCATAGGAACCGTTACCATAGCAACATTTACCATAGAAACCGTTACCACAGCAACCGTCGCCATAGCAACCGTCACCATAGCAACCGTCACCATATCAAGAGTCACCATAGCAACCGATACCATAGCAACCGGAGCTTAACAACAATTCCCTCTTCATATTTTCTACCATTTCTAACTATCCTACATCCAAACAAAAATTAGTAAATTAAAAAATAACCCGGTAATTCCTAATATCACCACAAAAAACCACGCAAAAAATTCGAGACTTATCGCAAAATGAAAAAAAGGAGCTAAAGCAGCTTAAATGGAAAATTTCAATAGAAATTCCATTCCGACGAGCATTGTTATTACGCTACAATAAATACGTATCTGTGTTCGTATTTTCATGAATTTACAGCTGGTAAGAAAAGACGCCGTGGGCGAACAAGAAATCCACGCGTTTCCTATACAAAAAAACACTTTTAACTCGATTCGCTATTAGAAGTATGAGCACACACGAAGAAGAGTCAACTTTGGCCACAGAATCGACCTTCTCCCCTTTTCAGATCCCTCCCTTTCTCTGCCGATCTCCTGAGAATAAGCCACAGGGTACACTATAAGAAGGAAAGATACGTAGATAGCAAAACACAAAGGGAAGGAATCACTAACAATGACTCAACAATGAAAACCGTGCACCCTGCTGCCGTCAGCCGCTGGACTTGAGCATTTTGTGCCACACAATTTCCTACATTTTCCCACCGGTACCTGCGATTTTTGATGCCAGACTGTCTGCAAAGAAACGCCCTTGGCCTTTCCATCAATTTTTTTTTTGCACTTTTTCCCTCTAAAGGAAACCCCTCTTTGTTGTCGAATTTCCATTTAACGTGTATTTACGCTTTTTACAATCTCTTTCGAAAATATCGTCTTTCAGTATAAAAGAAGAACGGTTATTTAAAGATTATCTTCTAAATACGAAAGACAGAGAAAATTAAGAAAGGAATGTTCTTTAAATTAAGAAAAGAATCTTTAGTTTATCTGTACCTTCTTGTTATTTTTTTAACAAATTATGGAAAATGTATAGAAAAAATAGTTGATTTTTATGAAATTTTTATTTTTGTTAAATCCGTTTATATAAGATATAAATATATTAAATTAGAAATTTAATTTACTGACTTTGTAAATGTTTGGAAAATTTAATTTGGAAAAAGTAACGTGATATTCTTCTAATATCTAACCCTTCATTTTTGATTGACTTAGAGGTATTGATTATTATCCAATCAGGTTAAATACATTTCAGAATTGATGGAAGGAAAAAAGAGGAAAAAATTCGATCAATATTCTAAGAAAGGAAAGAACAAAAACGCGATAAAAATGGATCCTAAAACGTTATTTTTAAATAATAGTTTCTTTAAAGTCAATATCTTAAATTAGCAGAAAAGAAACTTTTACTAAATGTTCTGCTTTAAAAATTGTCCTTTGTCTTTTTTTACCTATACCTAGTCACAAATAGTTTTGAATTAGTTACAAACAGTTTAGAAGTAGTTAAAAAATAGTTGTGAAATAATTTCAGACAGTTTTAAACTAATTTCAAACAGTTTTTTTATTAGTTCCAAACAGTTTCGAACTAGTTCCAAAATATTCTGAACTGGTTCTAAGCTAGTTTAAACAATTTAAAAAAAGTTTTGAACTAATTCCAAACAGTTTCAAAGTAGTCAAAAAATAGTTTTGAAATAATTTTAGACAGTTTTAAATTAGTTTCAAACAGTTTTGAATTCATTCGGAACCTCGTTCTGAATAATTTCGAAATAGTACCAAATTAGTTTGAAGTAGTTACAAACAGTTGTGAATTAATTCCAAACAGTTTCGAAGTAGTTAAAAAATAGTTTAGAAACAATTTTAGCCAGTTTTTGAAACTAATTTCAGGCAGTTTTTTATTAGTTCCAAACAGTTTCGAAATAATTTTGAGCTAGTTTAAATTGTTTAAAAGAAGTTTTGAACTAATTCAAAATAGTTTTGAAGAAATAAAAAAAAATTGTGAACTAATTTCAGACTGCTTTAAACTATTTTCAAATAGCTTTTTTTTTATTAAATTCAAACAGTTTCGAACTAGTTTTAAAATATTCTGAACTGGTTCTAAGCTAGTTTAAACGGTCTAAAAAAGTTTTGAACTAATTCAAAACAGTTTCTAAGCAGTTCAAAAATAATTTTGAAATAATTTGAAACAGTTTTAAACTAGTTTCAAACTGTTTTGAATTCATTCAGAACCTCGTTCTGAACAATTTTGAACTTGTTCCAAAAAGTTCTGAGTTAGTTTCATCAGTTTTAAAGTTGTAGAAAAAAAGTTTTGTAATACCTAATTTCAGACAGTTTTAGACTAGATTCATAGATTTTTTTTTATTAATCCCAAACCATTTTCAAACTAGTTTCAAATTAGTTTAAAAATAATTTCATCCAGTTTTTAAACTAATTTCAAACAGTTTTTTTAATAATTCCAAATAGGTTCGAAATAGTTCTAAGCAAGTTTTAACTGTTTAAAAAAAGTTTTTAACTAATTCAAAACAGCTTCGAAGTAGTAAAAAAAAGTTTTGTAATAATTTTAAACAGTTTTAAACTGGTTTCAAACAATTTTGAATTCATTCCGAACTTCGTTTCAAACAATTTTGAACTGGTTCCAACAAGTTTTAAGTTAGTTCCAAATAGTTTTAAAGTAGTAAAAAACCGTTTTGTAATAATTTAAGACAGTTTTAAACTAGTTTCATAGAATTTTTTTAAATTAATTTTTAAATATTTCGAACTTAAAACTAGTTCAAAATTATTTTAAAGTAGTTACAAATAGTTTTAAATTAGTTCAAAATAGTTTCAAAGTAGTTAAAAAGAAGACAGTTTAAAAATAATTTCAGACAATTTTTAAACTAATTTCAAACAGTTTTTTTTATTAGTTTCAAACAATATTGAAATAGTTTTTAGCTAGTTTAAATTGTTTAAAACAAGTTTTGAACTAATTCAAAAGAGTTTGGAAGTATTCAAAAAATAATTTTGGAATAATTTTAAACAGTTTTAAAGTAGTTTCAAACAGTTTTGAGTTCATTCTGAACCTCGTTCCGAACAATTTTGAACTAGTTCCAAAAAGTTCTGAATTAGTTCCAAACAGTCTCAAAGTAGTTAAAAATAGTTTTGAAACAATTTTATTGTTAGACAGTTTTAAATTAGTTCCAAGCAATTTTGAATTAACTCCGAACAATTTGGATAACAATTTGAATAAGTTTTGAACCAGTTCCAATCAATTTCAAACTAGTTCGAAACAGATTCGAAGTACTTTTTAACAGTTTTGAACTAGTTCTAAACAGCTTTGAACTAGTTACAATTATAAATTAGTTCGGAAATCGGAATTATTTATACAGACAGTTTCTTACTAGTTTTAGACAAGTTTTGAACTAGTTACAAACAGTTTTAAACTTGTTTCACTGAGTTTTGAACGTGTTTTGAACTAGTTTTAAGTACATTTTAAATGATTCTAAACAATTTGAGACTAATAATATTAAACAAGTTCTAAATGGTTTTATATAATAATATATTATAAATAAGTTTAGAAAGATTTGCAGATCCGATATTGTTTGGTTTTTTTTTTTAAATTAATTTTGTAAAATTAATAAAAAAAATGATTTTAGAGCAATATCCTCCGCAAAATCCAAGCAAATTCGGATCAGGCAGATCTTTATTTAAATATAATTTTAAGTTATTTTAAGTAATATTCTACTAAGTTTTGTGACAAAATATTTATTATTTAAAGAGGAAGATTACTGACAAATTTTGCTAATCCTTATTATATGCCATTTTTAATCACATACCCTTAGAATGACATCAAAAATTGAATGCCTATTAAAAGAAAAGTGAAACCTCGATTGAAACTTTTCAATCGAAATAAAAATATTCGCTTGTTTTCTTAAAAAACGAATCAGTTAATTTTGTTACCATATATTTTTATTTTCTATATTATAAAATGAATATACATTCATTCACCCATTAGAAAAAAATATTTATTTCCCAATGGAAGAACTTTTTTGATTAGAGATTGACACTCATTACCCAATTTAAAAAAAAATCCTATAAATTCTTGCTCAACATGGTTTTAGAGAAAAAAAAAACACACCTTTATCTTGATAACTCGACACATAATGATTGAGCCTACAACAACTTCTGAAATTCGTCAAAATCCATTCCCATCAAATCCACACCATGTTACACAACATAATCTATACAAAAAATACCAAACATTGCCACAAGATTGAAAATCCAGTCGACGAAATAAATCCTTGAATCACGGCCTTCTGAGCCAAATCTCAAGATCTATTTCTCGACCATTGCACAACACAAATCTAATCCAAAAAGTCTCCCCGAGGCATTAGATTTTACAAATCCTCTTGTTCCACGCGATGTTACCTCTCTAGAAATCAATACGTGTTCGCAAGTTTTTCTATCTTTTTTTTTTCCTCCAAACACGACATTTTTTCCCCCCAAAAAGTGGAATGCTCTTGTCGGCATGTGTGGTCGATTGTGGCTGTTAAAAATGATCATAAGCTAGAAAAAATCGGCGGAGGGTGGATCCCCGCTAAGTGCCCCCTCCGATGAACCACAAGCTGTCACAGAATAAACCGCAGTTGTGTGCATCCGAGGAATACAAAAGTATGTTGGTGGCTCTATGGGCAGAGTCAGCCCGGGGCAAGGTGTACACACAAAGGTGTGTTAACCGATCACCGCAATATTTTGACAATATATCGTCGTTGATAGAGGCTAACACATCGCTCAGAATATTTATTCTCCCTCTGGCAATACGGTGTCCTTTAAATTGTGCGTCTTCACAGAGGCATTTTTCTACATCGAACACATTGAAGGCCATATTCTGAATCGAGCGGGCAACAAAACCGAAGGAGGAGCCCGAACGACTTATTGTCGAAAAAAGTATCGTCCCAAATATAGTGAATGCGCCGTGTGGCAAATGTCTCCGGCTGCCTACCAAGATCTCTACCTATTTTTCTGGCCACAATGGTGTGTTGCCATTGTTTACGTAATCCTATTATTTGACATTGTATCGCGTCTATAAAACGATGGAACACTTTCCAGCGATCCTCATCCTAAGTCACCTGAGGGCAGACAGTTTCAATTCTCGATTTCGAGGAGGAGTTTGACTTTTGTACTTTCAGCTTGATGGACCACAGCCTCCTTTTGATGAGATCCTGCGGTCCTAGAAATGCTCAAGGAAGTAAATCTCAAATGCGGGAGGTCTATGAAACGGGAGCAACGGCAGTAGCTTTTTATATATGTATAGTATATATAGGTGATTTTTAGAAAGAAAAACCTATTTTCACCAACTGTTTAAAAAGAGGCGGGTATTTTGGCAACACTTATATACATTCGGGCTTTGAATTTACCTTCTTTTTATTCTCGTTTTATCTTTTGTATCATTGCTCTGGCACTTCCGCAAGATTCTTGGTCTGAATTCTGTTAATCGAGAACAAAAGTTCTTTTTAGAGGATACTTGTATATTCAGTCAAGTAAATGTTTAGGTTTCACTATCGAGAATAAAGTTTTATGATGGTGGAAAATTGGATTTTACGTCAGAGATGGTGATAATAATTGATTTGTGTTTTTATTTAAAGAGAATTGTCTCTTTAAAGTCTTTATTTTTAAGAAAGTAAGAAAAGACTCTTAATTATTTAAAAGATTTATTTCAGGGTGAGATTTTTGTTTTAAAATTATCTGACTTTTAGCACGTGTTGGTTTTGCAATTCGATACACTGTAAAGGGAGAATCTTAATTTATAATGTGGGTTAATTATTAAGCAAGCCCTGCTATAAAAAGTTTCTGTGAAAAATATATTGTCTTAAGAGCATGTGAAAAACGCAACGAACGGCAATGAGAACGAGAATATAATTGGGAATATAACCGACCAAAATTCTAATCAAGAATTTATGAGAATTTAGGTTTTCTTATTTATTTATCAAATTGAGTTAAATTTTCTCAATCAATGTAAAAAATAGAATCTCTAGTGTCATTTTAATTAGTAATGATTCGAATTTCAATGTTAAAAGTAAGAATTATATATAATAATTTGCAAGTTTCTTTCATTCTCTTCACACCTAAAGTTTGTCACTAAATGTTTTTTGTTTTAAATTTTTACATGATATTTCACCTTTTCAAAAAATTCTCAAATTTGAAATTCATACCTAGCAATTTTAATTTCTTCAATATTCCGTTAATTTTAATTCGCATTGATTAAAAGTTTAATTAATCCACGGGTCAAATATAATAAATTTGAAAAGATTTTAAAATTTCTAGAATTTTTAAAGATGATTTTTTTAATGGTTTTTCTCTCTTATAATTTCAATAAAATTACTTAAACTACATTTTTCAACTGTTTTTATAATTTTCCAATTACTTTCTTCAATTGAAAATTTTTTTATTGTATTTCACTTTTTCCCCTAAATCTTAAATCTACCTTCCGCAAATTTCAATTATTTTTTACAATTTTTCAATCACTTTTTTAATCTTTAATATTTTTTCTTCAACAATAAAACAATTTCATTATTTATTGCAAATTTTCATATTATTTATCGCAAAATAAAATTAATTTTTTTTTAATTCGACATTATTATTTTTATTTTGCAATTATTATCTTCACTTTTTTAATCATTTTCATTATTTTTGAATTAGTATCCTGAACTTTCAAATATATATCTCGATTTTCAATTATTTTGTTCAATATTCAATTCTATTTTTCCTTTTTCAATTATTTTCTCCATCTTTTAATTATTTTAATTATTTTTCAATTAATTTGCTAAATTTTTAGTTGTTACCTCAAATATAGATTATTGTCTTCAATTTTCAACTTTTTGAATGATTTCTCAATTATTTTCTTTTGATTAAAAATAAATTCTGTAAATTATTTTCTCTAATTTCAAATTATTATCATTTTTTTGTATAATTTTCAAAAATTTCAATTATTTATCTGAAATTTTAATTATTTTCATCATATTTCAATTATTTTTAAAAATTTTTAATTATTTTCATCATATTTCATTTATTTTCTTCAATTTTAAATTATTTTCACTATTTCCCTAAATTTTTAATTATTATTCTCATTTTGTAACAATATTTTTCAATATTTTTAAGTATTTTTCTCAAATTTCAATTATTTTGATCAATTTTCAATTATTTTCATTTGTTTTCGCAATTTATAAAAAAATTTATTAATTATCTTGAGTTTAAATTACTTTTAGCCTTCTTGAATTCTTTTTTTCAATTTTTAACTATTCCCATTTTTTTAAATTAATTTCTCAGATTTTCAAGTATTTTTCGCAAATTTAATTTTTTTTCTATTTTAATTATTTATTTTTATTTATTTCATAACATTTTATTAATTGGGTTACACGTATCATAAATTTAAGCGTTGAAATCGACAAACAGATCTTTTAAAAATTTTCAAAAAATTCTGCAATTTTTTCAATTATTTATTTCAAATTTCATTAATTTTTTTCAACTTATCATTCTTTTTATCATATTTCAATTATTTTCTTCTATTTTCAAATTTGAAAACCATTTTTCAATTTTTTTACCCCATTTTTTATTTATGCTTTTTTTTAAAACTATTTTCTAAGATTTCTAAATATTTATCTCGACTTTTAATTTTTCTCTTTAATTTTTAATTATTTTCATATGTTTTCATAATTTACACAATTTTTTATTAACTATCTTGAGTTTCAATTATTTTTAGCCTTCTTCAATTTTTAATTATTCTCATTTTTGTCAATTAATTTCTCAGATTTTCAAATATTTTTCACAAATTTCAATTTTTTTTCTATTTGAATTATTTATTTATATTTATTTCATAACATTTTATTAATTAGGTTACACGCATCATAAATTTGGGCATTGAAACCACGATGAAACTACATTGAAATCAACGAAGAAATTGTTAAATTAAGAAAAATAAATACATGCAAAAAGGAAAAAAAATTATAAACAATTGGAAAACAAAGAAATAAAGTTTAAAACAAAAAAATCTTGAAAAAAGGTGTAGTATTAACAAAATGTGAGGAAATGAAGAAATTACAAAAATGTCTAAAAATTTTTATCAAATCCAAAATTAAGAGTCGGGTGACACGTAAAATTGAGAAAATGTAAAAATAAAATTACAAAAATATAGAAAGATAAGTGAAAGGTTTACAAAAGACATGAAGAAATTCCATTAAAAATGAAGAAATTGAAAAAATATACGAGACAATATATGAAATGAGATTTTAAAGAACGAAAAAATCTTCCTCCTATTATAAAAATACAAGAGAAGTTCAAAAAATTAAATATAAAAATTAAAAATTTAAATTAAGAAAGAAATGATGAGATCATTTTGGAAAAAAATGTTTAAATTTTAAAGAATAATAATTTAACAAATTATTAAGATGCAAAAAGTGGAAAAAATATTTAAAATGTTATATAAATGAATGTAAAAATATAGAAGTCAAGAAAAATCTACTAAAAATTTATATAGAAAAATAAAATTTGATATATTAAACACTCGATTTAACAACTATAAAAAACAAATAAGGAAATTAAAGAAAATAAATACGGTAGGGAAATTGTTTGAAAAATTCATAAATTAAAAATTAGTTATTAAAAAAACTAAAAAATATTTAAATATTAGAAAATTGCAATAGAAACGTGATAAGTAACGTATAAATTTGTTTAAATGTTAGAAAAACAAAAATCCATCGAACAAATAAAAATATTTTAGAAACAATTGAGAAAAGCATTAAAAAACTAGAAATAAAAGGGAAAAATTTAAAAAAACATTAAAACAATTAAGAAATTATGGAAAATGTAGAAAAAAAATACTGAATAAATGATAAAAAATTAAAATTATAAGATAAAAGTTAAAAAATCTCAAAAAACAAAAAAAAATTTCTAAGAAAGACAAAAATTATGTGATAAAATGAGAAAATGTATTAATAGTTCAAAGAATGATAAAAATAATATAAGAATTATCATTCTTGTGATTATTTCTTATTTAAAATCAGTGTAATGTTTTCTCTTGGGGAGGTTTTATTGTTTTCTCAGGTTTATAGTACAAATTAAAACTTTTATTTTACTCTATTGTTTCAATCCCAAGTTTATTAAAAAAAAATTGTTTTTAAAATACTTCACTCTCTAAATCTGAATTAGTTAAAAATAACTAATCATTAGTAAAATTGTGGTTGAGGTTCTGTTTCATCGCTTAGTGAAAAATAACTAATTATTAATAAAATGTTACTAATTATTAGTAAAATATAACTAAAAAATAGTTAAAATTTGACTAATTGAATTAGTAAACAGAATTTCACTAAAATATTAGTTATTTTGACATAATCTAAAACTTAATTTGACTAATAATTAGTTAATAAATTAATAAAATATGACTACTTAATATTAGTAAAAAAATAACTAAAAAAATGTTAAAATTTGACTAATTGAATTAGTAAACAGAATTTTACTAAAATATTAGTTATTTTTCCTAAATAATTAGTAGAAATATATGTAATTCAATTAGTCACTTAGTTTTTGTTTTTAAATTAGTTATTTTTAACTAATTTAAATTTAAAGAGAACACTGAAAGTCTTTAGTAAATAATTTTTACTATCAGATTAGTAATCTGGGATAATCCTGTAAAAAAAAATTTTCCCCAGTGAAGATAGTAAATTTTCAGAGCATGAAAGAAAAATTTTCTAAAAAGAATCTGAATATTACTATCCTGGATTAAAATTTTTCAAAAAAAAAATGTAAAAATTCCTATCTTGGATTGAAACTTTACTATCTTCACTAGGAAAAATTTTCTTTTTACACTAATTATTCCAGATTAATAGTTTTTATAGTAAAAATTAATAAATAAACTATAATACTTAATATCTAAAGACTTTGACTGTATTAGCATTCCTTTTGAAATAATTTTGCTATTTTTTTTTATGAGTTTCGTTTTTTAAATTATGGGGGAGTGGGGGTGGAGTATTTAAATCGAGGTTTAAATATTATTTTTGGGTTGTACTTTTTTCTTTGAGTATGTTTTTTTTCTTTAAGTATGTTAAGTTCTTTATTGATTGAAACGTTCCTTTAAGATAATTGTTTTAGTCATGATTTTGAATGAAATTTTGCTAATTTATGGGGGAGGGGTAAGTGTTTAAATTTGTTTACTATATTATTATTATTATTATTATGAAGATGATAACATCGATCTCTCCGAATCAGGTTAAAAAAAATATTAAAAAATTGAATATTGCCGAGTGATAAATTCAAATAAAATTGATTATTATTATTATCATTATAAGTAAATAGTAAAAGAATATATTTGTCTTTTTATGTTATAAACTCAATATTATTTTGTAGAATAAATCCCACATTATTCTAAATTATCTAAATTATTAATAAATTCCAAAGTGAACTTCAAATTTGCAATGATGCTTCTACAAATTACCGGAACTATTTACAAATTCCCGTATTTTTTTGCAATTTTTCCGTTTTTTTTCAAGATATTTACAATTTTTTAAATTCCCAGATTTTTTCCGACTTTTGAACGCATCCTGACTACACAGAAAAAATATTATTTTAGTGTCAAAAAGCGACTAGTTTTTAGGTAAAATATAAAATAGACCTATATCGGCGAGTCTATCTGAATAAAAATGACGATATAGAATTCTTTAAACGACTCTAACTTGTGTCGTAAAACTAGTTCTAAAGAAAACTGAAATTAAGCTTGGACTCAAAATATAAACTTAAATTGAAATTGTCCTAAAACAAGACAATAGCCATTTTAAAAACTAGTTTTTTTTAGACTTTAATGACTAATTTTAAAACCCTATTTTCCCATGAAATTAGTCTTTGGATAATTTTTAGTTTAAATAACAAATTAGTCTGAAATACATTCAATACATTTTTTCCCCTATCTGTATAATTTTCAGAAAAAATCTTTTTTTGAGCCAAAATAAAAAAGAAATATTAGATCAATTATCAATTGAATTCAATTGAAAATAATCAAAATACTATTTCCCCTCCCCATGAGAAAGCAATTTTGAATCGAGAGAAAAAAATCAATCACTGGTATAAAAATCAGTCAAAATCAGTTAGTTTTGACTGAATCAAATTTAAAAAGAATTCTTTCTAGTGCACACATGCCTTCCCAACTGCATTGTATCTCTCCCTTTGAAAGTTAAACCCGATACATCAAACCTGAAAATTTAAAACGTATTCGTTGTGTCAAAAATTGGTGAAAGAAAGTCGTGAGTGAATGGATGTGGCTTTTGCATTAAAATTTGACTTCACACAGCTGTTTAAACCACCCACGTGGTTGGGGACTATAGTTCAACTCTATGGGGAACCTTTCCTGTGGTCCAACATTCATCAGGTGTTGATGCAAACAAAACTGGTGTGCCACACTAATAAAAAGCATTAGTATATTAAAAAGAATAAAATTAACAAGAGAGAAAGAAACAACAACAGAAATAGAAAAGCACCTTTTAAAGAATGATATATAATAGTCTCGTACTTTTGCCTTTTGAGAAAAAAAAGAGTTTTTCAATATTTTGTTACTTTGTTTCTCTTTACATATTCTCATCTCGAGAAAGTGCTTTTTTTCTTTTTTCTTTATTTTTACTTTTTATAATTACGTCACACGGCGTGACCGTGAAAACAATTGACCTCGAGCTAAAACCTTACAGGAAAAGGGATGGGCAACTTTTGTGTATACATTGGCGTATATATCCAGTGTGAAAGGGTAAAATCTTATTGTCGGATCCTATCTTCGATTTGTGTACAGAGTATTATTTTTGATTGCTTGATGTTTCTACAATCTACCGCAGTGATTGACATGATTTTAGTTCTCCTTGAAATAACGCAAGGTGATTTTATTCCTTCTTATTTCATTATCAAGATTCGTTTCTTACCTTCAAGTGTCTTGTTCTTCTTATCTTTTACTTATCGACAGCAAATCAGATCGACCGTGAAAAGAGTATACAAGATTAACTAATAACTTCTGTGAAAATGCATTCATTTCTAAATAGGATTTTTTACCTTTTACAAAATCTGTCATACTTATATCAAAATTCTTCTGACATAATACTCTACCTTGAATTTTAATGCTCGTTATCAGCGACTCAAAAATCCCAGTTCTAAGAAAATCCAATAATTTTTTTTTAAAAACTATATGAAAAATTCAAATTCAATATTCTTGAAATTTTGAAGGTTATTTTTTTCCATGGAAATATTTTCAAAAATAACTTTTAGATCCAAAATCTAAGAAAGGAATTTAATTCCTTAAGGACTTTCATTCAGAAAGATTGACTTTTTACAGATTGTTATCAAATTTTAAATTTTTATAACGATCATTATTTTATAATTGTGGTAAGCATTTTATTAACGTTTACCGTGCGGTTTTCAAGATATAAATTTACAAAGTTTGAACTTTTACATGGAAGTGGTAAAAAAAACGTGCAAAATAACAAAGTTTTAAGTAATTTAAAAAAAGGGGTTTACAAATTCTTTTAAAAAATTAACAGATGTTAAAACGGTTATATAATACAAGTATTATAAAAAGATTATAATTATTTACCGTCTAGTTCTTTAGAAAATGTTATTTAAAATTACCAAATTTTATGCTTCTCTGGCGCGAGCGGGGAAAAGAAGTTTTAAATAACCTGAAATTATAATGTAAAGATTTTTTAAAAAGGAAATCTGTTGGTGTAATGATTTTTACTATAAAATACTATTTAAAAATTAAATTATGAGAATAAATCCCGTTGAATAGATTTTGTTTTAGGCTCGCCTAGAATGAGAACCTTTTGAGTGGATAAACTTCCTTAAGGACGCTTATACCCTCAAGCGGTTCTCATTCTATCGGACCATGATAGTCAATATTTTTTTAATTTTATTTCGTTTTATAATTTGGTTTCTAAATAGTATTTTGTAGTTAAAATCATTACACAAACAAATTTTATTAAAAAAAAAATAAATTTCTGTTGAAAATTCCAACTTATTAAAATTTTTTCTTCCTGTTTATTTCAAAAAAGTATGGGATTACTACCCTTAAATAACATTTTCTTAACAACGGAACGGTAAATTAATTAAATATTATTGTAAAAGTTGTATTTTATTACAGTTTAAAATATATTAGATTTTTAAAAAAATTTATAGAACCGTGTTTTTTTAATTAATTAAAATATAGTCATTTTGCGCGTTTTGTTACTGTTTCCATGTAAAAGTCCCAACTTTATAAATTTATATCTTAAAAACAGAACGGTAAAATTCAATAAAATTATAACAGTACATGTAAAGTAATGTATTAATTATGTCATTAAAATTTTATAAGAATCTGTAGAAATTGGTTTTTTGGATAAACCTCCTTAAATATCGAAATCAATTTTTTGGTAAGCAGAACATTATTTTTAGTCTTTGAATTTGAAAAGTGCTAAAATAATAAATTTGTTCATTTGAACTTCAGAACATTTTAATAAATAATTCTTAATATTCTTAATTCTTAATAATTCTTAATAAATATTAACTACTCTTGATAAATAATTACTATAATTCTCAGTAAAAATGTTCTCATTCAATTAATAAAAAAAAATGTTGTCCCTAAAAGTTTTAGGGACAACCTAAAATCAAATTAGTAAAATGTTTTTGTGTAAATTAGTCACCATTTACCATAATCATGAGTAAACATTTTTACCAAAGTGAAAGGGTGAATGTATCCTCACTAATTCAAATTTAGAGAGCAGATTTAGTGAGTTCACTGATTTGAATTAATGTCTCACTGTGTACCAATTTATCACAATTAGAGATCGAATTTTCGGTAATTATTGCTTTTAATTGAGTAATTAATTAACCGACTGATTTTGCGTTTAAAGGGATCATCCAGAAGACTAATTAAAAAATACAACAATTGTGTTTCTTATACATTTTAGAAAATGTTATTTTCTGTAAGAAAATTGTTCATCTTGTATTTTAATAATTATATTTTAATACGTCCAATAAACGTCTTAATAATGTAATAAGATGTTGCATATTAACAAGATTTATATATATTAAAACTATTTCTATCAAATTCAACTTGAATTAGCATAATTAACGAAATATATATATAGAATTTAATTAAGTTTTGGCGTATACTCGATATACGTACTATTCGATATACACAGCCAGAAATATGCTTTTAAAGTCATGAGTTTTAATTAAAAGCCAGAATGAACTCCATTAATTGAAATTGCATTACTTGTATTATGATAAATGAGAATAAAAAGCTGAAATGTGTTAAATTTACATGCAGTTAAAAATTGAATAATCTTTTCGTATTGAACGCTATTCATTCATTATTCAGTTGTAAATTAAAAATTAACAGGGTACTATAATACTTATAATGTATCCTTTTATATTTCAGCAAAGATATTATCTATTGAATTAAATATTTCTTCATTTCAAAGAAAATTTATTCCGTAAAGAAAGTAAATTATAAATTTATAAAGTATTAATGAAAGATAAATTATGTACACAACAAAATTAAATAACTTTTTTCCTTAATAAACTGATGAAAACTGAAACGAAACAATGCTGGAAATAGGTAAGTAATTTATAAATTTTTATAATAGAAAAGCACAAGAAAAAAGTGAAAGAAGAGAAAAAGTAAAAAAGAAACTCATAAAGAAGGCAAGCTTTAGAAAAATATATATTTTGGTAATTAAAATTCTTTTTAGAAACAGAAATATAAATGAGAAAATACATTGTAATAACGAGAAAATATCAATAAATGATGCAAAAACAAAATTTCGTGAAATATAGGTTAAAATAAAAAATAAGAAAATCAGAGAAAAGCTTATAAATTTTTTTAAAACCGTTAACATAAAAAAACAGTAGTTAAAAAACAGCTTTAACTTCATTATTTTTATTTATTAGAACTAGTTTTAAACTACTTAAAATAGGTTAAAAATAATTAAAGTTATTTAAAACTATTTAAAAATGTTTACATAATATATATTGTTTAAAAATATTTTAAACAGGTTCAAAACACTTAAAAATTATTTGGAATCCTTCGAGAACTTTTTTAAAATAGTTAAGAGAAAATTTAAAATTGTTTTAAAAAAAAGTAAACATTGTTTAGGACTATAGTCAAAAACTGTAACTAGTTAAGAACTAAAAAAAATTTGTAACTCGGTCCAAAATAGTTCAAAACTATTGAAAATACTTCGAAACTGTTTGGGATTTTTTCTCAAGTAAAACTAGTTTTATACTGTTAGAATATATTTCGGAACTGTGTCGAAACTGTTTGAAACTAGTTCGGAATTGATAATGTGTAATTGGCTGTGAACGACAGATGGACGGACGGACAGACAGACGTATGGATCTCAAAGTATCGTTATAAGAGATTCCTGGGTTAAAAAAAAACTTTAAAAGTAAAAAAGCAAAAACCGAAGAATTTTTGGAAAAAGATAATAAAATCAGGAAATTTTTTAAAAATAATAATAATTCACATTTGAATTAGTAACTTTTCATCAGTTCATTAGATATTTTTTACTAATTCAGATTTAGAGAGAAGAGTCATAAAATTATAAAGGAAATGAAAGTGTCTACTAAAGAATAAGAAAATTAAATAAACATTGGAAAATACTTCTAAAAATTAAAAAGTATCTTTCAACTTCCTTTTGTTGCGGAAATGAGATTTCTTTATTTTTATAGTTATACCATAGAAGGACGTATATCTTTTGCGGTATATCTGTTAAAGAAAACATATTCTTTACGGTCAACAGGGCAGTCAAAGCCCTTAGATTTGTTACAATGAATTCTTCTAATTTTAGCCTTCGTTCTACTCTTAAACTTCTTTATTTTACATTTGTTGGATGATACGTGATCTGCGATATGGTATACTTATCAAGGCATACATATTACTAGATTAGAGCACACTCAAAAATCGCTTTCTCTGCAATTATTCTTTCAAGGCAAACAAATACTCCCTTCGATTAGGTTCTCTCACGATTAATCTCAATTCGCTTTAATTAAAGAGATCTAAGATATCCAACTTTTTGTATTTCTTTTCTTGAAAAGTGCCCATTCACAAATAAAATTTGTCTACTGATCGTTTTTTTTATAAAAAATTGCGTCATTTCCTGCCCTTACGAACTTTTATTTATATCTTCAACAGAGAGAGGATTCAAATGAAACTCAATTACTTTATATTCCTGCGTAACAAATTTTACGTTTGATAAACACAATTCGAAACAAATTTAAATTTGAGTACCCAAAAATGTTGATTATACTTTTATGAATGAAAAATCTTTTATTCGAAGTGTATATTTTATTCCATGGAAAAAGAATTTGTAATCCCCCAACTTGCATTTGTTCGAACTTTTTTCCCCCGAATTTGCATTTGTCATAACTTGAAAATCACACGGAAAGACTTTCGATTTTAATACTTAATATTATAGTATTTATTTTTACAAAATTTCGATAGGAAACCAGGATATATCGTTATATTTTCAGAATTTACTATTTCTATTTAATATTTACTATTTTCGATAGGAAATGTTAAAAGAAACTTGAATCGACATTTTGTTGGGAAAATTGCTATTGAGTTTTGGAATTAGTAAAATCGAGATTAATAAGTAATTCCTATAAAAAGGCAAATAAACCGATCTTCATGATTATTATATTATTATAGGTTACCTGTGGTAATTGACATTCCATATATTTTTAACACTTTTATATACATATAAACACAATTACCGTCACAAACGAAATCCTAACATAACCTAAACACTAACGATAATACGCACGCACATATATATGCTTAACGAATCGCACAATACATATAATGTTTGAAGGGAAAAGTTTTCTTATATACTAATCGACATAATACATTACCACTTTTGAGAAAAATACACAAAAATCACAAGTTTCCATCTGTGAACAATAGTTGAAGTTTAACATCCGCCAAATTCAAACTTCACTTAAAAGTTTTTACATGATATAACCGGTTTATATTGAATAAAACTATCACGTAGAAAGTATTTATTGTGTTATTTTTCACCCACTTTACGACAACGTTAATGATTTAATCGTTTCTTTTAAGAGAGAAATTATATAATCCGAATAAGCAAATCAACAGTGACAAGACGCGCACAACGGTTAAACTGTCATGGCCGCCAATTTTCCAATAGTTAATGGAATTTCAACAAAGCATTATTTTGAAATATAATCTTTTTAATAGTAAGATGTTCAAGATGAACTTATTTTATTGTTGCTTCCTATTGAATATAGTAATATTTTTAACCTATTTTTGTAAATATTTTTATAAAAATTATTATTTAATAAAAATTAAATAATTTTAATTATTTCTTTTAGATTATACTTTTTCCTAGTTTCATTTTCCTTTTAAAAAAAGCAATCTTTCCAGTTTTAAATAGTAAATTTTAATTTCAAAATATATAAATATTAACTTTTAAAAAAGTATATTCTTCTAGTCCTGTAGTATAAAATACCATTTTACAGTTATATCCTGATTTACAATCAAAATTTTGTAAAAATACATATTATAATATTAACTATTAAAACCAAAAGTTCTTCCGTGCACCGAATTCGCATTTGCCAAAACATTTAAATCAGCGAAATTGCATTTGTTTAAATTTTTGATCTACTGAACTTTTATTTCTCCGAACTTGCATTTATCCAAACATTGACATCACCGAATCTGCATTTTTCGGAACTTTGTAATCACTAAATTTGCATATTTCAGAACTTTGTAATCACCAAACTTGCATTAATCCGAACTTTGAAATTACAAAACTTGCATTTGTCCGAAATTTGAAATCACCAAACTTACATTTGCCCGAACTTTGAAATCAATTAGGTCGCATTTGTCCCAAATTTGAAATCATCTAACTTTCATTTGTCAAAATATTTAATAACCTGAATTTGTATTTGAATTTCGAACTTTGAAATCACCAAACTTGCATGTGTCCGAAATTCAAATCACTGAACTTTTATTTGTTCGAAATTTGAAATCACCGATTTTGTATTTTTTTGAACTTTTAATTCACCGAATTTACATTTGCCCGAACTTTAAAATCAATAAAGTCGCATTTGTCCCAACTTAGAAATCACCAAGCTTTCATTTGTCAAAACATTCAATTACCCAAACTTGAATTTGTCCGAACTTTGTAATCACCGAATTTGAATTTTTTCGAACTTTGAAATCACCAAACTTGCATTAATCCAAACTTTGAAATTACAAAATTTGCATTTGTCCGAACTTTGAAATCAATCAACTCGCATTTGACTCAACTTTAAAATCTCAAAACTTCTATTTGTTCGAATTTGCATTTGTCCGAACATTGAAATCATCAAATTTGCATTTTTCCGAACTTTGCAATCACCGAACTTGCTTTTGTCCGAACTTTGAAATTACCAAACTTGCAGTAGTCCAAACTTTAAAATCACCAAACTTGCATTTGTCCGAAATTTGAAAGCAATCAACTCGCATTTATCCTAACTTTAAAATAACTAAAATTTCATTTGTAAAAACATTCAATTACCTGAATTTGTATTTGACCGAATTTTGAAATCACCAAACTTTTATTTGTCCGAATTTTGAAATCAACGAATTTGCATTTTTTGAAATTTGAAATCACCGAACTTACATTCGTCCGGACATTGAAATCAATGGAGTCGCATTTGTCCCAACTTTGAAATCACCAAACTTTCATTTGTCAAAATATTCAATTATCCGAATTTTTATTTGTCCGAACTTCGAAATCACCAAATATGCATTTTTCTGAACTTTAAAATCACCGAACTTACATTCGTCCGAACTTTGTAATCACTGAAAGTGAATTTTTTTAACTTTGTAATCATCTAACTTTCATTTGTCCGAACTTTGATTTCACCAAACTTGCATTTATCCAAACTTTGAAATCACCAAACTTACATTTGTCCGAACTTTTAAATCAGAAAGCTTGTTTTGTCTGAACTATGAAATCAATCAACTCGCATTTGCCTCAACTTTGAAATCACAAAACTTGTATTTGTTCGAACTTGAATTTGTCCGAACATAGAAATCACCAAATTTGCATTTTTTCGATCATGGCAATCACCGAACTTGCATTTGTCCGAACTTTGAAATCAATTAAATTGCATTTGTCCCAACTTAGAAATCATCGAACTTTCATTTGTCAAAATATTAAATTACCTGAATTTGTATTTGACCGAACTTTAAAATCACCAAACTTGTATCTGTCTGAACTTTGAAATTACCAAACTTGCATTTGTCCGAACTTTAAAATCACTAAACTTTTATTTGTCCGAATTTTGAAATCAACGAATTTGCATTTTTTGAAATTTGAAATCACCGAACTTACATTCGTCCGAACATTGAAATCAATGAAGTCGCATTTGTCCTCGCATTTGTCCCAACTTTAAAATCATTGAACTTTCATTTGTCAAAATATTAAATTACCTGAATTTGTATTTGACCGAACTTTAAAATCACCAAACTTGTATCTGTCTGAACTTTGAAATTACCAAACTTGCATTTGTTCGAACTTTAAAATCACTAAACTTTTATTTGTCCGAATTTTGAAATCAACGAATTTGCATTTTTTGTAATTTGAAATCTCCGAACTTACATTTGTCCGAACATTGAAATCAATGAAGTCGCATTTGTCCCAACTTTGAAATCACCAAACTTTCATTTGTCAAAATATTCAATTACCCGAACTTTTATTTGTCCGAACTTCGAAATCACCAAATTTGCATTTTTCTGAACTTTGAAATCACCGAACTTACATTCGTCCGAACTTTGTAATCACTGAAAGTAAATTTTTTTAACTTTGTAATCATCTAACTTTCATTTGTCAAAATATTCAATTACCTGAATTTGTATTTGAATTTGGAACTTTGAAATCACCAAACTTGCATGTGTCCGAACTTTCAAATCACTGAACTTTTATTTGTTCGAACTTTGAAATCAATCAACTCGCATTTGACTCAACTTTGAAATCTCAAAACTTGTATTTGTTCGAATTTGCATTTGTCCGAACATTGAAATCACCAAATTTGCATTTTTCCGAACTTTGCAATCACCGAACTTGCTTTTGTCCGAACTTTGAAATTACCAAACTTGCAGTAGTCCAAACTTGCATTTGTCCGAAATTTGAAAGCAATCAACTCGCATTTATCCCAACTTTGAAATAACTAAAATTTCATTTGTAAAAACATTCAATTGCCTGAACTTGCATTTGGCCGAACTTTGAAATCAATTTACTTACATTTGACCCAACTTTGAAATCACCGAAATTACATTCGTTCGAACTTTGAAATCAATCAACTCGCATTTTCCCAACTTTTATTTGTTTGTTAACTTTGAAATCCTTAAAGTTCTATTTTGCCGAATTTTTAAATCACCAAACTTGCATTTCTCCGTCCCTCGGAATGTAGAATTTCGAAAATAGCCTTCAGACTGTCTGGTAATATTTCATTGAAATTTACCATCCAATCAGAAAACTTGCTTAAAAATTCTACATTCCTAGAATCGGTAAAATACAATTTCGGCGATTTAGAATTTCGGACAAATCCGAGTTCGGTGCGCTTAAAATTCTAACAAATGTAATTTCCTCGATTTAAATCTTTTGTCAAATGCAAGTTCTGTGATTTTAAAATTATCATAAATGCAAACTCAGGAAGTTAAAAGCTATATTTTGCAGGAAATGCACGCGACCCTAAAAAGTTTCTCCTCAAAAAAGTTTCAAGTTTTCTCAATAACTTACCAAAAAAAAAAAACAGCAAAAAAATTTGACCGCAAAACTACACGCAAAACTGACATTATTATTTCAATTGAAACTTAAAATCGTATTGAAAGGATGATTAGCAATCATATCAAAATAATAACACTCTGTAAATCTTCTTTTGAGAAGCTATTATTCTTGTGATTTTTTACAACAACCTATAGAACCACATCCTGCGCGATAAGCATAATAATTGAAACTAACAATTCCTTGTCTCTGGATGAAAGTTTATCTACAATAGAGGGCTTGAAAAATCTCGTGTCGTTTTCAATAGAAGGCGGAACGTGCTACCTGCAAGATTACAATGCAAAACAAGGTATGCGTGAGCGCATAAAGAAGGGGGACTCGGCAGTATGCATTTCACAAGTTTTTGGGCCCTATAACTGGGGCGATCGATTGCCCGCTGCCAACTCTCAGTATAGAGCATCTGTTCCTCTTCTTCCTTTCACCCTTTTAAACATCATTGCATGCGTGCTGGTTGTCGTTCTGCGGCATAAAGCACAAGAGACTCGTAAACAGATTAAAGGATTAAACGTCTAGACCAGTATGGGGACCGCACGAAAGGTCTATTTTTTATAATAAAAAAAAATAAACCCTCAACCTCCCTTGCGTAATCAGTGTGCTCAAAGTCCTACGATCTTGCTCTAAAAATTTATGAGATTAAGCTCTCTTTGAGATGGGTTTGTAAATGTGACCGCTGCGGTCAATCGATTGAATAAAAATGTACTCCAGACCAGATATATATTTTCGGTAGTTTTTGTTTCCCTGTATATTTTCTTTGAATAATAAAAAGACCACGTCACTACACGAGGGTTTCAATTCACCCGAGTTTATTTGTGACCTTTATTCGATTTTATTTAAGCTCTGATTATTTCGAGTGGAATTTATTTTTTGTCTCTTGTAAAAAAAAAGAGAGAGACAAAAATAATTTAAACGATGCTTCCCTTTTGGTATCGGATTAACTTTAATTTACGTGTGTATTTTTTTATTTATTGCATACATTTGTCATGTATATGACAATAGTTTCGTGTTTGAAAATAAGTGTATAGTTTAATTAATTGGGAATTAAATTAAAAGCTTGTGGATGATTGATTTATTTCTACTAATCATTTAGTAAAAAATAACTAATTATTGGTCAAATTTTAAATATTTTTTGTTATTTTGCAACTAATCTATAAAAATAATCAACAAGATTTATTCTGTCCACATCTGAAGTTTGGCACTTAGATATTTTTTGTTTTATATCAGTTGCGTTTGAAAAAAATTGATCTTTCAATTAATTATAAATCGTATGATTTTTTATTTTATATCTAATTATTAATTGCTTTTTATTATAAAAGTAGAATAATTAATAATATAATAATAAAGAAGGAAATATTGTCAATTATATCATTGAAAAGAAAACAAGCACTTTGTTTAAACATTTATAAGTGTCTTAAACATCTTACAAAAATAATTTTTTCATTTCTAATGATTAGAATTTTATTTTTTAAAACTTCATACACTTTATTTGTATTAAAAAAAACCTACTAAATTTAATTTATTTAAATAAATGTTGTATTTTAGATCTCAAAATGCTTTTTTTATTGTATGAGTAAATTAGTATTAAACTTATTTAATTTTTAATTAAAATTTACATAATACAGGAGATCAATTAAAATTAGAGTCTACTTTGATAAGAATCAATTAAACTGCATTGACAGAAAATAAATAAATTAAAATATAGTTTTCTCCAAAATATTGAACTGAAATTTTGATACACTAAAATTTTTAGTAAATTAAAATTTAATTCTATTAATATAAAAATTACTTGAAATTTTCATGCGTAGATTAAATTAATTGATATTTAGATCATTGCAAATTGGGGTCTTTAAAATATCGAAATAATTAATTTTAATGGAGATCTAGATTAGTAGTTTAGAATCAATATTAAATTTTAATTTATTGAAGTTTGAATTTATCTAAATTTTTATTGGTTATAAGACTTTACATTATCTAAATTTTAATCAATCCTTGCCTTTTTATTATTCTGAACATTAATAATTAAACATTTGAACTTTTCACAATTTCATTATTTTTTTTGAATTAGGCCAAATTTTCATTGATTCAAATTATAGTCTACATTATTATTTTCAAAATTTGGACTGATTGAAGTTTTAATTTACAATGACATTTTTTTATATAATTAGAAGATTTTATATAATGGTTAATGTTTAAAATAATTTAAATGTGCAATGTTAGATTTTAAAATATGTAAAATTAATAATTATTCAAATTTGAATTAATTAAAATTTTGATGAATTTAAATTTAAAGAATTAAAAGTTTAAAATAACTGAAGTTTATTAATATTAAAATATGAGTAACTTGTAATTCCTATAATAATTCAAGTTTAAAACAATTTAAAAACATATGAATAAAATTAAGTTTATATAAATTAGTTTGTAAATGTAGGAGATTAAAATAATTAGGTATTAAAAAAAATTAGGCAAATATAAGAATACAGAATAATAATAATAATACAGAATCCATTTAATATTTTATTTAACAATTAACATAAATATATTTTTCCCAATTCAAATAAAAAATGATAATTATTTAATAAATTCTTCTACATTATTATTATTTTTCATATCAATTTTATTTGGAAGTTTAATAAATTGAATTTTATTTTCCTCTCTTAACTTTAGAATTATTAATTTTAATTTTAAAAAATCATTTATTTAATAATATTAATATTTTATTAAATATATAAAAATTTGAATTCATCGAAGTTAAAATAAATTCGAGTCAACTTTTGTTGAAACTGTTTTAAGTTTGAAATTATTTTAAGTTTGAAAAATTTTAAATTTGAGTTGTAAGAACTTTTGATAAGAATAGAAATTTTCCTCAATAAAAATTTGGAACGATTGAAGTTCGTATATTTTTGTAATGTACTCACCTACGCTAATTTTTCTTTTTATTTATTTTTTTACTATTTTTCCTTTTTTAAATATAAAACTGGAAAATTCGTGTTCTTTTGAAACACTTTTTATTTACTTTTACTTATTTTTCTATTTATTGAAGTCGGCAGCTAGTAATTAGTCATATTTTACTAATAATTAGTTATTTTTCATTAATTGCTGAAACGAAAACTCAGCCACGATTTTACTAATAATTAATTAATGTTAACTAATTCCGATTTAAAGTATTTTTAGTTTAATATCGGTTTCATTTTACGCGAAAAATGATCATGAATTTATCTTTTATTCAAATGATTCTTTATATACAAAACTGTCGTTAAAGAGGATAATTTAAAAAGAATCTTAATACAGCTTAGTCAAATAAAAATTGTGTAAAATAATCTATATAAAAATCTTAATTTGAATAACAAATTTAAATCATTGAACCTACCTTAAGTTACGAAATGTTTCTCTCGAAATATATTCAGAAGATAATAAAGTTAAAAGAATTTTAATACTAGATATAAGAATGTTAAACTTTATTTGATTTTAAAAGTTGATTCCCTAAAATGAAATATTATAATTCATTTATTATATTACATTATATTGTTTTATATTTCATTTCATTATGTTTTATTTTATTATATTTCACCTAGTATTTCACTATATTAATTTTCCTTTTATTTATTTCATTTCATTACAAACTACCACATTAACATGCATTCTTATGTAAATTATTTTTCATCATTAAAAACTGACACTTTTTAAACTTTAAAGCTTCCACGATCCAACAATATATCTTTAGAAAACTGCCGACGAACTAAAGTTTTAAAACTTTGACTTTTATTAGAATTTAAATCGTAATTACTTTAAGTTTATTCTCAGTTATTTATTTTTATTTAATTTGTAAACTTTTTATTAACTATATTTTTACTATTTATTGTTTCTTTATTTATTTAAGGAGGTTCTCTTCATTGACATAATCTTAAACTAAAAAAATTTGGTGAAATTAATTTGAATAATATTTTCTATTTGGGGTGAAAAAGTACTTTCTAGTTTGAGGTTATGTAAATGGAGAGAAACTCCTTAAATTAAAATATTCAAAATTCGCGATCAATGTTGAATTTAAGAAACATTAAAAATTTGTTTTAAAATGTAAGAATTTATACAATTCTAAGAAAAATGTTGACCCAATAGAAAATGAAATATCGAGTAAAGTACGATCTTTATTAATCTGTATTATAAAAAGTTAAAAGTTTCTAAAATGGTTAAGAAAAAGTGAAATTTATGTGCACGCAAACTGGAGTATCTAAATACTAAAATCGCATACATATTTAAGTAAAGTTTGTCCAACTGAATATAACGCAGAGTACACAAGATATGTTAGTATGTATCTGTGAATATATCTCATGCGTTACAATTCGTGTGGTTTATTCTAAGATAAACTCTCAGTGCATTAATGTAATTTATTTTAATTTATACATTCCTAGCAACAGCTGTTTCGTTAACCTTATCACCTTCTCTATGATTGCAGATATATTTTTATGTATTCCAAAAATTTTTATGCATTTCTCATCTTTTTAATCAGCCTATAAATTATTTTAATCAAAAACAGGTGAACAAGGGTATATTCACTGACATTAAACGACGTTCTTAAATATTGCAAAATCATTAAAACCTTCGTGTCAGTTTCATCATTATAATATATGTCAGTCTCATTAGCATAATACAAACAAATATTTTTCTAAATTACACAAACATTATGTATAAATTTAAATTAATTAAGGTGACACATGGGGTCACATTACTTAGGGAAACTAAAATTCTAGTTTACTCTTCTGGAAAAAATTATCTTTTTTTCCTGTTTTTTAGAATGTTTTTAAGAAATTGGATTAAACAAAGCTAAATTCAATTCGACTTTCGAACGGGTAACTATAATATTTAAACTGAATTTAATTAAATCTAATTTTCAAATTTCAAAAATATAATTTGAAAAACAGTTGAATTGTTATTGAGAACAGAAGCTGATCAAGAAAACGTGATTTATGACAATTTTTTTTATATAAAAAATGCGTTGTAAGTAATTTATTTTTAGCCTTTTATGCACCGTATAATCAAAGTCTATATAGATTTTGTAATGTGGTAACGCACGAGTGGAGCTTCTGGCATTATTCTAGTCTTTCTATTCAACAAGCAGCAGGAAGAATTTATTACAGCAACAAGTAAATAAAGAAAAATATTGGTAAAACATGAAACGAGACTTTAAAAAGTGCACAATTATGGAGAAACTACAAGAAATAAATGTAATGACATGTCGTTAGTTACGTATATTTCTATATATAACCTGCAATCAACTGAAATAAGCTGCTTGTTTATTTGAAAGCAGTTTCTAATCACTACACTTTTAGCTGTTCTTCATGGTAAATATTGCATAAAATTATAGGAAAATAATTAATTTCTGTGAAGAGAAATTAAAATTAATAACTACTTTCCAAAATCATAAATAATTTTTATAAAAAGATGCCAAGATGATTTTATTATTGTAATTGTTTTTAATGGTAACAAAACAATGGAGCAGGAATTTGAAAATAATAACTATAGAAGTTGATTTGAATTAACTCGAAAATGAGAAAAAATTACTTTAAAGTAAAACCGAGTAAAACAAAAGTGGGAATTATAGAAAAAAACATGTTAAAATGAAAAATTAATAAAAAGGAAAAAAATTAATAGATTTTATTGAAAATAACTAGAAATTGAAAAAAAACCCAAGGACACATCTTAGAAATTGTCAAAATAACTAAATCAAGAAAAGGAATAGGAAATGTAAAAAGATTACAAGAAATTTACAAAATAAATAGAAAATAAGAAAAATATAACTAGATGTTGATTTGAAATAACTCGAAAATAAAAAAACATTCATTAATTGTAAAGCAAAAGTGGGAATTATTGAAAAAAAAACATTTTAAAATGAAGAATTACTAAAAACAATTACTATATTATATTGAAAATAACTAGAAATTGAAGAAAAACCAAGGAAACATCTTAGAAATATTGTCAATATAACTAAATCCGAGAAAAGGAATTTAAAAATAAGAATGAATAAATGGAACTAAAAAATATGTGGATATTGAGAAAGATTACTAGAAAGTAAAATAATAACTAAAACCAACTAAAAAAGAAAGAAAATTTACTAGAAAGTAAAAAGGAATGGGAAATTAATGAGAAAAAATAGAAAATGAAAAATTACCTAAATGTAAAAAATTTACTAGTAATTTAGAAAATAACTAGAAAGTAAGAAAAAGATAACTAAAAGTTTATTTGAATTAACCCGAAATTGAGAAAAATTTACTACAAAGTAAAGCAAAGTGAGTATTATAATAGAAAAAAACATTTTAAAATGAAGACTAAAAACTGAAAAAATTACTTGGTTTTACTCAAAATAATTAGAAATTGAAAATATCTCAATTGAAGAAAAGGAATTTAAAAAATAAGGAAAGAATAAATAGAACAAAAATATACGTGGATATTGAGGAAAATTACTAGAAAATAGATTAAAATTACTAGAAAGTAAAATAATAACTAGAATAAATTAAAAAGGAAGAAAGTGTACTAAAATGTAAAAAAGCAATTGGAAATTAATGAAAAAAAAGAAAAACTAGAAGTTTACTTGAATTAACTCGAAAATAAGAAAAAAAATAACTATAAAGAAAAGCAAAGTGGGTATTATATAGAAAAAAACATTATAAAATAAAGAATTAATAAGCAGTAAAAAAAATTACTTTATTTTATTAAAAATAACTAGAATTTGAAAAAAAAAAACAAAGAAATCATCTTAGAAATTGTCAAAATAACTTAATTAAAAAAAAAAACAATTAGAACCGAGAAATATGTGGATAATTTGAAAAAGATTTTTATAAAAAAAAGTAAAATTTGAGGTAAAATTACTAGAAAGTAAAATATCAACTAGACCTAATTATAAAGGAAGAAAATTTACTCAAAATTAAAAAATAAAAATGAAAATCGAATTACTTAAATGAACAAAATTACTATAGAAAACAAAATAAGTAGAAAGTAAGGAAAAGCTAACTAGAAGCTTATTCGAATTAACCCAAAAATGAGACAAAATTACTATAAAGTAAAGCAAAGTGGGTATTGTAAAAAAAACATTTTAAAATGAAGAATTATTTAAAACTAAAAAAAATACTACATTTTATTGAAAATAAATAGAAATTAAAAAAAAAACAAATAAAATTTTTAGAAATTGTCAAAATAACTAAATTTGAGAAAAGGAATTTAAAAAAAAAGAAAGAACAAATAGAAACCAAAAATATGTGGATACTTAGGAAGATTACTAGAAAACAGAAGAAAATTACTAGAAAGTAATAAAATAACTGGAACTAACTAAAAAAGAAAGAAAATTTACTAAAATGTAAGAAAGGAATTATTTATTTAATGAGTAAAAACAAAAAATAGAAAATAAACTTGAATATAAAAAGATTACAAGAAATTTACAAAATAACTAGAAAGTAAGAAAAATATAACTAGATATTGATTTGAATTAACTCGAAAATGAAAAAAAAAATACTATAATAGTAAAGCAAAAGTGGGAATTATAAAAAAAACATTTTAAAATGAAGAATTACTAAAAACTAAAAAAAATACAAGATTTAATTGAAAATAAGTAGAAATTGAAGAAAAACTAAGAAAACATCTTAGAAATTGTCAAAATAACTAAATTCGAGAAAAGAAATTTAAAAATTAAGGCAATAATAAATAGAACAAAAATATCTATACGAGTATCTATATGTGGATATTGAGGAAAATTACTAGAAATTAGAAAATAGAGTAAACTTACTAGAAAGTAAAATAATAAGTAGAATAAACTAAAAAGGAAGAAAGTTTACTAAAAATAAAAAAAAAATTACTAGCATTTACTGAAAAGCAACAACTTGAAGGAAAAAAATAGTAATAAGTATAAAAATGATTATGATGAAGAAAAACAAGGAGAAATGAAAAAATGAATATAAGCAAAAATATATATAAACACCGGAAATGATAACTAAAAAAACAAGGCAAAATTCTAGGAAGTTACTAGAAAAAAAGAATAATTACTATAAACTGGAAAATGACTAGAAAGTGTAAATAATAGTAAATTATGCATTGATAAAAATTACTATAAAATTTACAAAAATAACTAGAAATTGAAACAAAATAACTGAAAGTTATAAAAGTACCCGTGTAGAAAAGTTGGGTGGGCGCCAGTTGGGCCCCATATGGGTTTCCCAAATTTAAGGTGGGCCCCAGTTGGGTCTTCTCACTGGGAAATTAGTGGGCTTGTAATGCTCAACCCGGTTAGTGCCAATTCACTAAAAAAGATCGTAAAAATGTAAGATCGTTAAAAAATAATCATTACAACTTTTAACAATATATTTCACCAACATTTTCTTTAATGATATAAAAATTAGTTAATAACAATTGTTGCATGTATTTTTTAATTTGTTTAAACAAATCAATATTGTTTTTTTGAAACTTTTCATCTAATAGAGCTAGAGTGTTGTAACTTTTTCTTAACTTTGCAACTTTTCAAATCACTGAAAAAAAGGTTTATTTGGCTGAACAAAAATTTTGTTGGCTCAACCAAATTCTTTTGTTGATATACGCTCAACAAAATTATTTTGTTGTGCCGACAAAATTCTTTTGTTAATTATTTAGGGTAATTTCAACAAAAAAATTTGGTAGTCCCAACAAAACTTTTTAGAGCTTAACAAATATTTTGTTGGCTATTATAATAAAGAAAAAAAGTTAAACACAGATTGTGCAAATGTTAATTCTAATATTGTTTTAATTTGCTAAATAACTGAATGTTTTTATGTAAAAAATATTTAATATTTTTTGTATCTTACTGTGAAATATTCACTGTGAAATAATGTGTAGTTATAATAATACACGTAAATATTTCTAGGCATGAAATTTATTTAAAAACATGTGTTTATTTTTAATTTTTAAAATATTAATTTAAAGTAGTTTCGTACTATTAAAAATGGAATTATTCCTTAATTATTTCTTATGCTAAATAAAGTATTTTCCACAAAAAAACAGTATATAAAGTAAATAGTTTTATAGGTTATGTTTAGATTCTTGAAAACAACATATTGTGCATAAACGTATATTAACCTGCCACATAAGAATCGAAATATAAATTTACTCTTTTAAAAAACCACAATATTTATTCACTTATATGACTAATTATCGACTTATTTATCATTCAGCAATACATTCTGTCAATTTTGTCACTAAACATAAAATCATAAGTAAGTCCCTTTTTATTATCTTCATAAAGTATATTTTATAGTTATATTTTTTTAATTTCAAAAGTCAACTTTGTAGACATTTGATTTAGTTATCATCCATTATATAATATTCTTTTTTTTTTGTTTTAAAAAACAAAAAATTCCAATTTCTATCGATGTCTTTATGAAAACCAGACGATAACATGCGTCAAACAGGATTGCACAGAATGCGCATGCGCTATCACATATTTGGTAATGCCAACAAAAGATTTTAATAAACTCAAACAAAATTTTTATTAAATACTACAAAATTATTTTGTAATTTCAACTGTTTTTTGGTAATTCTAACTCTGAAATTTGACAAAGCCAACAAAAAATCATCAACAAAACTATTTTGTTATGATTACATTGCTATTTTTTCAGTGTAACCTATAAAAGCCCAATACTAATAATAAACGAAAATCCACAATTATGAAAATTGTTTAAACAAATTAATATTGTTCATTTGCAACTTTTCATCTAATTAAGCTAGAGAGCTGAAACTTTCTCTTAATTTTGCAACTTTTCAAGCTTATGAAAGCTTAATAATAATAAAAAACAAAAATCCACAATTATAAAAATTGTTTAAACAAATTAATATTGTTTATTTGTAATTTTTCATCTAATTGAGCTAGAGAGTTAAAACTTTCTCTTAATTTTGCAACTTTTCAAACCTATAAAAGCTTAATATTAATAATAAACGAGAATCTACAATCACAAATATTGTTTAAACAAATTAATATTGTTTATTTGCAATTTATCATCTAATTGAGCTAGAGAGTTGAAACTTTCTCTTAATTTTGTAACTTTTCAAACCTATAAAAGCTGACTATTAATAATAAACGAAAATCCACAATCACAAATATTGTTTAAACAAATTAATATTGTTTATTTGCAACTTTTTACCTTATTGAGCTTTAGATTTAAAATTTTCTTTTAATTATGCAACTTTTTAAGAATACCAAAGCTGAATATTAATAATAAACAAAAATCCACAATTATAAAAATTGGTTAAACAAACTAATGTTGTTTATTTGCAATCATTCATCGAATTGAGCTAGAGAATTTAACTTCTTCTTAATTTTGCAAATTTTAAGCCTATAAACACCCAAAACTTATAGTAAACGAAGATCCATAATTATAAAACTCTTTTAAATAAATTAATATTGTTTATTCGCAACTTAAATACAATTTGGGAACTGTATTGCAATATTGATATTAACAATATTAATTTGTTTAAACAATTTTTATAATTGTTGATTTTACTTTATGCAATTAATATTGGGCTTTACTAAGATTGAAAAATTGCAAAATTAATAAAAAGTTACAACCCTCTAACTCAATTAGATGAAAAATTGCAAATAAACAATATTAATTTGTTTAAACAATTTTTATATTTTTATATTTTAGTTTTTTTCTAATATTAGGATTTACTTAACTTAAATAGATGCAATATTAGAAAAAAGTTACAACTCTCTAGCTCTATTAGATGAAAGGTTTAAGATAAACAATATTAATTTGTTTAAACAAATTAAAAAATACATGCACCAATTCTTAGTAACTAATTTTTATGTAATGAAAGGAAATTTTGGTGGAAAATGTTGTAAAAAGTCGTAATCAATATTTTTTAACGATCTAACACTTTTTTTTCGTTTATGAAGATTTTTTATGGCCCTTTAAAAAATAGTTAATAATAAAAAAATTGTTAAATAAATTATTGGATCTTATTCTTTAAACTTTCCTGAGGAGAAACAGCTTTATCCGATCGAAAAATGTTAATTTTCATGGATTTTATATCAATTCTATGAAAAAGTTTTTTTCCCCATACATTTTGCATGGGAAACTTTGAGCGGTTTGACCGAATTTCATGAATTTTTAAATTAAAATGAAGGGAAATTGCAATATATAGAGCCAGATTGATGATAAGTTTAGTATTGAAACTATTATTTAGTAACAATTTACATATTTGATAAAAACTGGGAAGCCCATGTTGGCCCCAACTGGCGCCCACGTACAAACTGGGAATTACTGGGAACTTTTCTACACAAATATAAGTTGATTTAATGTAACTAGAAAACGAAAACATTACTATCTATTAAGTGATATATAATGAAAAATTGAGGAAATGAAAAACTGTGAAATAAATAAATTTATTATAAACAGTGCCAAATAAAAAGACGTCAAAAAAAAAATTATAAACAAAGATTAAAAACTAGAGTGTTAAAAAAATAACTAGAAAGTGAAAGTTACAACTAAATATTAATAAAAATTTCTAGATTGTGATTAACAAATTATTGTTTTCTAAAAACTAACTAAAAAGTTAGTTTTTGTTAGTAAGTAAAATACTATTTGGAAATTGATTAAAAATAAATAGAAATTGAGGGTAGATTCTTATGAAAAAAAAACTGTAATTTTTAAATAAACAAGAAATAGTGAAAATATAATTAGTGTTTGTTAAAAAGGAACTTTACAATAAGAAATAATTACTGTAAAGTAAAATTATCCAGATGTAAAAGAGGGTAAGTAAAAAATAACGAAAAATTTGTAGAAAGTGAAAGGGGACTAAAAAATGTAGGAAATAACTAAAAAATAAGAAATAATTAGTAAAAAGAGGCAAAATAAAGAAAACTGTAACTAATTATTACAAATTTATGAGAATTGACAGAATAAATAAAAAATAACTAGAAAAGGATAAAATATCAGACCAGGAATAGCAGTTTTGAATAACAAATAATAAAAATGAGAATAACTGAATTAAAGAAAAACAATTAGAAATCCGAGAAAAAGTATGTAAATAAAAAATTATTTAGACATTAAAAAAATAAATTTAAAATAAAGGGAAATTACTAGAAAATAAAATAATAACTAGAATGTGTAGATTTGCCTAAAAATAACTAGAAAAGGAAGAGGTTACTAAACAGCGAAAAAATGACTAGAAGTTTTAGAAAATTAATTATAAAGTACCTACAAAATTTTTTTAAAAATAACTAGTAGGAATAAAAAATAACTATATATCGATGACAGTTACTAGAAATTTTTGAAAAATAACTAGAAAATGAAGCACAATTACTAGAAAGTATAATAGTAAATAAAAGTTGATTAAAAGTAACTAGAAAAGGAAGAAAAAAAATTTTAATTGGTAGAAGTGGAAGATAAAAATAATAATAAATTGAAAAAATGAAACTTCAGAATATATTAAAATGTGAAAAATAAAAAATAACTACACCCAGAGAAAAGACATAGTTGTTTCATTTCAGAGGCAAATAAATATTTAATTATTTCTCTGTGTGTAAAAATTAAAGAAAAATAATTGCCAAATAAAAAATACCTGAATTTTAGTCGAAAATAAAAGTGATATTACTTATTGATAAAAACCATAATACAATGAAAAATAGCTAGAAGATGTAAAAGTAGGACCTAAAAATTTCAAAAAATTAAAATTAAAATACATACGGGTGAAAATTAAATACCGAATTTTTCACTCTGCCTCACTGTGATTTTAAATTAAAAAGGTTTTTAAAATTTCAACTTCTTTGAAAATTAGTTGCTTTCAAATCTGTAACAGTTAAACTACAAAACACGTTTCGAAATTCAGAATGAAAAAAAAAAACAATTATAAATGCTAAAAACTATATTCAGAATAATATTCCAAAAAGTTATAGATTTCTTCTGGCTTGAAAAACCATTAATTTTAATACTTTAATGGAAATTTATAAAAATGAGAAATCTCTCTAAAAAGATGCGGAGATGCTTTTATTATTTAATTGTTTTCATTGGTAAAGAAACTCTTTCTTTGTACTCGTAATTAAATTCTCTTTACTTTTAATTACTTGAACGATAAATATGGAATTTTAATTTTAAAAGGAGATTTATTTAGCCCAGTCAGGATTCACTTTTCAAAGAGAAAGCTTTGCTTTAATTAAATTAATTGAATCTTTCATAGGAAAATTTTGCATTAATAAAAAATATCTTTTATGAAAATGAAAAATCAATATCGAAATTTAATTATACTATATAAAAAAAAAGAAGGTACTTACAGTGAATATTACATGGATGGAAATGATATTCCCTCTAAAGTAAAATTCGGGATCATTTGAATAGATAAGTTTGAGATTAAAAATAAAATCGATTTACACCAAGAATGAAATCATTATTCATCTCGTGCTTATAGACTATAGATCAGAAGTGGACGATTTAATTGGATATTTAACAGCAGAATGACTTGCATTGTGAGTAGTTTATTACTGATCGTAAGTATGATTAATGATTTCAATGAATTTGAATACACTTTCAGCGGATTGTCGATTCTGGCCTCAAACAAGAGTGAAAGTGAAGAATAAGTCATCTCTAATCAAAACAGTCAACTACTCTCCTTTTTATAATATCAGGGTCAAAGAAATAATTGAATCAACTATGTTATTATTTTCTCCAATTGAAAATTTCTTCCGATCGACACAAATTTCTATTTTGATACGAATTCAAAATGTTTATTTTGTAACAAGTGTATGCTGTAATCAAAATACAAAATTGGATTAATCTAAAGAGAAAAACATTCTTCTATTCAATTGAAAGCGATATTGAAAGTGAAATTTTTTTGTGTCATAACTTTAGTTTTTTCTATAATTTGTCAACAGTTTTCAAATTACAATTATTCTCCTTAAAGTTTGTAATTATTCTTTAATTTTTTAAATTATTTTGTGCTGTTTTCGATTATTCTCGTCAGATTTAGAATTTTTTTTTCAATATTGTCAATTATTTTCTTTAATATTTAATTATATTTGTCATTCTGTAATCATTCTTTCAATTATCAAATACCTATTTTCCTAATATTAAAATTTAATTCTTTAATCTTCAATTTATTTTTATTAATTTCTTATTTTTTTTGTCAATTCTCAATTATTTTCTTTAATTTTTAATTATTTTATTCAACATTCAATAATTCTAGACTCTTTTCAATTGTCAATTATTATCTTGAAATGTTAATACATGTCAAAAATTTCCAGTTGATTTCTTCAATTTCGATTTCTTTCCTACAATTTTTTCTTTAATTATCTACAGTTTTCAATTGAAATTAAATATTAAATATTATTTAATATTAAAAAATTTCCGCCTTTAGTCAATTTTTTTTTTAATTATCATTAAGTTTATTTATTATTACATTCAATTGTTCAAATATTTCCTTCAAATCTCAATTTTTTTCCAAATTTAGTAGTTCTATTTTTCAGATTTCAACTTTTTTTCTACATTCAATAATTGTCGGGTCATATCAATAACTTTTTCAATTTTTAAATATATTCTTCTAATTTTAATTACATTTTTAAATTTTCAATTATTTTCTTTAATAATAAAAAATTCTCGACTTATATAAATTGTTTTTCTCTACATCAATAAATTTCTTTAAATAATTCTTTAATTCTACAAATTTTAGTTCCGTTCTTCAATTCTACTTTTTAAATTTAAATTATTTTCTTCAATTTTCAATTTTTTTTTTCAATTTTCAATCCATTCTTCAATATTCAATAATTATCTGGTTTTTAAAATACTTTTAACAATCATAAAAATTGTTTTAAATTATCAAATCAATTCTTCAATTCTATAACTATTTTTTTAAATTCCTAATTTTTTCCTTTAATTTTCAATTCAATGCTTCAGTTTTCAATTATTTTCTTTTCTATTTAATAATTATGTGCTTTTTAAATTAATTTTTAAACTTTTTATTACATTTTTTAAATTTTAATTACATTCTTCAATTATAAATTATTTTCATCAATTTCAATTTTTTCCCGTTTTTCAATTCAGTTGTTCAATTTACAATTATTCCTTTAATTTTCCTAATTTTTCAATTATTTAGTTTAAATCAAATTTTCTAAATTAGTTTCTCAAATTGCTTATTATTCTAGCTATTTTTCTAATTTTGATTTCAATTGTCAATTATTATTTTCGTCGTGTTTTAGATATTTCCTTTTCCATTTTGCAATTGTTCTCGTTATTTTTGAATTATTTTTTTCAATTATTTCTAAGAATTTTTTCAATTTTCATTTATTCTCTTTAAATTTTAGAATATTATTCTTTAATTTTTTTTTTATTTTTCTCTCTTGTCGATTATTCTTGTCAGTTTGCGATTTTTTTTCAATTGTCAATAATTTTCGTCATTTTGAAATGTTTCTAAAATGTTAAATTCTTCAATTTTTAATTATTTTCATTAATATTTTTAAATTCTCTTATTTAGTAAATTTTTTTTTTCGATTATTCATAAGTTTCTTTAATTTTAAATTCAATTTTTTAAATATTTTCTGCAATTCTGAATTTTTTTTTCAAATTTCAATTCCACGTTTCAGTTTGCAATAATTCTCTTCTATATTCAGTAATTCTCGCCTTTTTTCAATCCTTTATTATATTCTTTAAATTTCAATTACGATCTTCAATTTCTAATTATTTTCTTAAATTTTTAATTGTTTTCTTTAATTTTCAATTATTTTCTTTTGTATTTAATAATTATGTGCTTTTTAAATTACTTTTTAAACTTTCTTATTATATTTTTTAAATTTCAATTACATTCTTTAATTATAAATTATTTTCACCAATTTTAATTTTTTCGCCCCTTTTCAATTCAGTTGCTCAATTTACAAAATTATTATTCCTTTAATTTTCCTAATTTTTCAATTATTTAGTTTAAATTTAATGTTTATTGTTTAATTTTTAAATTATTTTTTCAAATTATTTATTATTCTAGCCATTTTTCGAATTTTGTTTTCAATTGTCAATAATTATCATTATTTTTCAGATATTTTCTTGCATTTTGCAATTGTTCTCGTTATTTTTGAATTATTTCTTTCAATTATTTCCTACAAGTTTTTCAATTTTCATTTATTCTCTTAAAATTTTAGAATATTATTTTTTAATTTTTTTTTATTTTTCTCTCTTATTGATTATTCTTGTCAGTTAGCGATTTTTGTTCAATTGTCAATAATAAATTTTCGTCATTTTGAAATGTTTCTAAAATGTTAAATTACTTTCTTCAATTTTTAATTATTTTCATTAATATTTTTAAATTCTCTTATTTAGTAATTTTTTTTTTTCGATTATTAATTTTCTTTAATTTTAAATTCAATTGTTCAAATATTTTCTGCAATTCTCAATTTCTTTTTCAAATTTCAATTCCACGTTTCATTTTGCAATAATTCTTTTCCATATTCAGTAATTCTCGCTTTTTCAATATTTTATTATATCCTTTAAATTTCCATTCCAATCTTCAATTTTTAATTATTTTCTTAAATTTTTAATTGTTTTCTTTAATTTTCAATTATTTTCTTGAATTTCAGTTTTTTTCTACTTTCAATCCAATTTTTCAATTTACAAATATTTTCAACAATTATTCCTATAATTTTTTTAATTTTTCTTTTTGCAATTATTTTCTTGAAATTTGATTTTTATTGTTTTCTTTTGAATTTTTTTTTTTTAGTTGGGTATCAATCTAGCCATTTTTTAAATTTTGTTTTCAATTGTCAATTATTTTCGCCTTTGTTTTTGTAATTTTTTTAAATTATTAATTTTTTTTCAAATTTCATTTTAATTTTTATATTTTCAATTTATTTCTTCATTCTTTTTATTACTTTCTTAAATTTTCAATTATTTCCTTCAATTTCAATTATTTTCTTTGATTTTCAATCAAGTTAATTCATGAATGTAAAAATATTCATAGTACTTCCCTAGACTCTTAATATTTTAAAAAGTAACGAAAAAACCATAAAATTTATCAGAATTTTGAAGCTTATTTGGGAATACTAAAGAATATTTCGGAATTTAAGGCAAAAAAGTATATATAAAAAACATTCTTTCAATTTAAACATCTCTTTTGGAGAATTCTCTTGCGTCTGACATTTTCATATAATATCCAAACCCTAATTTAGTCTCTTCCTATTTTAGCTTGTAATTCTTGTATAGACCCCGTGTCGTTTCTCTTTTATTTTTAATGAATTCTCTTGAGCGAAACCCGAGCCACCGTTACCCTTTTTTTTTTCACCCCGAAAAATTTATAAAGGGCCCCCTGGAAAGTGAAGAAAAGTTATTCCACTTCACTCTGATTTTCCGTAACTGGTAATTACAAACCAGCAAATTGAAATATAGCCTTGAACTAAAAAAAAAAAAAAAAATTGCAAAAAATTCAATTGAAAAATTTCTCCAAACGAAGATCCTTGGATGTTTACTTACTTTGCAGCAAAAGCTTTCCAAGTTGTAAATCAAACATAATTTCCGTGGTATATTCTAAAGCAGGATTTTCTCTGACGAGTTTTCGAGATTTCAGGGAACTATGGATATTTGATTTTTTTTTGCTTGTAAAAAAAATAGGAAAGGATTATAGGACAAAGAATCTGGGTTAGAACGGTCAGTTTCTCTCTTGGTTAATCCAATTCTGTTTTGAGACTTGGCCCCTGACAAAGCAAAGTGAGTAAAGGATATATACTGTCAGTCATCAATTCTCTCTCTCTCTCTCTCTTTCTCTTTCCGTGTGTCTGTTGTAGATTTATAGATGCGGGCGATGTCATCACGCATCAAATTGTGTCAACAGCAGGGTTTTAATGAATTTCTCATTTGTCTTAACCAAATCGAGAGTCAAAGGATTTTTCGATTCTCACGGCATAATCAACATCTTTATATAGTTTTCAAAGTTTCTCATCAAGAATGAATATCAACTTTTTTAAAGAAGCTTTCTAACTTATAATCTCAAAATTTCCCAACTTTTCACCTTAACTGAGAACAAAAAGAGGGGAAAATCGGTTGTAATTGGAAAAGGATAAAAGTTAAATTGAAAAAAGTTACAGTCAAGTGGAAATTCTTTGGGAATGAACAAAAGATGAAATTATTCTTTTATTGGATTTTTTTTTAGTATTTAACGTAAATTTACCCTTCTTTGTCTTTTATTTGTTTTGAAATTCTTTTATATATTTTTCTTTTATTTCTATCAATTTAAATTAGAAGCATATTCTTTTATTTTCTAATATACTTTAATTAATGTTTTCTATTAATATTCTATCATTGATTAAATTCATAATTTATGATTTTGTTCCATATTTATTCAGAAAATAAAAATTGTGAAAACTTTATATTTTATATATTACCTAATATGTTTTACAGAATAAAACTGAAACACTTTCTATTTTAGTTTGAACTGTTATTTATCTTCCATTATTTACTTTTTTATTACTACATAAAACATAATTCGTGAATCTAATTTCCATTCTATTTAATTGTACTTTCAAATGAATGATTCACGAGTTAAATATAATCATGGATACAATTGCTAGATAAGCAACTTTATAGCTTCATTTTTTGTGAGAAGTTTGCTCATCTTTCTGCAAGAGAAAAACCTTGTAATCATTTCATGCAAGTTTCTCGAAACTTTTTTTCCAACAATAAAGAGTGAGAAAAAAAATATTGATAAATTGAGAATAAATATGAATTGAAAAAAATCAATTGTAATTTTAAAAGCAAATTCGGACATTTTAAATTTGAAAACAAATATAGCGAGCGTCAAATCGGGAAATTCTAATTAATTTAAAAATCAATGTTAATTTATCGGTAAAATAAATCTTAAGACCTTATATCAAAGAAACATTTTCTCCCGTTGCAAAAAAGCTGTCAACCTTTAAATTAATAAAATGATTCTTATTTTGTAAATGTTGTGAAAGATTCGACTTAAGTAACGGAAATCTCTCAGATAAGAAATTCGGAGGATTCTGCCTTTTCATACAGAAAATATTTTTCTCTCAGGTTTTAAATTTCTTTCAAAAGGAAAATATTTTTTCTTGCCCAAAGCACCTCTTCAGGATGCATCTGGTCCAAAAGTTCTCTAATTAAACTTCCTTTAGATATTTGCACTTTCCGTCCGTTAAAAGTTATAATTTTGGTTAGTGAAAAGTAACCAATAATTTGTCAAGGAAAATTAGTCGAGTAATTATTAAAAAAAAAATATTTATTTTGTTCTAAAACATTTAAAACTAATTAGTTTGGTAGATAAAGTAAAATGCAGCGAGTCTCTAAATGAATAAAATCTGAATTAGTAAAAAATGTGTTACTAACTAAATTTAGTGAAAATTTATTCCTTAGGCAAAATTTCACTAATTAGTGACCAATCTTTTACTAATTCGGATTTAGGGGGTGTAAATAAAATTAAAGAATTATAGAAGTAAAGTATAAAAATACAATTAAGGTAAAAAACAACACGCAAAGAAAATTAATTATAAATTTTATTAAAATGCTTTATAATTTAGGGAAAAAGTGCTAGAAAGTGAAATTTTCATACAAGGAATTTTAAGATTTAGAAAAATCATTCAAATTATTGCTAAGTCATTTTAAACTTTAATATAGTCGATAGCAATTAGCAAATTTAATATAATATTTTTAAAATTTAAAATTATCAATCTAAAATTTTTTCTTTTTGGTCCTTTTTCCCTAAATTGTAAAACACTTTTCTAAAATTTATAATTAAATTTCTTTCCGTGAAGAAAACATGAAACGAGAGACAAAACAAAATAAATTAAAGAAGGTGAAAATGCAAATTTTTAGAAACTAAAATAAAGTTAAAATAGAAATAGAATACTAACAGATAATTTGAGATAATTGCTAAATAAACTTAACGCGGTTAAGATCCACATAATCTGGACCAAAAAAACAATTATTAAAGGAGATGAAAGTAGGAAAGGAAATCCTTCATCCAAAACCTGGTCTACAATGTATATAATTCCTTTCTATTTTTATTCTGATGTAAAAGATATTGATTAAACGCTGATTAAAATTTAATAACAATTCCAACGAACAAGCTAATTTTGAATCTCTTATTTACTAAAAAATAGGTCAATTATTATAACTTTTTAATTTAAACGTCTGCTTAAATTTTCACATTAAAGTTTTTTTTAACTCTTATTCCCCGAGCGATTCCTTAAAAATTTAGTTGAAATTAGAAAAAAAAAATTTTACTAATTCAGAGTGTTAGAGATATAAAAATGTTTAAACCAAACTATATTTCAATATTTCCAAACAGTTTAAAACTAGTTTTTAACAATTTTGAACTAGTTCCAAACAGTTCCAAACTGTTTAGTTTTTAGTCTTAACAAACTTTGAAATACTTTTAGGCAGTTTTGAATTAGTTACAAACTAGTTTTGATCTAAAACAAAATAATTACGTTTCGAATATGATTTTTTTCAAAACTGAAGTCAACAAGTTTCAACTTTTTTTATTTAACATAATCATACTAATGAATAACAAACTTTTTCTTATAGGTCTGTAAGTGATGATATTTAACGTTTAAATAAAATGATATTTATTTAGTTTAGTTTTAGATTTCTTTAAAAAATAAATCTTAAATCATAAAACAAAATATATACAATACTATGAGTAGTATTATAGCAAAGCCGATTCCAGGGTAGGTTTCTGATCTCGGATAAGTCGGTAAAGTAGATTACTACCTTATCAGCAACTGGTAATGCAGATTCCTGTTGAAGTTTTAAACTCTGTGCAACTAGAGTTGCAAAATTCTCGGTAATTTAAAATCCGGTAATATTCTCGAGAATATAACCGAGAATATTCTCCTACCGAAGAATTTATGAGAATTTTCTATGTTTAAATAAGTTCCACTATTTTGAATCGCAAATAATTTATTGAAAAAACAATGCACTGAAAAAATAGGTGTCTTACTTTAAGACAAAAGACGTTTTAAAAGCGTCTTACAGTTATTTTTAAGACGCTTTCTCAATGGTTTAAAATTAAGATACTCTAAAATGTCTTAAAAGTGAGGACAAAACAAGACACTTGTTTTTAGAGTGTCGATAAATAACAAAATAATTATCATTACAAACAAACTATAAATCAATGAAGTGTAAAAATTATTATTAAATATAACAATTATGAACAATTTTAATTTCAAAATGAAAGAAAATAATTTAAATTTAGGGGAAAATACATTAAAATCTTAGAAATAAAGTTAAAATAAATAATTACAAATTTAGAAAATTAATTCAGAAAATAATGAAAATGATTAAAAAGTGCAGAAAATTAAGAAATAATATATAAGTAATTTAAAATTGAAGAAAATAATTAAAATTTGAGAAAATAATTGAAAAAATTGCATAATATATTTTAAATAAAGGAAATTCAATGAAAATTACAGAAAAATACTTGAAACTTTTAGAATATAGGTACATAAAATACAAGAAAATCGTAGGTATAATATTGAAAATTGAATAGAAAAATGAAAGTTTCAGATAAATAATTAAAAACTTTTTTGGAAATTATGAAAAAGAAGGTAAGTAATTGAAAATAATAAACAAACAATATAAATAATAAAAAATTGAATTAAATAATTGAAAATTTATATGTAAATAAATAAATAAATAAAATAAATAAAAATTAAATTAAATAATTGAAAATTGATTTAAAAATTGAAAATTGAATCAAATAATTAAAAATTGAATTAAATAATTAAAAATTGATTTAAAAAATTGAATCAAATAATTGAAAATTGAATTAAATCATTGAAAATTGATTTAAAAAATTGAAGATTGAATCAAATAATTAAAAATTGAATTTAATAATTGAAAATGATTAAAAGTTTAAGAACATAATGAAAAATTTAAGAAAAATATTTAACAATTTTAGAAAATAATTTAAAAAATAAGAATAATTAAAACTTAGGAAAGATAATTGAAAAATGATTTTAAAATGTAATATAAATAAATAAATAAATTTAAAAGAAATTGAAATTTGAGAAATTAATTAAAGAGAATGAGAATAATTAAAAATTGAAGGAAAGAATTGAAAAAGGATAAAAATAATTGGAACTTAAGGTATAATTAATAATAAAGAACTTTGGAAATTATGAAAACAAGTGAAAATAATTAAAAATTGAAGAAAATAATTGAAATGAGAGAAAATCTACTTGAAAATCTTAAAAAATAATTTTACAAAATGAGATCCATAACAAAGAATTTAGGGGAATAATTGAAAAATGATCAAAATAATTTAATATTGGAAAAAATAATTGAAATGAGAGAAAAATAATTGAAAATATTACAAAATAATTTTACAAAATGAGATTAATAAATAGGAATTTTGTGGATCAATTGAAAAATGATCAAAATAATTTAAAATTGAAAAAAAACAAACAAACAAATTTTAATATGATGAAAACATTTTAAAATTTTAAAAAATAATTTAAATATGATGAAAATAATTAAAATTTCAATTATCTAAATTTGGCTATTTGAGATATTTAAATGATTAAAAATTGAAGATAATAAATGCATAATGGAAATAATAATGGTGAATTCGAGGGTGAATTAAAAAACTTAATTTCATTTTGCCATAAATAATATGAAATTTAGCAATAAATAATGAAATTGTTTTATTGTCGAAGAAAAAATAATTCAAATTGAAAAAATGATGGAAAAAATTTTTAAAAAAAATTTAAATTTGCGGAAGGTAGATTTAAGATTTAGTGGGGAAAGTGAGAAACAATGAAAATAATTAAAAATTGCAGTATGTAATTGAAAAATTATATAAATAGTTAAAAATTGTAGTATAAGAAATTGAAATCATAAGTGAAAAGCATTATTTAAAATTTTTGAAATTTTTGAAATCGCTTGAAATTTAGTATATTTGAATCGTAGATTAATTAAACTTTTAATCAATGCAAGTTCAAATTAACCGAAATTTGAAGAAATTAAAATTGCTATAAATTTAAAATTTGAGAATTTCCGTACTTTGATGTGCAACGGCGAATAATTACAAATATTATTTAAGCATTACAAAACACCACTTTTAGACTTATGAGAAAAATTTCTGATGTTTTGGATTTTGAAAAAAATTACTTAATTTTAAATTTAATTTTTTAGGTACACGAATAAAATTATTTTTGTGATTTTTACCATATGTGTAGTCCACACCAAAAAGGCCCATTTCATTGAATTTATTTTCCTAGATATTCGCATTTTTCTAAAGGAGCTTCAGATTTTCGAATTTTTTTTTATTGATGAAAAACAAACTACGTAATGTCCTACGTCGAATCATGCATTTATCATAACTTTATTGTAATTAAAAACACAAAATAATCCTATTATTAATTTTTACAAAGCATGAGCGCTAATGGTAATCCAGAAAATAATTTCCATATTTCTGGTTGTTTCACATATTTTGATCAAAATGATATATGGGAATAATTTTCGAAAATCCTGACTTCACTGCATTTGTGACTTTAATCCGAGGTCCATTATAAATATGGTAATAGTTACCCAAAAAATTTTTCCTTGTGTATTTTTATTGCAATTATTTTTTACCATATATCTAAAAAATTTAACATAAACTGCACAAATCCATCTTTTTAACTGCATCTTCTTCTTCAAATTTGAAAAATCCGAAATTAAACTACTTTTAGCTGAGACTGTCTCGGTCAATAATTGAAAATCAACTATGACGACCGACTTTTTCCGCCACATCCTCTTTTACTAATTTCTGAAGAAAGTATACAACAAAGAAAACTAAAAAAAAAAAAAATTCGATCCAAGATTTATTTCTTTCCGGTTGAATTAATCAAGGGGCAATCTTTGATGAAGATTTTAAACTTGGTACAGGATGAAATGAGCTTCCTCTGCGACTGCACAGTCTCTTTTTTCCTGAATTCTTTGAGTTGGCTACTTCTATTAACCCAGAGAAAATTTAATTATAACTTAAAATGGATATGTTGAAGAGAGCAATACAGCAAGAGCTATAACGTTGGTAATCCTGATGGACAGCGTGGCGCAGGTAGAGGTCGACATTCCGCTGAAAAGGGTCGTTATGGGGAAGGTCCGAAACCTTTATATTATGTGAAGAAGGTTACTCTGCAGCATCCCAGGTTCATGGGTCCAGGGGCCATAATGCGTCCCCCCTCGTCCTATTGGCCCTATACCTATATACCTATTTTGACACGTTCCCTGTTGTTGTTGCTGGTGAGTTTAGTCTGAAAAGCAGCAGGAGGCAAACTACGCCCAAAACAAAAGTTATAAAAGCCTAGTATTCCCAGTTTGATTCTAAGTAAAGAGTCATTTTTCTATTCTGTTGTCACCTGGATGAATAATAGTGTGGATGCGCAGCGCGCCGCAAAGAAATTTTAGATTTCGTATTGATACTGGATGGACCAAATTCTGCCAAGAGATAAACGCCCAAATCCAATAAAGGGCAATAAAAGATTTATACCGACTGCTCGTAAACAAAATTCAAAAGAAATCATATCTGATATACATCTTCTACCAATCAGTTTCAAAATTCAGGTTTTTAAACAATTTTTTTTTATTTTTTTATTTTTCACCGCAGTTGATTGCGTGATCAATCTTGATAAATCTCTCGCACTTGTAGGACAAGTTTGTTAAGGGTGTCGCCTGCTTGGATTTGACAGGCATCACTGTCCACATTTCTTGGAATAATATAATCTCCGACTTGGAAAAAGGAATTTCAGTTTGTTATATTCATCAAAAGAAACATTCTCCGAGGGGCAATTAGGTAATTGCTGCTCGCGACTTTTTAAATCAGCTGGCAAATGTCGACAGAACAAATTGTCGAAACAATTATAATGTAAAAGATATTTCTAATCTAAAAGAGATTTCTTACTAAATTTTATTATATTATTAAATTTTTCTTATCTAAAAGAAAATTTCATGCACAGGATTGCTAAGCTTTCAAAATTTCAAAATTCCAGGACTTTTCCAGGTTTTCCAGACCATTTTTCGTAAAATTCCATGACCGAATGTAAAATTGTTCTAATAAATTACTTAACTTATTGCAATAAAAAAATATAAAATAATTGAATTAAATTAATAATAAAACGTTAAATTTGTATATAATTTGAACCGATTAGTTATTAGATTTATTTTAAACTAACGACAAGGCGCGTTAGAAACTTTCCATTCTTGTAGATAATTTACAACTCTATATTTCTGCAAATGCAAATAATGAAACTTATTATATAAACGAGAATAATTACAAAATTAAAGAAAATATCTGAAAAATGACAAAAGTAAATGACCATTGAAAACAAAATTTGAAAAAAGGCAAGATAATTACATAGTTGAAAAAAATAATTTAAAAATTAAACAATAAACATTGAATTTAAACAAAAAATTAAAAAATTACAGGAATAACTGTTTGAAGTAATTAAAAATTAAATAACTGGATTAAAAATCGAAAAAAATCATTGAAATTAAAGAAAATAATAAAAAAAATAAAAAAAAATTTAAGTATTAAATTAAAATTTGAAAAAATAATCGAGAATTGAAAAAAATTACAAAATGACGAAATTAATTGACAATTGAAAACAAAATTCGAAGAAAGACTAGATTAATAGAGAATTAAAAAGTATAATTGGAAAAATTGAAGAAGAAATATTAAATTTAAAGAAAATAATTGCGAATTAAGAAAATTATAGAAATAATTGTTGGAAATAATAACACGTTAAAAACTGGATTAAAAATTGCTAAAAATAATTAAAATTGAAGAAAATGATTGAAAAATGAAGAAAATAATTGAAATTTAAGAAAACTAAGTGATACTACTTCAAATATGAGAAAGGAAAATTCAAAAATTTAAATAAAAGTAAAGAAAATAATTAAAAAATGGTAAAAATAATTAAGCATTGAAGAAAGTAATTGATATTTAAAGAATTGATTGTAATTTGAGATAAATAATTGAAAATTTTGAAAATTTACTACAAAATAATTTAAAAATTGAGAAAAAATTTCAAAATACTGAAAATTTTTAAAAATTGAAAGAAACAATTCATAACTGAGATAAATAATTGAGAATTAAAGAAAATAATTGAAATTTAAAAAAAAAAATGATAATACTTCCCATATATGAGAAAGCGAAATCAAAAAGTTTAATCGAAGTTAAAGAAAATAATTGAAAAATGGTAAAAACAATGAAAAATATAAAGAAAGTAATTGGTATTTAAAGAATTAATTAAAATTACTGATAAACAATTGAAAATTAATTAAAAAAATAATTAAACATTAAAAAGTGGAGAAAACCATTGCAAAATAATAAAAATCCATAAAAGAAATAATTAAAAATTGGTAAAAACAATTGCAGAATAATAAAAATATTTGAAAATTGAATAAAATAATTGAGATTTCAGGTAAATAATTGAAATTTAAAGAAACGAATTGAAAATTCAGAAAAAAAGTGATAATACTTCCTATATGAGAAAGCAAAATAATAAAATTTAATTAAAATTAAAGAAAATAATTTAAAAATGGCAAAAACAATAAAGCATTGAAGAAAGTAATCGATAGTTAAAGAATTGATTGAAATTTGAGATAAATAATTGGAACTTTGGAAAATTCACTAAAAAATAATTTAAAATTTGAGAAAACAATTTCAAAATAATGAAAATATTTAAAAATTGAAAGAAATAATTAAAATCTGAGGTAAATAATTAAAAATTAAAGAAAATAATTGAAATTTTGAAAAAAAAGTGATAAAAAACAAAATGAATTTGAAATTGAAGAAAGTAATTGAAATGTAAGAGAAATAATTTAAATTTTATGAAATTAATAAAAAATTGAAAAAATTTAATAGAAATTGTAAAAAAAATAGTTGAAAAATTATAAAAGCAATTAAAAATTTTAGAAAATATTTGCAATTTAAAGCATTAATTAAAAGTGGGGTAAAATAGTAGGTAGAATAATAATAGTTGAAAATTGAAGAAAATAATTCAAATTTGTAAAAATAATAATTGAAATTGTCTGAAATTAATTTAAAAATAATTGAAATGTTTGGGAAATTAGTTAAAAAAAAAAATTAAAAAAATTAAAAAATTGGAGAAAATAATTTTAAATTGTGAAAAGTAATTGAAAGTCTAAGAAATAATTAAAATTTTCAGAAAAAGGTATTTATAAAATTACAAAATATATTTAAAATATAAAAATATAAAAAATAAAATAATAAATATAATTGAAATTTATAATAAATAATTGAAAATTCAAGAAAATAACAGAAAAATAATTTAAAAAACTGTACATTGATAAAAATTATTGAAATTTGAGATAAATGATTGATAAATTTAGGAAATAAAAAAAAATATTAAATATAATTTAAAAGTTGAGAATTCAATTTCAAAACAATGAAAAATTTTAAATATTGAAAAAAATAATTAAAATCTGAGGTAAATAATTAAAAATTGAAGAAAATAATTGAAATTTTGAAAAAAGTGATTAAATTACAAAAAGAATTTGAAATTGAAGAAAGTAATTGAAATGTAAGAGAAATAATAAAAAAGTTATGAAATTAATAGAAAATCAAAAAGTAATAGAAATTTTAAGAATAATAATTGAAAAATGATAAAAGCAATTAAAAATTGTAGAAATTTTTTGAAATCTAAAGAATTAATTAAAAGTGGGGACAATAGTACGTACAATAGTAATAGTTGAAAATCGAAGAAAATAATTAAAGTTTGTAAAAATAATAATTGAAAATTCTGAAATTAATTGAAAAGTTTGGGAAATTAGTTAAAAAATAATTAAAATATTAAAAAATTGGAGAAAATAATTTTAAAATGGTAAAAGTAATTGAAAGTCTAAGACATAATTAAAAATTTCAGAAAAATGTATTTATAAAATTACAAAATATATTTTAAATCTAAGAAAATAAAAATAAATAAAAAATATAATTGAAAGTTATGATAAATAATTGAAATTTCAAGAAAATAACAGAAAAATAATTTTAAAAATTGTACATTGGTAAAAATTGTTGAAATTTGAGATAAATAATTGATAAATTTAGGAAATTAAAAAAAAATATTGATTATAATTTAAAATTTGATAAAACAATTTCAAAAAAACTAAAATATTTAAAAATTGAAAGAAATAATTAAAATCTGAGGTAAATAATTGATAATTGAAGAAAATAATTAAAATTTTGAAAAAAAAATGATAAAATTACAAAATGAATTTGAAATTGAAGAAAGTGTAATTAAAATGTGGGAGAAATATTTGAAAATTTAGGTTAAATATATAAGAGAAATAATTGGAAATTTCAAGAAAAATTATAGAAAAATGATAATGACAATTGAAATATGTGGAAAATATTTGAAATTTAAAGAATTAATTAAAAATTGAGACAAACGCCCCCTTCCCCGCTCATCTTAAAAACTGTCCACGTGGTATGTGAACGACCCTTAAGAAAGCAATTATCATGTACAAGATATTTCTAAAAAAAATTTTCATGCCCTTCTGAACGACAAAAATAGTCTGAAATTGTACAATTTTGCCTTAAAATCGGGGAAAATTGCGCTTTTTTCAAACTTTAAAGAAACATATTCTGGAAATTTATTGTACACTTTGAAGAAAGTCAAACAGGATGAGAGTCAAGACTGAAAAGTCGTGTCCATAAAGCGATAAGTTACCTTGAATGAAAATAAAAGTAGTTCTTCAAGTCGCCGTAAAAAGATCACAGCTATTGCATTTTTCTCGAAACATTGTCATTTTCTTTGAGCTTTCTTCGAACGAGCACGCTTTTCGTACAAGAAAGATTCAAGGTCCTTTGAACTTGTAACTAGACACTGGACCATACTAAAGAGGACCTTGGATCCTGAATGAAGAGCGTTTCAGGTCAAATGAATATCATGAACCTTGCAAATCTCGTCGTAAATTAGACAATTGTTGCGAAAAATGGAAAAAAAGACTTTTTTTTCAAGGTTTATAAAGCTGATAATAACCAAGTCAATTATGGCAATTTATTAGATTTATGTTCCAAGTTAATCTTGCTGTTAACAGGATTCATTATAGGACAAATAAAATTTTATTTGGGGAAATAAATAACCTTTGGGTTTTGGAGGTGTCCTCAAATATGAGCACAGATGGAGGGAAAGCTTGCTTAAACTGGGTGACTTTCAGTTCACAGCTAGCATTGACAATTTACGCCAACTGTGCCCATTTGGACAAGGACACCTCGATAGAATTAGCCATTTAGGTGTAAATACAATATAGAAATACGCTATTTACATATACGTATAGATATATATCTGAATCTAACATGCCGTAAAATCGAAAATTATTCGAGAGATTGGTTAACGATAAATATTGATCTTTTTCATTTTAAATATAACTTCCAGTATTTATGATTTTTTAAATGTGGTGAATTTCCGTTAATATGGAGAAAAAACATTTTATCTATATTTCCATCTTTATCTGATAAAAAAAATAATTAAATATTTAAAAAAGTGGAAATTTAAAGATTAGTTTTCATCGAGGTTTTCATTGACATGGATATGTAAAAAAATATTAGAAAATAGCTCAAAGTAGGTGAAAATTATGCTTAGTTGATAAACATCTTGATTCGACGTAAGTAAAAAGATTTGCTTCGAAGTTAGTAATAAATTAATTTTTAAAAAATTGAAAATTTCAATTTCTTGAAAATTTAAAAATTGCGATTTATTCTTTAGAATTTTGCCAAATATAAACTTTATACAGGTCAATCGATTTGTTTTAAAGCAAGGAAACCAGTTTTTTATATATTAAGTCGGATTTATAGGTTTCAATTTTTGTTGTTGAAAAAAAAACAAATTTAAACAAAAATCAAAATTGAATAATTTTTGTTTAATTGTTATTTTTAAAAAGCCTTGTGTCTGATTCCAGAATTAAGTAATAAAAATAACCGTACCAAATTTTATTAAATAACATTAAACCGTGTTCACAAAAAAAAAGTACATCGAATTCATATTTAACAGAATTTCCATTTTACAGAAATCCTTGTAACCAACTTTTCATTTAAAAGAATTCCAATTTAAACGAATTCTAATTTAGAATAAATTTTATTTTCCATAATTTTAGATTAATCGAATTTTTAAATACCAGAATATTCATTTAACAGAATTTTCATTTGTCTGAAATTGTATTAGTATACGAATTGACATTTAATATAAAACTTAAAATGCAGAATGTTATTTTGTCCGAAATTGCAAATGGACGAAAAAGTATCCGACAGAAATATTTTGGCGCGAATTTTCAAATTGACCAATTGCAATTTTCTTTATATTTTCTGATTGGACAATTTCAAAATTCGCGCCAAAATATTTCTGTCGGATACTTTTTCGTCCATTTGCAATTTCGGACAAAAGAACATTTTGCTTTTTAAGTTTTCTATTAAATGTCAATTCGTACTAATACAATTTCGGACAAATGAAAATTCTGTCAAATGAATATTCTGGTATTTAAAAACTCGATTAACCTAAAATTTTGTAAAATAAAAAGTCTTCTAAATTAAAATTAGTTTAAATTACAATTATTTTCAATGAAAAATTGGTTAAAAGGATTTTTGCAAAATGGAAATTCTATAAAATATGAATTCTGTGACCCAAAAATTCTGTTAGGTCAAAATTTGGATTAATTTATGTTCGATTAAAAACATATTCGAAAATTTGAAATTTCGACTAAAAGAAGAATCTTCCTAATGAAATTCTATAAAATAAATATTCTAAATAATTAATTTTAGAACTTAATTATATGTTCCGAATAAATAAAGATAAAATTAATAAAATAAAGAAGAGAAACTCTTAAAAATAATTCGCAACTGTTTGAAACGAGTTTAAAACGGTTTTAAACTGTTTTAAATTGAAATATCTTTAATTAAAACAAATATTTAAAAAACTCTCTAAATTTGAATTAGTTCAAAATAACTAATTTGAAAGCAAAAACTCAGTCTGTAATTCAAATAGTTGTATTTCTATTAATCATTTAGTATTTTTACTAATAATTTTTTACTAATAATAATTAGTCATATTTGACTAATAATTAGTTATTTTTCACTAATTCAGATTTAAGGACAAGGAATAAGAAAAGAAGAAATAAATAAACAAAAAAGGTTCAAAATATTTCAAAACTTTATAATTTGTTCAAAATTGGTTGAAACAGGTTCAGAATCTCGTTCATAATAAGAAAACTCTAAAAACGCAAAAAATGACCGAATTTGTGTCAAAATTAAAATTACTGACAAATATTCGATTTCCGTTATTTAAGAATAGAATCAAAAATTGAAAATCAATCATAAATTATCTGACGGCAAAAACGATTACTAATTAACTTTGTTCCTAAATTTAACCAACTAAATATCTTTAATAAAAGCAGTTCGATTAAAGAGAGATTTAATTATAATAGCTGATTAAAACATCTGAATTTAATGAAAAGTGACATTTTATTAGAGTTGAAAATAAGTCAGTAATCAAATTTTTTATATGTAATTATTTAACTCGAGATAAGCAAGTTTAGTAATATGAATTAAAAATAACGTGATTTGAAAACACTTTTTATCCAAATCTGAATTAGTGAAAAATTACTTTTTCATTCATAATGACTATAATTAATACGCAAAATGGTGGTAATAAAAGTATATTTTCCAGTGGATTTTCATGATAATAAACTTCATATTGCTGTTTAATAATTACGGCGCTGCTGCTTGTAAAAGGTCAAACAAAATTTTCAAGCAGAGAATAATTTGCAAAATTTAACTCAGTTATTAAATTTCACGATTATTCATCATTTATGTTCTTTAAATTTCAACACAAAATTTGAAAATTTTTATTATATTAAATTAATAATTAATTAATAATTAATAACATAAATCAAGTATTATTTCTCATTATAAATAATAATCCAAATTAATTTTTAATTGTTTAAACAATTTTAATTTGTTTACACAATTTTTTACATATTTTCTGTTTTAATTAAACACTTTAAAAGCTTACAACTTTTTAAACAGCAAAGGGACAAACAATTTAATTGATTCAATTTAATTGATTGTTTAAATAATTAAGATTATTTAAAATCAACTTTTGATTAAATGCAGCTAATAGAATCATGTGGTTTTTTGAAATTTTCACTAAAAAGTATAAAGAAGTTATTTATTCATAATTCACAATATACAATCAAAAGTTTAAACAATTTTAATTTGTTTAAACAATCTATTCTTCTTATACTTTCGAATTTAAATAATTTTTTTAATAGCTGTCGATTCTTTAGAAAGAAAATTTGTTCATTAACTATTTTCATTATTTGTTTAAACAATTTAAATTGTTTAAAACAACTTTTCACTAAATTCTCCTAGAATATTTTGTATTTTGCTTTCTTCATTAAAGAATTATCACGAATTTTTCCTTCTGCAAATTTTAAGAATTTTTAATTGTTACAATTTATATTTGAAAATCAATTCAGTTTTCATATACATCATTCTATGTTCCTTTGCAATAAATTAATGCTTCAAGGTCAGAATTCGTGAAATCGGCATAAAAAGAAGATTTTTCTTTCTTATCAAAATATGGAAAAAATTATTATGTTTGATTATAAAAATATTTCCACTCAACGAAAAATTTTTTAAATATTTTTTGCAAAAGTTATTGCAAAATTAACATTTTTAACACTTTTTAAATGAAAGCTTATATTTCATAAATGATAGTTTACCGATTTAAGTGTACGGATAGAATCAAAAGGCATAAAATAGACTTCCAATTACAGTTCAAAAATTTAGAAAATTTTTTTTCAAAATTTGTTTATAAATTGTTTGTAGACAATTAATTTTTTTTTTTTTAATGTTCTAGACCTTTTTAAAATCGGGAAAAGGTATTAAAACACACTTAAAACTCTAAGACTCTAAGCCTCTAAGGAATCAAAATCTATTGAGAAAATTGACGAGCGATTTTTTTATTAAAAAATAATTATTTTTTTGGGGCTTTCCATAAGAAATTGGGTTGGCTTTTGCTTATATTTCGTCATTTTGTGGTATTTTGGGTGCTAAATAAGGAATTAAAAATGTTGCGAAACTTTTAAGTATACTTATTTATCACCTAAAATACTAAAGAATACCAGAAAACTAAAAAAAAATAATATCTATTTTCGATCGAACCTCATGGAATGACCCAAAAAAATAATCGCTCATCAATTTTCTCAATTAATTTCAATTTCTTAGAGTTTCAAGTTTAGTTTAATATCTTGTCCCGATTTTTAAAAGGTACAGAACATTGAAAAATATAAATTGTTTATAAACAATTTATAAACAAATTATGAAATTTTTTATTTTTGAACTGTATACGGAAAAAAATTAATCACAAAATTTGTAATAAGTTGAATTCTTAATTGCAGACAGTTAAAAATATATCTAAATTAAGCATTATAATCAAACTTTTTATAATAAGTTATGCTTTATTTTGCAAAACTTTATATCAGAAAATGATATTTTTATGAAATCTCTAATTTAAGGATATATTCATTTGACAGCCTATAAACTTATAAAGTATAAACATATAAAAAGGTTATGCTAAAACGTATTTTATTATTCGGAAATATAATATTTGAAAAAATTTATTTTGTGGCTCGTTTTGTGGGATGTAAAGAAGATTTGACTAAATTTAAATCGATTTCTTTTTTTTTTTCAATTAATCAATTTGCTTTCAAAAAATAATTTATTTTGTCAATTACTTTTAAATAAAATTTTTCACCATTTCTTTTAAATTCCAAAACACATACATTCTAATTAATTTATTTGCTCTATACATTTCAATAATAAATTAAATTTTATTTATCATTATAATGGTCTATTATAGAATGTCGAATTATACAATGTATAACATTAAAATATTATTTCTTATTCTAATGATTTTAAAACTTTTTATCAAAGAATTGAAAAAATAGATAATATTGTATAAACTTAAAGTGAACGTCCAAATGAACCGAAATATTATTTTGATATTTTTTGTATACAAACTTGACCAAAAAAAAAATTTTAAACACCAATTAATTAATTGAAATATTTTAAGAATTACATATTTTTTTATATTTTGTGTAGCAAAATTAATTTTTGAAAAATTTCCCCTGGAAAACAGTTTTGGTGAATTCAAGAATGCATCAGAAACATAATAATTATAATAGTTGTGAATGTTTCTGCTGCTATACATTGTCAAGATCAGTCATTTGCTTTTTTTCCATAGGTATATTACAGAATTAGAGATTTCTAATATCGTTTTTAGGCATAAGAATATGTATTCTTCAAATTTTTAATATTTTAAACAGATATAAATCTTTATTTTAATTTTAAAGAATTAATTACATCTTACTTTTGTTTTTAGAGATAGATTATACTTGAATCTCATTTTTAATGACAAATTTAGATATTAATTTTTTTTCGTGTAAGTGTGTTTTATGCCTTTTGATTGCATCCAAGGGACACTTAAATCGCAAAAATCATTTAAGAAATATAAGCTTTTACTTAAAAAGGTATTTAAAATTTTCATTTTGCAATAACTTTTGTAAAAAACATTTTAAAAAATTTTCGTTTGGTAGAAACATTTTTAGGATTTAACATAATAATTTTTTCAATATTTCGATAAAAAAGAAAAATCTTGTTTTTTTCTATGCGTTGTTTTCACGAATTCTGACGATAAATTGTACAAGTAATTCAGTATTTTTCGAAACCCTCGCTTAAAATTAGCCTCACTGAATTCGTCTTTTCCGTTATTCATAAAAACCAAACTTTCTTTTTTTCTTCTTTTTTTTTTTTTTGTCAAGTTAATAAGCACAGATATAAAAGGACATGGATGCGGCCTGTGCGTAATTAAATTTGGATAATTCCAAGAATAAGTTCCATCCCATTCTCACGGAATGGGTAATGTTTTCCAAAGGCTTCGAAGTCCCGATCTGGCTGTCGTGGGTTGCTAGATAAAGAAAGAGATAACGTCGCTCGTGCATGTCAGCGATCACGAAAGTTCCCATCGATAGCACAAGGTACATTGAATTTCATGAATGCATTAAACCTGTACATACGCCACCACGATGATCTCAGGACTTGTGTTCACGGTCTTACCTGACTTATTCTATCGGCAGGGTCAATGATGCGGCCTCGCGTCGTACCGTAACTTGTTCCTCTCCTCAAATTCCGTCATGTAATATAACGCCAACGACTTTCGTTTTCGTGATTGATTGAGCTATAAAAGGCTAAATGATCTGTGAAATCAACAATGCTGTCAAAATTTACAACTCGCCTTCATCCATAATTCCCAATCTTATTTGTTAAACCAAAGAAATGGAAATGACTTTTCTATTTTTTAACATCAACATTCATTTCTTAAACTTTTATTTTCTTTTTCGTTCGTGCGCAATATTTCTTTATAAAATACCTGATAGTTCAAGTAGTTTATACAAAATTGGTAAATTTTACTAAACTGGTGGTAAGTTTGTTCTCAAGTTTCTTCTAAAAGAACACTTAGTTTGGCACTTAGATACTTTTTTAGTTTAAATCACTTACGTTTGAAAAAATGTATCTTTAAAATTAGAGTCTACTTTGATAAGAATCAATTTAAGTGCATTGACAGAAAATAAATTAATTTAAATATAGTTTACCCTAAAATATTGAACTGAAATTTCCGTACACTAAATTTTTTAGTAAATTAAAATTTTATTCTATCAATATAAATTAACTTAGAATGTTCTTGTGATTAAATTAATTGATATTTAGATCATTAAAATTTTGTAATAATTATTTTTACTGAAAATCTAATTTAGTAATTAAGAAGCAATGTATATATTTAAGTTTTAATTTATTCAAGTTTGAATTCATCTAAATAATTATAAATTAAATTGAAGATTAATAATTTAAAATTAAAGAAAATAATTACAATTTTGAAAAAAAAACATAATACTTCCCATATGAGAAAGCAAAATCAAAAAGTTTAATCTAAATTAAAGAAAATAATTGAAAAATGGTAAAAACAATAAAAAATATATAGAATAAAGTAATTGATATTTAAAGAATTAATTAAAATAAGTGATAAACAATTGGAAATTAAAAAAATTAATTAAAAAATAATAAAAAATTGGAGAAAACATTTGCAAAATAATAAAAATATTTGAAAATTAAATAAAATAATTGATATTTCAGGTAAATAATTGAAATTTAAAGAAAATAATTGAAAATTAAGAAAAAAAAGTAATAATACTTTCTTTATGAGAACGCAAATTGAAAAAATTTAGCTAAAGTTAAAAAAAATAATTGAAAAATAGTAAAAACAATAATTAAGCCTTGAAGAAAGCAATTGATATTTGAAGAATTGATTGAAATTTGAAATAAATAATTGGAAATTGTAAAAACAATTAAGCCTTGAAGAAAGCAATTGATATTTGAAGAATTGATTGAAATTTGAGATAAATAATTGGAAATTTGGAAAATTCACTAAAAAATAATTTGAAATTTGAGAAAACAATAAATTTCAAAATAATGAAAATATTTAAAAATTGAAAGAAATAATTAAAATCTGAGGTAAATAATTAAAAATTGAAGAAAATAATTGAAATTTTGAAAAAAAGTGATAAAAAACAAAATGAATTGAAAATTGAAGGAAATACGTTAAATATGAGGGAAATAATTTGAAATTTAGGAAAATAATAAAAAATTGAAAAAGTATAATAGAAATTGTAAGAAAAATATTCGAAAAATTATAAAAACATTTAAAAATTGTAGAAAAAAACTAAACTTTTTAGTAAATAAAAATTTAATTCTATCAATATAAATTAACTTGAAATGTTCTTGTGGTTAAGTTAATTGATATATAGATAATTGGAAATTGAGATCATTAAAATTTTAATATAATTATTTTTAATGAAAATCTAAATTAGTAGGTAATTAAGAATCAATATTTATTTAAGTTTTAATTTATTGAATTTTGAATTCATCTACATTTTAATTGGTTATAAGACTTAAAATTATCTAAATTTTAATCAATCCTTGCGTTTTTTTAATTCTGATTATTTATAACTAAATATTTAAACTTTTCACAATTTTCATTTTTGTTCGTAAATATAAATTTCACTTAATTTTAAATTCCATTTGACCCAATTTTCATTGATTCAAATTAAAGTCTAAAGTATTATTTTCAAAATTAGGACTGATTAAAGCTTTAATATACAATGAAATTTTTTTGTATAATTAGACGTTTTTATATAATGGTTAATGTTTAAAATAATTTAAATGTGCATTATTAGATTTTGAAAATATGTAAAGTTTATTATAGTTCAATTTTGAATTAATTCAAATTTTTATTAAAATTTAAAGAGTTAAAAGTTTAAAGTAACTGAAGTTTATTAATATTAAAATATGAGTAACTTTGTAAATCCTATACTACATAGTTAAAGTTTCAATCAATTTCAAACCGTATAAATAAAATTAAGTTTATATATGTTAGCTTGTAAATGTGGGAGATTAAAATAATTAGGTATTTAAAAAAAATTAAATATAAATACTCAGACTTTAATAAATAAAAATTCGAATTAATCGAAGTTAAAATAAATTTGAGTCAACATTTTGTTGAAATGTCTTCAATTTATAATTCATTTTGTAATTTTAACATTTTTTCACTTAAGTTCAATTATTTTCTTCAATTTTCAATTATTTAAATCAAATTTTACTTATTTATTTTTAATTTTTAAATATTTTCATTGTTTTGAAATTGTTTTATCAAATTTTAAATTAATTTTTAGTGAATTTTTCAAATTTCCAATTATTTATCTCAAATTTCAATCAATACTTTAAATATCAATTACTTTTTTCAATGCTTAATTGTTTTTACCATTTTTCAATTACTTTCTTTAATTTTAATTAAATTTTTTGATTTTGCTTTCTCATATAGGAAGTATTATCACTTATTTTAATCTTAATTTTCAATAATTTACCTGAAATCTCTATTATTTTATTCAATTTTCAAATATTTTTATTGTTTTGCAATTGTTTTCTTCAGATTTTAATTATTTTTTTAATTAATTTTCTAAATTTCTAATTGATTATCATTAATTTTAATAAATTTTTTAAATATCAATTACTTTCTATATATTTTTTATTGTTTTTACCATTTTTCAATTATTATCTTTAATTTCGATTAAACTTTTTGATTTTGCTTTCTTATATGGGAAGTATAATCACTTTTTTTTTCAAAATTATAATTATTTTCTTCAATTTAAAATTATTTATCTTTAATTTCTTTTATAATAATTATTTTCATTATTTTACAATCATTTTCTCCAAATTTTTAAAGATTTTAATTGTTTTTCAATTATTTTTCTAAATTTTCTAAATATTTATCTCAAATTTTACTTATTTACTTCAATTTTCAATTGTCTTCATCATTTTTTAATTATGTTTTTTAATTTTAAATATATTTTATACTTCTATCACTTACTTTTCTCAAAGTGTGATTACTTTCTTTAGTTTTGCATTATTATTATAATTTTAAATCATTTTCTCTAATTTTTATTTTTCAATTAATTTTATAGATTTTGCTTCCTCCTAGAGAAAGCATTGTGATCGTTGAGATTTTTGATTTTCCAAAAATAGTCTAAATTGACTCATTTTCATCTGAAATGCAAAAGTTTTCCATTCTTAAGCCAATGTCAAGAAATGTGTATGTGTGGTGACGTTTTTTTTTAGATTATTCTAATAAGTATTAAATATTAATTTATTTCCCATTTTAAGATAAGAATCCTTTTTTATACCTTTTTTTCTCATAACATAGAAAATCATATTATTTTAAAAAAAAAGTCCATGTGGACATTTAGAGGGGGTCAGGGGGGGTTAGTAAAAAATCCACGATTTTTTAGGGGGGGAAGGGGGATCAAAAAGTAATTAAAAATTGTCCATGTGGTATATGAACGACCTATAATTATTTTTTTTAATAGTTACTTATTTTCGTCATATTGTAATTTTATTTTTTAATTATCAATTATTTTCTCGATATTTCCATTTAATTCTATAATTTTCAATTTATTTCTTCAATTTTAGTTATTTTCTTTAATTCTGAAATATTTTCTTTACTTTTCAATTATTTTTATCGATTTTCCATTAATTCCTCAATATTAAATAATTCTTGGAATTTTTCAACTATAAATAAATTTAAGTATATTAATAAATTCAATTTTTAAGTATATTCCATAAATTTAAATTCAATTCTTCAATTTTTAATGGCTTTCTTCGATTTTTAATTATTTTGTTCGATTATTAATCCAGTTGTTAAATGTGCAATTATTTCCAACAATTATTCCTGGAATTTTCTTAATTTTTCAATTTGCAATTATTTTCTTTAAATTTAATATTTCTCGAGATATTTCTTGTTAAATTTTTTTAATTATTTTCTTCAGTTGTCTATGAATCTAGTTATTTTCCGAATTTTGTTTTCAATTTACAGTTATTTTAGTTATTTTGCACATATTTTCATCAATTTTTTAATTATTCTCGTCATTTTTCAACTATTTCTTTCAATTATTAATTATTTTCCGAAATTGTCAATTATTTTCAACAATTTTTTCAATGTTCAATTATTGTCTTAAAATTTTATAATTATTTTTTGATTATTTAAATTATTTTGTTCGGTTGTGTATTAATCTATTAATCGAGACATTTTTTAATTTTGTTTTCAATTGTCGTATATTTTCGTCATTTTTCAGATATACTCTTCAATTTCGTAATTTCCATTATTTTAAATTGCAAAAAATGTATATTTTTAAATGACCAACAACAATGCAAAGTTTGTTTTGTTGCTAGTTATAAAATAATTTATTGGAAATTAATAAAAATGTTTTTTGTATTTGTCGTTCTAAAGCCAAAATTATTTTTTGAGGCTCAAAATTTTAAACTAAATTGGCACTGTTGGGCCTTAAAATTGTTTTTTCAAATTATATCTTAATTTAAAATTTTTCAAAAAATATTTTCCGGCACAAAATTAGTACAATCTGGCGCAATTTTGGTTTTTTTCTTGAAAAAGCAATATGGCGTTCCTAACTTCTTGCTGACCAGGAAACAATTTTTAAACAGAAAACAACCAGGAAATGTTTTAGAGGTTTTTCAGTTGACATTTTTAAAGAAGAATACTTTCAGGAAACATTTTACAAGAATAAATCCTGTCAAAGCAACATTTCAGCATCAAATATAACCAGGTTAGAAGAATAGAAGTCCCGTGAATTCAAGGGACGAGCATTAATGCTCTGTTAGTTTCCACACACACATACATATATATAAAGAAAAAATTTGAACTCATCCCATTTTGAAGCTTTGGCTGGACCGAAAAACAGGAATTTACTTGGGAGTCAAGAGGAACTGTTAAAGCCCGATTCCAATCCATTTTCCCTGAAATCCTTGAACTCAGGTATATATAATATGAGAGAGGATTTTCGACAGCGACCCTGACTTTTTTCCCGTTGCTTTTTTCTTGCCTTCCTTGACTCCGTGTTACCGTTTGTTGAAGAAAAAAATCTTTTCAGATTATCGAAACGTTGAAAATGACTTCAGAAGACTATGATACCTTTTAACAGAAATCGCGGCGTGTCGCCTCAATTTACTCAACTGAGACATGACCTTGAGTTAAAATTTATTTCCGGCTTGGTATTTATCTTCACTTATGTCCTTCTAAAGAGCCGCCAAAAAACGTTGAGATGTCGCACAGTGGGTAGCACATTAACGCAATTTGAATGGTCCGTTTGAGTTTCAAAGATTCCATTTTCTGGTTATTAGTTTTACACACTTTTGACCAAACGCTCGTGTTAACTCTTCCGAGTAATAGTCATTAATGAAATTAAAAATTTTACGATTCTAATTTTAATTTCAAATACTGAAATTATTTTACTTTATTTAACTTGAAGATTTTTGTGCTAAAATTAAATTGCTTTTTGTGATAAATTATAAATAATTCGAAGAGTTCTTAAATTTAATTGAACTTTAAAATTCAAGTTCATACAATTTTATTATTGAAAATTAAAACTGCGAAAGACCTGCCGATTTTTATTGTGGAAATATTTGAATTTGTTCGAATTGAAAATAGGTTTATAAAACAACTTTAAAAGAAAGAGGAAATATTAGAAAATTTTAAAGATTGCAATAATACTAAGGTGAAAAGAACTTTCAAGAAACTTAAAAAAAATTGAAAAGCTCGTTAAAAAGAGTCAAATAATTAGAAAAAAGCTACATAAAGACAAGCGGATTTAAAACAAGGGGAACAAAAAATTAGAAAATTGAAGAAAAAATTAAAATCCTCCAACTACTCCCCCATCAAAAAAAAAAAAAATAATAATAATAATATATAAATAAATAGAAAGAGAAAATTAAAAAATAATAAGATAATCGAGAAGATAATTATGCGATAATTTACTAGAAAATGATAAATTAAAAAAAAGAAAATTTAAGAAAAAACTAGAAAAATCACCCCAAAATCACTATTCTCTCAAGTCCTCGCTCAAGTACAAATAAATAAATAAAATAACAAGATAATTATGTAATAAATTATGAAAAAATTATTAATCTAAAAGATGCTAAGGTTTAAAACTCAAGAATAAACCAAAATATCTTTTGAAAAAGTAAATAATTAAAAGTTTTAAAAAGAACTATAAAAAAAAGAACAAGAAAGAATCTAAAAGTTTTAAAAATAATACTATTCTCTAAGTCTGAATTAGTGACAAATCGGTTACGAATTCAAATAAATAATTTTTTTTACTAATTTTAGTGCTAATTTACTATTTGAATTAATACCTTTCAGTTTTATACCAGAATTGTAGTGAAAATAACTATGAATTAGTCAATGAAAATCAATGAAAAAAATTATGCAATTTACGAAATTATTTAAAAAAAGCAAAAAATTTGAAAAAATTACGAATAATCACATGTAATAACAAAATAGTGTAAAAAACTGAAAAAGGGAGAAAAATCTAACAAATTATAAAAAAATTAGAACAGTACAAAAAACTTTTGAACCTTACAAAAAATGTAAAATAAAATGTAAAAAAGTATGGAAATTTTTTAAAAATTAAAATAATAAAGGAAATAATTTGAATAATGCGAAAATTTAAACAAAATAACTAAAATGAATTAAACTTTGAAGAAATGAAAAGATTTTAAAATCTCTCAAAATATTTGAAAATGATAAGAAAAACTTGAACAAGTTTTTTTCAAATCATAAAGCACTAAAAATATTATTTGTGAAACTCTGGAATAAAACAAAATAGTTCTAGAAAATAGTTTTAAAAATTGGAAAAAAATCCTTCAAAAATATGAAGAATTCTATAATAAATAAAATAATTAAAAAGTTTTTAATTCTCTCTCTCTCTCTCTCTTTCTCTCTCTCTTTCGAAAAAAAAGAAAAATTAATAAAATCGTGCAATAATTTACAACTAATAACATTATTAAAAAAGAAAAAATAAAGAATTAAAATTTCACTAAAATAAACGAAACCCTCACAAAATCATATAAACAGAGTAAAAATCATCACCAAAAAATAAAATTATAATAACAAATAAAAAAAGGAATGTTTCTAAAAATTAAAAAATTTATCGAAATTTGTATGAAAATAGGAAAATTAGAAATAATATTGTGACAAAAAGAAAAAGATATTATTTTTGAACATGAGAAAAATTAAGAAATTATTATGACAAACGATGTAATTAAAAAATTGATTGCAAAGAATATTTTTAAAAATTATGAATGAACGACCAAATTTACGAAAACGTGATAAGATTAAAAAAAAAATCATAAAAAAATCATAAATAAAAAATAAATTAACATGCAAAATAATTAAATTTTTATCAAAATCCCGATTAGTTTGAGAATTTCGTATAGTGCGATTCAAAAATTTTAAGGAGGTTCTCTCCATTTACATAACCTCAAACTAGAAAATCGTTTTTCACCCCAAATAAAAATATTATTCAAATCAATTTTATCAAATTTTAAATGATCCAGTTGTACATTTTTCAGAAAAAATTAAGTTAAGCTAAAATTTGTTGTCAAATAATAATTATTTTAAACTTTATGTTTTTTCTTTAAATATAGTTAATTTCAGTAATCTTTATCAAATTTTGACAAATAAGAGTTCATTTTTTTCGTTGAAACATTCTCTACGATTTTTTTTGTTGGATTCATTTGAATAATATTTTGTCTCAAAGTTATTAAACAAATAATTCGGAACTAGGCCTCTTAATTGTTAAATTAGTTTTATATACCGTCAACTGGGGCTATTTTGTGCACAAAACCGCTCTTTTTTCACTCTATGCTTTGTTAAAATTCAGAATTTGAAAAAATAAAGAATTGAACTTTTCAGTTATGTTGTAGACATCCTTCTGAAGGTTTCCTATGAGTTAGCCGACAAGAAAAAATTTTTTGTCTGAGTTATAGAAACTCAAAGTTGTGCACAAAATAGCCCCACGGATGGGGCTATTTTGTGCATCAAAGTTTTTTTATTTATAAAGATGGGTAAAAAATTTTTTTTACTGTTTTTACTGTATGAAGTATTTTTTCTAGATATTCTAGAGTGTAATAAATTAAAACAAAGTTAAAAATATTTTTTTAATTAATTTGAAAGTAAAACTTTGAAATTTTACAAAAATGGAGATTTACAAAAAAAGTTGTTTTTTTAGGTAAATCTTACTTAATAAAACTTCTACTATATTTATTGAGTTATTTTAAGAAAAAAAGTTACAAAATTAACTTGAAAAGCATGTAATTATTAAAGTTACATTTTTAAGGTTTTTAAGGCACCGTATGTAAATTTTAAATTTTATGCTTATTTCTCGGTTTTTATAACAAAAATAAGACAAATATGTTCTAAAACTAAATTCTAAAGTATTTTTTATTAACTACAAAACCAATTTTTGAAAAATAATTGATTTTAAAGGATGCACAAAATAACCCACCAAATTCTGATTTTTTAGTTTTTTACACTTTTTTCTTAAAATATGCAATAAAAAGTTAGCGCATCACGTATACACCATCACAACTAAATTGTCAACAAGTATTATTAATAGTTTTAAAAACACTTTTAAACTTCCGGAGATCTAAACAGAATTTTGAGACCTTTGAAAATTTTCAGCTCGATTTTCACGACTTTACGATTTTTTTTTCTGATTTGTGATAAAGAATTAAGTAATTTCATTTAGTACTCTCTGTAGTCTATATATCAGAAAATATTTATACCAAATAGCAAACTTAAACAACTATATATAAAGATTTTATTCATTAAAAACCTCGCGTGCACAAAATAGACGCATGGCGCACAAAATAGCCCTACTTGACGGTAGCTTTTTTATCTTATCTTATGTTTATGTATTGGGTTTCTACCCGTTTATTCGATGTATTAAATAAAAAAATAAATAAAATGTGTTTCTTATGTACTCTCTCTAAATCTGAATTAGTAGTTTTCTACTAAGAATTAGTAGTTTTCTACTATGAATTAGTCAAATTCATGGCTCATTTTTCTCTAATTCATATAGTAGAAAACTACTAATTCTTAGTAGAAAATTACTAATTCTTAATAGAAAACTACTAATTGAAATAGTGAAACTTTACTTTTAAAAAAAGTAGATTTTTTTACTAATTTAATTAGTAGTTTTCTACTAATTTTTAGTAATTTTCTACTAAACTAGGTGTGAATTCTGTCCATTTCATGGACACTTCGCTTCCAAGGAAGCAAAGCAATTTGCTTCCTCATAGAGGAAGCAATAATTTAATAATATTTTAAATATTTTAAGTTAATAAAAACAAAAATTAAAAGAACATTAATTATTTCGATTAAAAAGATACTAAAACAATTTGATTAGTTAATTTCAAAAATCCCTAAATTGTATGTTTTGGAAACAATGAAATATTGTATTCTTAATAATGTGGTTTCTCTTTATTTAAGGGGAGTCACCTGAGAAATTTCAACCCATCGAAATATGTTACTTATCGGTGCAAATATTTTTTCTGGGATTATTTTGGATGTAAAAGAATGACATATTATCAAGATTAAAAAAAAAAAAATTAAAATTTTTTTTTTTGTTGAAAAAATTAAAAAATGTTAAAACCCATACGATATTTGGTTTGAAATCTTAAAAAAGGCATATAAAAAAATTGACATTAAAAAAAATATGAAAAATTGTAGGAGGAGATAGATTTTTACAAAAAAAAAAAAAATTTTCAACAAAAAAATTTTTTTTTTTTTAATTTTGATAATATGGCATTCTTTTACATCCAAAATAGTCCCAGAAAAAAAATTGGCACCGATAAGTAACATATATTTCGATGGGTTAAAATTTCTCAGGTGACTCCACTTAATGAACCAAATTTGATGATTTTCATTTCTCCCAAAAAATATGTTTTTTTCAGCCAATCAAAAAATGGCTTGAACAGACTTAAGGTACATGTTTAAAGCTTCAAAAATCCACTTAGAAATTTTATTTATGTCTATTTTTGGTGTTACTATAGCTATTTGAAAAAAACGACTTTTTAAAAAAGTATCTTTACATTTCTTGAAATATTTAAAAAAATATTAAAGACGCATTAATTTAAGCTAGATATTCTTTTTCTACAGGTTCTGGCAATAAGTTTTAAAAAAAAGACGTCCCGATATGTTCATTAGGCTCTGAGCAATCAGCGTTTGAAAATCGCTCGGGTCCCGTAGACCCAATCTAGCAGTTACGTTAAATCCCGATAGTCTAGCAGTTGAGGGTTAATATTATTAATAATATTATTATTATTATTATTATTATCATTATTTTACTAGGTGAAAATTATGTCCATTTCGTGGGTATTTCGTTTCAAAGTTAGCAAACAAATTTGCTTTCTTATAGAAAAAGCAATATATTAATAATATAAAATTTAATTCGAAAAATTCTTTAAAAAAAGGAATTTTAAGTGCAAAAAAATGAAAAAACATCAATTAATTTACGAATTTTTGATCAATTATAAAAGTTATATAGGTCAATCGATTCGTTTTGAGATAAGGAATATGATTTTTTTATTCATTAAGTTGTATTTTTAGCTTGGAAAAAAATTTTGGCAAAAAACGATTTTTTTCGATGAAAAAAGGTGCTCAACAAAATTTGATTGGGTATTTTCAAAAATCCCTGTGTCCAAATTTAGATATTCACGAGCTTAAAAAGTCATCCAAATTTTATTGAAATCCGTTAAAGCGTTCTCGAGATATCCTGGCGACAAAAAACGCTATACACACACACGTACACACACACGTACACACACACACACACACACACACACACACACACACACACACACACATACATCTGGACATTTGCTTAGGAATGAAAATTTACGCTTTTTAGATGAAAATGAGTCGATTTAGACTATTTTTGGAAAATCGAAAATCTTAACGATCACAAAGCTTCCTCTATGAGAAAGCAAAATTAGTAAAATTCTTACTATTTTAATAGTAGCTCACTTTTCGCTAATTCATTAGTAGAAAACCACCTCTCTAAATCTGAATTAGTGGTTTTCTACTAATGAATTAGCGAAAAGTGAGCTACTATTAAAATAGTAAGAATTTTACTAATTTTTAGTAGAAAACTACTAAGAATTAGTAGAAAACTACTAATCTTGTAGTAGAAAACTACTAATTAAATTAGTAAAAAAATCTACTTTTTTGAAAAGTAAAGTTTTACTATTTCAATTAGTAGTTTTCTACTAAGAATTAGTAATTTTCTACTAAGAATTAGTAGTTTTCTACTATATGAATTAGAGAAAAATGAGCCATGAATTTGAATAATTCATAGTAGAAAACTACTAATTCAGATTTAGAGAGACTAATTCAGATTTAGAGAGCTGTTTAAACAAAATAATATTTAACAAAATCTAACAACCTAGAAAACAAAAAAAGATCAAAAATGTGTGATTTATAAAATTAATTTAAAACTAGAAACTGGAACTATTATTTTAACCCTTTCATGATTCTCTTTAGTATATAAAGCAACCTTTCTCGTGTTAATTAATTAATACAAGTTTGCACATTATTTTCAAAAAAAGGATTAAAACTTGTCATGTATAAATTCAGCAACACATTCTGTTGATTACTAATTTATTTTTGAATAAAATAAAAGTTGACAGTATCATGATGATATTTGTTTATGTCCTGGGGACAAGTTTAAGCCGGAGGTGATGAAATATGTCCTCAATCTATTAAAATGATAAGAGCTAGATAGTGGCAAATTAAAAATTATGTCCACATTGTTGTTCCTTGTGCCTCGTGAGAGAGTAAGTTGCAACACTTTATCCTAAATCATCAGAATGTCATGAGTCATTTGTGTACGAATAAGTTTCTTGTTGCAACATGACCCGTGAGTTTGAAATTTTTCGATTATAATTCCGTAACCTAAAATACATTTCATTACAAGCAATATTTTGAAATCAATTATATACGAATGTATATTCAAAGTAACATCGCCTTTACAAATTAAATTTCTTCTTATTTCTCAAACTGGCACAATACACAACAATCTCGATCCAACTTTTGGAATGTGGGATGTAGTACAATGTTTACACCAACGTTCAAATTCAGATAAAAACAATCTCCTTCAATATTCAATTAAGCAAACAGCACGAGAATATTTTATTTCCGCTTCAACTGTGAACACGTTTTTAAATTGAATCAAATTACCATCTAATTAAATATAGACTTTGATTTTTGCATTCTGTGGCTATTCTTCAAATATAGACCTCAAGAACATTGCTTTCTTATTTTTCAGTCAAATGGGAATTTTAAGAAAATGATTTTTTAATTATTGCAAAGATTGCGAATTAGATTTTATGATAATTATGGGGCGCAAGATTATTTCATAAATTTATTAGTCAGAACTTTCATTCCAGACGAATTTTCATTTTTCAGATTTGTTTTCAATCGAATTTAAATCAACCCGAATTTTTATTCGACATAATTTTTAAGGCGACGAATTGTCTAATCTTTAAATGTCGGAATTTCCATTTAACCGAATCTTTATTGATCCCAATTTTTATTTGTCCGAATTAATACGTGAAGGAATGTTTAAAAAGACAAATTTTCGTTTTTCTGACATTGCAAATGTCCGAAAAAACTTTCAACAGAAAGATTTCAACACGAATTTTCAAATTGACCAATTAGGAATTATCATGAAAATTCTCGCATATAAAAATTTGATCAATGAAGATTTAGTTAAATGCATATAAAGATTCTACTCGCTTCAAATGCTGTTTAATGAGAAAATTGCCAAAATTAAAATTCGCTTAGTTTAGAATTCATTTAAATAAAAAATTTGTTGAAAAGAACTTCTGCACTTTTTAAATTGTGATGAATAAACGTTCGGGAACCTAAAAACTATATTGAGTAAAAATTTGGCTTCATTAAAAGTCGATTGAGATCAGTGACGTAACTGGAAGGGCAATGGCCCTGAGGCAAAATGAAAAATGGGGCCCCAATTCTATATAATAATATACAAGTTCCATTCATTCATTCTGTTCATGTTGTTTTATTCTTTTAAAATTTTAAATCATATTTCACCTTTTTAAAATGTTTTCAAATTTCAAATTTCTAGCAATTTATTAATTTCTTCAAATTTTATTTAATGTGAACTTGTATTGATTAAAAGTTCAATTGATCCACGTTTCAAATATACTAAATTTTAAGTGATTTAAAAATTTCTTCAATTTATATTAATTCTTTTCTATTAAGATTTCATTTACCTAACCTAAAATTTTTAACTATTTTTAGCATTTTTCAATTATTTTTTGCAGTTTTTAATTATGTTAATCATTTTTTAATTGTTTCTCTAAATCTTAAATTTACCTTCCTCAAAATTTAATTATTTTGTAATTCAATCACTTTTCAATTTTAATTATGTTCCCTCGACATGAAATTAAAAGATACTTATTCCTACATTCTATATTATTCATCACAAATTTAAATTAATTTTGAATAATTTTCTATTATTTTTGTCACTTTGCAATTATTATCTTCAATTTTTAATCATTTTCATAATTTCTGAATTAATTTCCTGAACTTTCAAACATATATCTCAATTTTCAATTATTATGCTCAATTTCCTTTTCTTTTTATTATTTTGCAATTATTTTCCCCTTTTTTAATATTTTCATTATTTTTCAATTAATTTCCTAAATTTTCAATATATTATCTCAAACCTAAAATATTCTCATCAATTTTTCATGTTTTAAACGATTTTGAATTAATTTCTTTTGCTTAACAATAAAATCCGTAATTTTTTTGTTATTTTCTTTAACTTCTAATTATTTTCATTATTTTTGCATAATTTTCAAATTGAAATGTTTATCTGAAATTTCAAATACTTCATACATTTTCGATTTTTTCTGCTATTTTTTAATTATGCTCTTTAATTAAAATATTCTAAATAATTTTGTTATCATTTTTTTTTTAAACATATATTCTATGACTTTTTCAATTAATTCTCTCGAATTTTATTTTCTGTTTTTAATTTACCATATTTAAATTATTTTCATCATATATTTCAATTATTTTTCTCAGTCTTAAATTATTCTCAACATATTTCAATTATTTTTTTTTTCAATTTTGAATTAATTTTTATCATTTTTCAATTATTTTTTGCAGTTTTTAATTATCTTAATTATTTTTTATTTGTTTCTCTAAATCTTAAATTCTCCTTCCTATAATTTCAATTATTTTGTAATTCAATCACTCTTTCAATTTTAATTATTTTTCTCTCGATATTAAACAAAATTTAATTATTTATTCATACATTCTGTATTATTCATTGAAAATTCAAATTAATTTTTTATAATTTTTCATTATTTATGTCACTTTGCAATTATTATCTTCAATTTTTAATCATTTTCATAATTTTTTAATAAATTTCCTGAACTTCCAAACATATATCTCAATTTTCAATTATTTTGCTCAATTTCCTTTTCCTTTTATTATTTTGCAATTATTTTCGCCATTTTTAATATTTTCATTATTTTTCAATTAATTTCCTAAATTTTCAATATATTATCTCAAACCTAAAATATTCTCTTCAATTTTAATTTTTCTCTTTCAATTTTTAATTATTTTTCTCTCGACATTAAATTAAATTTAATTATTTAATCATACATTCTATATTATTCATTGCAAATTCAAATTAATTTTTTATAATTTTCCATTATTTTTGTCATTTTGCAATTATTATCTTCAATTTTTAATTATTTACATAATTTTTAAATTAATTTCCTGAACTTTCAAACATATATCTCAATTTTCAATTATTTTGGTCAATTTTCATTTCTATTTATCATTTTTCAATTATTTTCCTCAATTGGTAATTATTATTCTCATTTTCTAAAGTTTCAATTATTTTCTTTAATTTTTAATAAGATTCTAAGATCTTCATGTATTTAACTTAAATTTCAATTGTTTAGATTTTATTTAAAATAAATTCTGTACTTTTTTAATTATTTCTTTGAAATTATGTCATTTATTTTTTTAACTGTTCATTCTTTTAATCATATTTCAATTACTTTCTTCAAGTTTCAAATTTTAAAATCGTTTTTCAATTATTTTACAAAATTTATTTCCTTCAATTTTGTTCATCTGTTTTATAATTTCCAACTATTTATCTGATATTTAAATTATATTTCATTCAATTTTCAATTATTTATATTACTTTTTTTATTATTTTCTTCAGTTTTCAATTACTTTTGTTCTTTTTCATAATTTCCAAAAAGTTTTGAACTATTTCTCTTTAATTAAAAGTTGTTCTCTTCAATTTTAAAATATTTATATTCACCTTCATTTATTTTCTCTAATTTTTAATTATTTTCTTCTTCTTTCAATGAACTTCTAAAAGTTTTAAGTATTTTTCCGAAATTTTCTCTAACTTTCTTTTATTGAAAAACTTTATGTAATTTATTCAATTTTTGAAATTATTTTCCTCAATTTTTAATCGACTTTATTTTTTTCAATTAATTTGCAAAATTTGCAATTATTTTGTTTAATTTCAATTATTATCTGCAATTTTTGTAATTCTAAAATCTTCTAAATTTTGTCCTAAATAAATATTAATTTTATTTATTTACTAATATAAATTTGTTTTTAAATATCATATTTAACATATTTATAATTGTTGATACGAGTTGTTTAATTTAGTCAAACTATAAATTACCACAATTAGTAAGTAAGTATTTTGTAATTGAAAAAAAAGGTCAATAAACATTTGGAAAAGGTTGTAAGAATAAAAGACACCTAAAACACCCAGAAAAGAATAGGTAAAATTCGACCAGTTTATATTATTAAAAAATGTTGATTAAATTACAAAAAAAGAAACAATTTTAAACGAAATACATGTTATTATTTTCAAGCAGAGATAAAAAGCCGAGAGAAGATTTAACAAATGTAGAAACAAGCGGGGTATGAACCCAGAATTGAAATTATAAGTATTTCATGCGACGAAATAATAATTCGCAGAAAAAATATTTTTTAAAACAAGAGACTCATTTAGCTGGAGGCTAAATTGAGTGAAAAGTCTGTCGCAACTCGTCCTTTTCGTAAAACTGGCGGCGGACAAATCAATTACAACGTTCATCCATTCGCAGTGTCTTGTTAAAGCAACAATTCGTTGTTATTTCTGCAGCGTTTGCTTTTCGTATAAGAGAGTATAAAGCATTTCCAGTCAGAAAGTTTTCAGAATGAAAAAGACTCACGCAAAGAGCAATATTTAATAGTCACTCTTCTTTTCCCTTTGCATTAGCAATTATCAAGTTAAAGGACACTTTCTTTCATTGGAATGACTTGCTGAACAACGTGGTAAAATTTTTTTCAGCACATGTGTTGTCTGTCATTACGTGTCTTTCGTTTTATTCAACGTGTCTCGTTAAGGCCACATTTCCCTGTTGTTTTTACGTCTTGTCAGAAAAAGTACAGTTAATCTCCAATCCGTTCCGGGAACATTTCCCGTGGAAGTCATCGTCAGGAACGGAAAAAAGGTCTGTGAGGTTTCCTGTTTGCTGAAGAAGCTCTTTGCATTTTAGCTGTTTAGAAGTCTTCTCGTGAAATAGAGTATATTTTTACATTTATAATAGAGTAATTATTAGAATCAGGCAAAAAAATAAAAAATAACAGGAAATGGATAATTAGATGCTTTCCAATTCACCGAGAGTGTAAATTGATATTAACTGGAATAATAAATTGTGATGTGTTCTACAAATAGAGAATATGTCTTAATATTTTCAAAATTAAAAATAGGTACAAATTATTATATATATATTAATTATATAAATAATATAACTTACAAGTTTCTTTCATTCATTCTTTTATTCTGGACCTCGTTCTGGACACATTTGAAAATTGTCACTAGATGCTTTTTTGTTTTACATTTTTACATTATATTTGACATTTTCAAAATTTTCTTAAATTTTAAATTTATGGCAATTTTAATTTGTTTAAACTGTTAATTTGAACTTAGATTAATTAAAAATTTAATTAATCCACGGTTCAAAGATACTAAATTTGAAGTGATTTAAAAATTTTTTAAATTATATATAATAATTTACAAGTTTCAGTCATATTTATTCATTCATTCATTCATTCTATCCACACCCAAGTTTGTCATTAAACTGTAAAAAATTTTGGGATTTCTACCAAAAATTTTTTGTGCAATTTTTCCAATATTTTTTGGTAACGTAGTTTTCCAACAAATTTTTCGTAATTTTACAAAAATTGTGTATTTTTACCAAAAATGTTTGTTAATTTTTCGAATTTTTGGTAATTTTTCCAAAAATATTAGGAGATTTTCCAATTTTTTTAGGTAAAGTGTATTTACCAAAAATTTTGGAAATTCTTCTAAATTTCGGTATTTTTACCAAAAAAATATTTGGTAATTTACTCAAAAAAATTAGGGAATTTTACAACTTTTTTCGGTAAATTGTTTTTACTAAAAGTTTTGGAAATTATTCCAAATTTAGGTATTTTTACCAAACAAATATTTAGTAATTTTCCCAAAAATATAAGGAAAATTTCCAATTAAATGCGAAAAATATCCGAAAGTTTAGGAAGATTTTCGAATTTTGATTTAAAATTCAGTTTTTAGAGAGTATTATTTGTTCAATTATATACTATTTAAGTAATCTTTTTATAAGACTTGCATTGATTAAAAATATAATTAATCCACGCTTTAAATATACCTAAAAATATACTAAAATTTGAAGTGAGGTTAAAATTCCTTTAATTTTTAATAAATCTTTTCTCTTATGATTTCAATTTAAGGAGTGCCGACCGCTTGACATAACCTCAAACTAAAAAGTGATTTTTAACATCAAATGAAACTATAATTAAAATGATTTCACCAAATTCTGAAAGATTCAGTTGCACAATTATCTGAAAAAATTAGGTTGGACCAAAATTTAATGTAAAATTATAATTATTCAATATTTTGTGTTTTTTCCTTAAGGGTCAGTAACCAATTGAAATTTTCAACCAATTTTGACAAATAAATAGCTCATTTTGCTCTTTTAAACATTTTCTACAATTCCACTCGTTGAATTTTTTTTTAAATATTTTGTTCAAAAGTTATTTAACAAATAAAATTTGTTTTTAACATATTTTTTTAATAAATAAAATATGTTTTTAACATATTTTTTTAGCAAAACATTTCAAAACAAAATTCAACGAGTGGAATTGTAGAAAATGTTTAAAAAAGCAAAATGAGCTATTATTTGTCAAAATTGGTTGAAAATTTCAATTGGTTTCTGACCCTTAAAAAAAAAACACAAAATGTGTAATAATTATTATTTTACAACAAATTTGGCCCAACCTAACTTTTTCTGATAATTATACAACTAAATCTTTCAAAATTTGGTGAAATCATTTTAACTTTGGTTTCATTTGCTGTTAAAAACCACTTTTTAGTTTGAGGTTATGTCAAGTGGTCGACCGTCCTTAAACAACAATTGTCAACTATTTTTATCATTTTCAAAAATTTTCTTCATTTTTTAATAATTATTTTCATTATTTCTCACGTTTTCCCTACATCTATCTACCTTCCGCAAATTTCAATTATTTTCTTTAATTTTTTCAATCACTTTTTCAATTTTAGTACTTTTTCTTAGAAAATAAAACAATTTCATTATTTATTTCTAAATTTTATATTATTTATCGCAAATTTAAATTAATTTTTTTAATTTACCGTCATTATTTTCATCTTGCCATATTATTATCTTCAATTTTTAATAATTTCCATTATTTCTGAATTAATATCCTAAACTTTTAAATATATATTTCTCAATTTTTAATTAATTTTTGCAACATTCATTTCTTTTTATAATTTTACAATTATTTTCTCCATTTTTTAATTGTTTTAATTATTTTTCAATTAATTTCCTAAATTTTCAGTTATTATCTCAAATTTAGATTGTCTTGAATTAAAAATTTTTTAAACGACTTTGAGCTTGCATTTATGAAAATGTTGATAAATAGCAACAATTTTTTTTGGGGTCCCGAATTTCAAATTCGAAGTCAAATTATAGAAATTCAAAATGGCGTATCCAATATGGCGACCGAATTTTGAAAAATAGACTGAATTGAGTTTTTGGAGTCGCTTAATTCCAATAATTTGAAGTCAGATTTTAAAAATTCAAAATGTGGGATATATTATACGAGACGAATTTTTAAAAATTAAATGAATTAATTTGTATTAAACTTTTTACTTGGGCGTTTTTGAGATCGCTGGATAAGAATTTGATATTTATTTTTAAAATTCAAAATGGAGAAGGATTAAACAAAATAAACAAATACTCTTGAAAATTTTTACTCGGTGGGTTTTTAGGTCGTTAAATATGAATTGCGCATCAGATTTTTAAGATTCAAGATGATGGATTCAAGATGGCGGATTCAATATGGCAAACAAATTCAGAAAATCAGAATAAAAAAAAATGAGAGGATTCGTTTGAAACTTGTTACTCAGAGGTAAATAGGGTTGCTAATGACGAATTTAACATTATATTTTAAAAATCGAAGATGACGAATTTAATATGGCGGACTAATTTTTGATAAGTGATCAAATTTGCTTGAGACTTGTTACCTGGAGATTTTAGGGTTGCTGAGTACGAATCTGACATTGGATTTCAAAACTTCAAAATATCAGATCCAATATGGCGTATAAATTCTTAAAAAGTTATTAACATATAAAAAGTTATTATGAAAAATAACTTGTTATTTGTCCGCCATATTGGATCCGCCATTTTGAATTTTTGAAATCCAATGTCAAATTTATAATCAGCGATCTCGAAAATCCCCGACTAATGAGTCTCAAGCAAATTCGATCAGTTTTTTAAAATTCGACATTTTGAATTTTTGAATCATGTCGAGAAATACATATGGAGTTTTGATTTATTCATTTTTAGTATAAAATTACGAAAATTTGAATATAATTGAAGCAGTTTTACATCTTTCATTGATGAACTTCTTAAATTATTATTATTTTCAAGAAAAAGTATCCAGCCGTATAAAATTTTTTAAGGATGTTCAACCCATTAACACAACCTCAAACTAAAAAATGGTTTTTCACGTAAAATAAAAATACAATTAAAATTAATTTCATTCAATTAAATCCAATTTAAAAAATGTACAACTGGGTCTTTCAAAATCAGGTGAAATTAATTTTAATAATATTTTTATTATACGTAAAAAATCATTTTCTAGTTTGAGGTTATGTCAATGGGTTGAACATCTTTAACTCGATTTTTAACTTTTAAGCTATTCTATTCATCAGAAAATGTTGTAAATAGTCTTGTTCTATTCCTAATTTAGTTTACTTTCAGATAACAATCAAATAAAAAAAATCGTTTTTTTGTCATTGTATAGGTTCTTTTTGTAAAATATTGCAAGATACTCCCTAAAAAATAATAAAAAACAGTTTTTATCGATTTTCCAAGTTTACAATTTATTTCATCCTACTAAAAAATACTAATTTTCGTGAATTTTATACCAAATCTCAAAAAACGCTTTTTTCCCCAGCATGCAAAATACCTGGAAAATTTCATCGGTTTTAAGCTACCTCTAATTATTAATTAATTTCAAAAATCAGTCGTATTTTTTCAATACAGAATAATCCTAGATAACGAGAGTGTAAAAAATCAAAAATTGTTTCCCACAATACATTTTTGGACCACTCTATTGTATGTATACCCTCACATAAAGTTAATTTTGTCTGCTTCACAGTTCTTTCACCTAATTTTTGTTTTTAACACACGAAGCGACATTTCACATGAATATAGTTAAGCTGCTTTTGTAAATTAGTACCAGAAACTTTTTTATTTGACGTTGTAGTGAGAGAGTTGGGTGGTCGTTGGAAAATTTCTGTTTAAAAATACTTGAATCAAAATTGTAACAAAGAAAATCCTTTGAAGCCTCCTGGTTTGAAAATGAAATTATGCGTGGAGGCGAGTTAGCATAAATTAGCAAAAGGACCATATAGAGACAAAATGTAGGTAATGCGCGTACAGGTGAAGAAAGAAAGCGTGTGTATTTCATTACCTTGTCTTGTTATACCATATGCATAACGTGATGTGAAGCTAACAATGAACTAAACACTCTTTCCCGGAATACTTTGATAACATGGAAGCCTGAAAGCGTGAGTCTCATCTAATCACATGCACAATGCATATAGGTATACATATATAGCGTATAACGTGTAACTAACTCAGCAGCGTTTCATAACTAGTAGGTCGTTGAATGCCTGATTATACAAGTGCTGAAGTGAACGACTTTGAAAGATCGACTTTGGTCCTCACGAGAGCGCCAATTTACATATTTTTTCTGCCGTTATTATATTTCATGAAAATGACCACAAGTCACTCATAAACGGATCGTGCTGTTTCCTTTTCTTGTTTTAAAAGATCTTTTTTATGTTTCTTATTCTCTTTTTGTTTCGTGTTTCTCGGGTTCTTTTTCATTTTTTCTTGTTCCTCTTTTTTTTTTTGTTTACTACACAGTTCACTGAACAACTAGTGAACCGGATACGTTGCATATTCATATACTTAAACTTTTCACAGTCAAGAACTGTTTGCTTTTTAGATTTAGACAAGTTGAATGACGATTTATGAATGTCGTTATGATGTTGTATTGAATATTTGATCCCGACTGGTATGTCTGGGTTAATTATTCTCACTTTTTGCTTGTTGCTTTCGTTATCAAGATGGAATAACTTTTAAGTGAAGCAATTACAGGAGAATTTTATTATTAAGTCGCCTTTTATGAGGCAATTAGGTTTCACAAAACAAGAGGTGTCGATTCCAATGAAAATTCGATATCTGAAAATCGAGCGGCTTGTTATATATATTTCCGGAAAGATCAATCAGAGCGCAATATAAAACACCACGTATAATAAATATATGGAATTTTCATTGAAATTGACACCTAGCGATCTATAAAATTCAGTCGACAATGTCTTTTTTTTTTGTAATTTATGGAGAATTGTTTCACAACTTATATTACAAGAAATTCGTTGCTCGGAATAAGAAATAACTGCGCTTGTTGCAATGAAATCACAGAAAAACGTAAGGTATTTTTATCATGGAAATTTGCATCTTGAAAAAAAATTTTTACTGGCGGGAAAAAATTTAAAAATCGTTTTTAGAAATTCATAAAGATATGTGTTTAAAGAATGTTATAGTTAAGTTTTTAACCAGATATTGAACAAACAGAAATTATGTAAAGTAAGAAGTAGTTTCAGAAATTATTGCTCAGCGAGCAATTTTCTTCTCTTTTTATCTAGCAATAGTAATTTGTTAAGCAATTGTTGGAAGTACATTTTTAAGTTACATTTTTGGCTATTTTAAACTTATAAAGTTGCACAATTCAAAAAATTGCAAGTTTCCAGCTTCAGGGTCGACGACTGATAAATTTTTGCCATCTGCAAACTTAATATTTAATATGGACCAGAGGGGGGAAGGGAGGGGAAGAGAAATAAAACAGTGTTAAATTAAAGAGTTTCTTAATTAGCGTAATTACCTATTGTAACGCAAAAGTTGACAATTTATTTGATTCCGAGTAAATTTTCGGAAATTATAAAAAAATAATCAAAATAATATAAAATTTGTAAAAATCATTACAAATTAAAAAAAAAAATTAAAAATTGACGAATTTGATTGAAATTAAAAAAAATGATTAAAACATTGAAAAGTGGGTACAATAACTTAGATTTGAGATAAGAAATGAAAATTTAGAATATTAATTGAAAAATAACAGGGACCGTCACGAAATTAATTTGGTTTTTGAAGTTTTTTCAAAATATCTAGTAATAGTCAATAGATTTTACTCAAAGATTAAAATTAATTCATCAAATTTAAGGCAAAAAATAGTTGTACGTTGTTAAAATTTCAAAATTGATTTTCAATTTTTTTTTATTTTGCGTGAACCGTAATTCGAAACATAATTATTTAGTTTCGTTTCGAATTACGGTTCAAGCGAAATAAAAAAAAATATAAAATCAATTTTGAAATTTTAACAACGTACAACTATTTTTTGCCTTAAATTTGATGAATTAATTTTAATCTTTGAGTAAAATCTATTGACTATTACTAGATATTTTGAAAAAACTCCAAAAACCAAATTAATTTCGTGACGGTCCCTGAAAAATATTTAATATATATAATTCAGAGGTGGACAAAATAATTGCAGAAAGATAAAAGAAAATGAAAATTGAAAAATGAGATACATAATTGAAAATTTTAGAATTTAATTGAGCAATAGTAAAAATAATTAAAAATTGAAGAAATTGATTGCAAATGATAACAATCATAATAGAAAATTACTAAAATTTAAGAAAAATGTTTTAAAATCAAGGAAATTAATTGAAGAATACTGAAATTGTTAAAAATACGAGAAAATTTTTGCAAAGTATGTAATAAAAATAATAATAATTTTAATTTGTGAAAAATAATTTAAAAAATTACAACATATATTTGTAATAAAAGAGTATTACTGTCGAATGATAAAAGTAATTGTGAAATGGAAAAATAACTGGAATTTGAGATAAATAGTAAAAAAAATTAGAGAATTTATTAAAAACTAATTGGAAGTGACAAAAACTAATTGGAAAATTATAAAAATAATTGAAAATTAACGAATTTAATAAAAACTTGTAAAAAATAATTGTAAAAATTACAGATGATATTTAAAAGAAGAAACAAGACTACTTGAAAAAGGATAAAAATAATTGGAAATTATTTTTAATCGAAGAACATTATTTAAATACTTAAAAAATTCAACTAAAATATAAAAACCATAAATAAAAATCTACCAGAAATTGATGGAGCAAGAAACAAGTTTTTTAATATTGAAAATTATTTGGAAAGAAATTATGAAAGACAATGAAAATAGTGAAACTGATAATTAAATTAACAAATTTGATGAAATGTGTCCTTCTATTATTTGACATTACAAAAGAGACATTAATAATTCGATATTAAAGAAATTAATTGTAATTTGAAGAAAATAAATTTTAAAAAGCAAAAATCATATTTTGTAAAAATATTTGAAAAATGTCAAATTAAATTGAAAGTCAATTCATGAATAATGAAACTAATTTGATATTGAAGGACATAATTAAAACTGAAAAAGTTTTATTTAAAAAAATTAAAGAAAATAATTGAAACTTGCGGAAATTTTGAGTTTGAAATTTAGGGGGGAAATTGAAAAATATTGAAAATCTTTGAAAGAATTTTCTGAAAAATGATAAAAACAGTTGATAATCGAAAATTTATTGAAGAAAATAATGGAAATTTGAGATAAATACTTGAAATTTTCGGAATTAATAAAGAAATAATCAAAATTTAATAAAAATTGTGAAAATCATTAAAAATTTAAATTGACATACTTGATTGGAATTTGAGAAAAATAATTAAAAAATGAGATACATGATTGAAAATTTCGGAATTTAATTAAGCAGTAGTAAAAATAATTAAAAATTGAAGAAATTGATTGCAAATGATAACAATAATAATAGAAAATTGAAGAAATCTACTACAATCTGAGAAAAATATTTTCAAAATTAGGAAATTAATTAAAGAATATTGAAAATAGTTAAAAATTCGAGAAAATATTTGCAAAGTATGTAATAAAAATAATAAACATTTAAGAACATAATTTTAATTTGTGAAAGGTAATTAAAAAATTACAACATATATATTTGTAATAAAAGAATGTAATTTCCGAATGATAAAAGTAATTGTGAATTAAAGAAATAACTGGAATTTGAGATAAATAATAGAAAAAATTAGAAAATTTAATAAAAATTAATTGAAAATAACAAAAACTAATAGAAAAATTATAAAAATTATTGAAAATTAAAGAATATAATAAAAATTTGTAAAAAATAATTATAAAAATTACAGAATATATTTGAAAGAAACATGATTACTTGAAAAAGGATGAAAATAATTGGAAATTAAAGTTAATTATGTAAATTTAAGAACAAAATTGAGAAAATTACAGAATTTAATTGATGTAATAGAAAGTGATTGAAAATCGAATAATATTATTTAAATACTTGAAAAATACAACTAAAATATAAAAACAATAAATAAAAATTTAATAAAAATTTATGGATCAAGAGAAAAGTTTTTTAATATTGAAAATTATTTAGAAAAAACTTAGGAAAAACGTTGAAAATAGTGAAACTGATAATTAAATTAACAAATTTGACGAGTTGTGTCCTTCTATTATTTGACATTACAAATTGACTTTAATAATTCGATATTAAAGAAATTAATTGTAATTTGAAGAAAAAAATGTTGAAAATGCAAAAATCATTTTTTGTAAAAATAATAATTGAAACTTGCGGAAATTTTGAGTTTAAAATTTAGGGGGGAAATTGAAAAATAATGTGACATCTTTATTACAAAATGATTTAAAGAATTTTAAATTCAGGAAAATAATTTCAACATTATAGAAATAATCGAAAACCTATTGAAGAAAATATTGGAAATTTGAGATAAATAATTGAAATTTTCGAAATTAATCAAGAAATATTCAAAATAATATAAAAAATTGTAAAAATCATTGCAAATGAAAAAAAATAATAAAAAAATGTCGAAGTTATTGAAATTTGAGAAAAATAATTGAAAAATGATTAAAACACTAAAATCAGGATGCAAAATGATAAAAATAATAATTGAAAATTGAATAAAATTATTAAAATTTTAGAAAAATATTTTAAAATCTAGGAAGTTAATTAAAGAATAATGAAAGTAATAAAAAATTCGAGAAAATATTTGCAAAGTAATAAAAATAATTAAAAATTGAAGAAAATAATTTTAGTTCGTTAAAAATAATTTAAAAAATTACAACATTTATTTGTCATAAAGAAAATAATTGCAGAATGATGAAAATAATAGTAAATTGAAAAATTAACTAAAATTTAAGATAAATAATAAAAGAATTAGAAAATTAATCAAAACATAAATTTATTAATAAAATAATTGATTGATATAATTATAAGTTAAAGAAAATAATAAAAATTTGTAAAAAATAATTGGAAGAATCATATATTTGAGATTAACAAGACTACAATTACAATTATATATTATAATTCTTCTAACTTTTTTGAACTGATTTCAATAATTATTTGCTACAATTTTCATCTATTTTTATCATTTTTCAAAATTTTTCTTCAATTTCTAATAATTTTTATTATTTTTCAATTTTTCCCCTAAATTCTAAATTTCCACAAGTTTCAATTATTTTCTTCATAATTTTTTCAAATAAAACTTTTGCATTTTTAATTATTTCCTTTAATACAAAATTAGTTTCATTATTTATTAATTAATTTTCAATTTCTTTCGTCATTTTTCAATTAATTTTGCAAAATAACCCCTAAATATTAATTAATTTCACCAAAAAAGATGGATATTTTTTTCGATGAAGAATAATCCTAGGATGTGAGAGCATAATCAAAATTTTTGTTCTTGAATCATCGTACTATACAAACTGAAAAGTTGGTTAATTTTTAACAGTGAAGTATTTATCAGAATTGAAAAAGAGCGCATGTTGAAAGTTCATATTAAAATGATTTAACACATATTATGATTCACTTCTAATTCCCTCATAAAACTGACATTGGATAAATAATGTGAAAAGAGTGAACAGGAGACAAGCATTGACAAATGACAATAATTAGACTCGTGACAAATTATAGTAAGCGATTGAATGAAAAAAGACAATTTCCCGAACATCAAAAATAATTATTAAAAACACATGGATCAATACCCGAGAATCTAGCAATTTCTTCTTGAATAAAAATGAAATAAAAAAAAATAATAAATAAGATGCTCAGGACATTTCGAAAAGTCAGATCTCATAAAAGCTTTCATGAAAATTAAAATTGTTAATCCGGGATTTCGAGTGATTATAAGAATAGAAAATATCAAAGTTGCTTTTTAGAGAGATGGACGGAGGTTATTTTTAAAGAGTGCCCGTCGACTTGAGTTAGTCAGAGTGACAAAATCTTCTAATCTTATAATCCCCATAGCGCGCTGTTGGATACTCACCCTTGTACACGACCGCATGGAGATTCATAAGAATATAAACTCGAAGAAGGCTGAGCCAAGGTGGGAGGAAGTCGAGAGAACTACACGACGAATTTGCATGGACCAAAACCTGCTCGAAAGGGTCAATATTGAAAAACGTGCCTCGTTGTATGGGTCAGTGCTGTCTTTACTTTTGGGGCTTATCTGGGCACCTGAACAAAAGCTTATCGTCCTCTCCTCTCTTTTATCACAATAAACAAAAAAATAAGTGAAACAGAAATACAGAAATTTATCGCTCGGCATAAATATTACGGAAGCTAAACAAAAGCAAAGTTTTTCAACTTCTTTCAAGCACTAATCCGGGAATATATTGGTCCAGTAATTTTAAAGAGCGCCAGAGAGCGTCAAATCGATTTGTCTATTCATGCGGGATCGAGAGATATCAAGTAAAATGAGATTAATTACAAAGATAATTTAAATAAAACAGGAAATGGGAGAAATGATGAAAATATGGTTTAAATGGATTTTGTTGAATTTATGGTATTAATGATTTTTATTTATTAATTAAATCAGTGTTTATTTACTGAATTACAATTCGATAATTGATGAACAATTTCACTTTTACAGATATATGTAATTATTATTGAATTATTGTATAAATTTAATTTAAACAAAGCAGATTTTTGTTATTATGAATTTTGAATAATTGAAATTTTAATCGGTTTAAATACTGATCGATGCAAATCTTCTTTAGACAAAAATCTCTGTTGACAACATTTTTCAAAAATTGTTTCTACTGGTTAAAATCAATTCACTTTAATAAAAATGGATTCAAATTTTAATTATCAAAATTACAAGTGATTCTAATAATATTTATTTCAAATTTCAAGTGATTTTTTAATTATCATTAATTCCGGCAGTTTTTAATCGATTTAAATCCAAGTTAAAAACAATTAACTGATTTTAGTTCCACTTTATTAAAATTTCAATTGATTATAATAAAATAGAATCAAATTTTAATTCATTTAAATACCATTTGAGTACTAGTGATTTAAATCCCAACTAATTATAGGACCACTGAAGTCTGAATTCCAATTTTTATTGATCTTAATTTAGTTGACTTTAATTTTAACTAGTTTTATGTAATTTCATTTCACTCAAATTTCAATCCAAATCTGAATTCCAGTTGACACTTTTATTAATTGACCTAAATTCAAGTTAAATAAAAATTCAATTGATCTGAATACTAGTTGATGCTGTTTTTAATCAATCTAAATCCAAATTGCATAAAATATTCCAACTGATCCAAATACCGCTAAATACAAATTTTAATTGATTTTATTTACAATTGAATTAAACTTCAATTGATTTTAATACCTCCGATTTAACTCAAATCCTAATTCATCTTAATTCCACTTTATTTAAATTTAAATTCATCCCAAGTTCCAGTGGACTCATTTTAATTTGAATACCAGTTGATTCGGGTTTTAATTTATCTAAATTCAAGTTGAATAAAATAGCAAATGATTTTAGTTCCGCTTTATTCAAATTTCAATTATAAACCGAATTATACATGAATTAAAATTTAATTCATTTGAATACCAATTGACTCAAATGATCACTAATTTCCAATTTTAATTGATTTTATTTTAGTTTACTTAAATTTCAACTGGTTGTTTTTAATTCTATTTAAATCAAATTTCAATCAAAATTTGAATTCCAGTTGACTATTTTTAATGGACCTAAATTCAAATTTAATAAAAATCCAACTGATCTGAATAGAGCTTAATTCAAATTTTAATAGTTTTGTTATTTACAGCTAAATCAAAATCCAATTAATTTGAATCTTAGTTGACTTAAATTCCAACTAATCTTAATACGATTTAATTAATTCAACTTAATTCCAATTGACTCATTTCAATCGATCGGAATACCAGTTGATGCTGTTTTTAATCAGTCTAAAATCCAAATTACATAAAATATTCCAGCTGATCCAAACACCGTTAAATACAAATTTTAATTGATGTTGTTTATAAAATTTAATCAAACTTCAATTCATTTTAATACCTCCTATAACTCAAATCCTAATTCATCTTAATACTACTTAATTTAAATTTAAATTCATCCTAGTTCAAGTAGACTCATTTTAATTTGAATACCACAGTTGATTCAGATTTTATTTGATCTAAATCCAAATTGAATAAAATAGCAACTAATTTTTGTTCCGATTTATTCAAATTTCAATTGCATCAAATTACAGTTAAATTAAATTGCAATTCATTTGAATACCAATAAATTAATTCGAATCCCATCTGATCATATCACTTAATTTAATTTTCAATTCGCCTTATTTACAGTTGAATTAAACTTCAATTCATTTGAATACCAGTTGACTTAAATCCCAACTAATTTTAGTAGCACTGATCAATGAATTCAAATTTTAATTGATCTTAATTTAGTTTACTTAAATTTCAACTGGTTTTACGTAATTTTAATTGACTCAAATTTCAATCAAAATCTGAATTCCAGTCGACGCTATTTTTAATAATGAGACCTAAATTTAAGTTAAATAAAAATCCAACTGATCCGAATAACGTTTAATTCAAATTTTAATTGATCTGATTTACAGTTGAATCAAACTTCAATTCATTTGAATACCTGCATAATTGATCTGAATACCAATTAATTCACTTTTTTATTGATCTACATCTAAAGTAAATAAAATTCTACCTCTTTTTAATACCGCTTAATTCAAATTTCAATTCAACTTACTTGCAGTTAAATCAAACTGAAATTAATTTAAATACCAATAGACGCTGTTTTTAATCGTTTTTAATCCAAGTTGAATAAAATAGCAACTGATTTTAGTTTCTCTTTAGTCAAATTTCAAGTGATCTACTTTACAGTTAAATCAATTTTTAATTCATTTGAAAACCAGTTGACTCATATTTCATGTAAGCAATTGAACATACTACCACTTAATTTAATTTTAAACTCTCCTTAATTGTAGTTGAATCCAACTTTAATTCATTTGAATACCGGTTGACTCAAATCGCAACTAATTTTATTACCACTGATAACTGAATTCAAGTTTTAATTGATCTTAATTCAGTTGACTTTAATTTCAACTGGTTTTATGTAATTCAATTTGAATCAAAATTTCAATCATAATAATCTGAATTCCAGTTGATGCTGTTTTTAATAAATCGACCTAAATTCAAGTTAAATAAAAACCCAACTAATCTGAATACCGCTGAATTAAAATTTTAATCCATCTTATTTACAGTTGAATCAAATTTCAATTCATTTGAATACCAATTGACTCAAATCCCATCCGATCATTTTATCACCTTATTTAATTATTAATTCGCTTTATTTGCAGTTGATTTAAACTTCAATTCGCTTAAATACCAGTTGACTCAAATTCCAAAAAAATTTTTAGTTGCACTGATAAATGAATTCAAATTTTAATAGATCTTAATATAGTTAACATAAATTTAAATTCGTTTTACGTAATTTTATTTGACTCAGATTTTAATCAAAATCTGAATTCCAGTTGACACGGTTTCAATAATATGACCTAAATTCAAGTTTAATAAAAATCCAACTGATCTGAATATCGCTTGATTCAAATTTTCATTGATCTTATTTACAGCTGAATCAAACTTCGATTCATTTGAATACCTGATCTAAATACCAGTCGATTCTCTTTTTAATTTATCTGCATCCAAGTTGAATAAAATCCTATCTGATCTTAATACCTTCTAATTCAATCTTCAATTTAACTTAATAATTAAGTCAAACTTCAATTCATTTTAATACCAGTTTGCGCTGTTTTTAATCGAGTCAGATCCAAATTGAATAAAATTTTGAATGACGCTTAATTCAAATTTTGATTGATGTTATTTACAGATATTACAGTTGAATCAAATTTTAATTTATTTTAATCTCAGTTGACTTAAATTTTAAATAATCTCAATACCTCTCAATTAATACCACTTAATTAATTGATTTTAATTCTAGTTGACTCATTTTAATTGATCTGAATTCTCACAATACTAATTTTAATTGTTTTTATTTTCATCAGTTGAATCAAACTCCAATTCATTTTAATACCTCCTATAACTCAAATCCTAATTTATCCTGATATAACCTAATTTAAATTTAAATTCCTCCTACTTCCAGTTGACTTATTTTAATTTTAATACCCGTTGATTTAGTTTTTAATTCATCTAAATCCAAGTTGAATAAAATCCTCTCAGATCTTAATACCGCATAATTCAAATTTCAATTCATCGTATTTACAGTTGAATCAAACTTGAATTCATTGGAATATTGGAATATCACTTGACTCAATTCCAATTAATCCGAATAACACTTGATTTAATTCTTTTCAACTTTCAAGTTTTAATTTAAATTTCACTTAATTAACTAATTGCCTAACTAATCAACACAAAATTTTATTGACCTAATATCAATAAATTGTTAAAATTACTGTTAAAAAAGAAATGATAAAAATCACTTATAATATAACAAAACCAGTTTTACAGATGATTTAAAACTAAATTTTTGTTACAAAAAAAAAAAAAAAAAAAACAAGACAGGTACAAACGAGGTGAATCTGGAGGCTACTAAAAAATTATGAGTATTTAAAAAGCAGGTGATTTTATAGGGTTCTAAAAAAATTGAAGGCACCCCTGGTGAGAATCTTAATGTTCTCGTGTCTCGTCCTGATTTCCAGAGCAGTGTACAATGCCCTGGAGATATCCTACAAATATCGGAATTTGGAATGTCCCAAAGAGAGTCTGAACGTCGGAAGAAGCCTTAACATCCCTCATATGTTCAACGGACGATGTAGGATAGAAAATGTATTTTTAAGAGATTAACAAAAGCTTGGTTTCAGTCGGGCAAAGAGGATTTGTTTCGTTGTGCTTTCAGGAATGACGATTTTCTGAACTTTAAAATAAACACTGGATTTGGATTAAATAATATGTACATAAACAGAAAATAAAATTCGAGTTGAATAGAAAAATTATGTTTTTGTAACCATCAAGTTGACATTGCTAATTTATTTCCTATTTTTATTTTTTTTTTAAAAGAAAACAATGTAATTTCTTTAAAAAGTCAAAGTTATTGTTTAAATCATAATTCTTCAAATTTATATAAGTCGTTTGATTTTGAAAGAGATTAATTTGAACAAATTCATATATTTTAACATTAATCAATTAAATAAATTAATTAAACAAATAATAAACACTTCAATTAATTCCTCAAAATCATATATTTAATAATAAGAACCTCAAAAATCTTTTAAATTTAGCAATTGTACAAAATAATATTTGTCTAAGTTTGTACAAAATAACAATTCTCAAAATAAGTTTTGTGTCAAAATCACTCAATATAGAAACGTTAAACTCTGTATCTCGAAAGTTTTAGAAATTTCCATTTTAAATTTTGAATGCCTTTAATACAATGAGAAATTAAAAATACAATAAAGATTTTTAATTATACATATTTTTATTTATTAATCCTCTAACCAAATGAATGATTGCCTTAATTATTCTTAATGGCCTTAATCGTCTTAATCATTGCAATATTACAATTAGGTCATTAATTAATCTTATAACTGTGAGACGATTTGTATGCTTAAAAATTACCATTTGATAATTATTATTCACTCATAGCAACTATATACTATAAAAAATAAAATAATCATAAAATCTAATAATTAACTTTAAATTATAAAAAAATTGATAATTTTCTTCGTGCACAAAAAAAAAACGAAAAGAAGCAATTTAAGGCTTAAAATGCACATTTTCGACAAAAGTTGAATGGTTATTTTATTTATATAAGAAATACATAATGTATGATGGGAGTTAATTTAAAAACGGAAACGTCTGCAGTAAAACAAACTTGTTAGCGAAATAACATGTCGTTCAAGGAAAGAATCAAGTCAATTAAAATTGTGCAAAGGTCTGTAATTTTCTATAATAATAATTTTGTCCTTGGAAGAGAAAAAGACGTTCAGGTGTATATAGTGAAGTGGAGTGATTAATTTTGTGCTGAAGAGTTACGCGTGTATTATTTGTACTTTGAAAAGTTAAAATAAAAGAAAGAACCTGATTCTTGGACCACCCTGCTCTGAACTGACAAGATCTGACGAAAATTACAATTTTTCTGAAAGTATAGCGAGAGCTAATATTACAATCATTAAGACGGGTGAGCCTTACAAGTTTGCGAACACACCTGGAGCACACCTGGAGCATCGTTCCTGTTCCTCCCCATTCTTGGTTAAGTAAGGGCACGAAGCAAAATGTACTTTTAAAAATGTTAGGGTTCTCATATAAAAAGATAGGCACTCTGGGGCGGTCTGCCAAGGCGGTCCTCGATGAAAGCTCCGCCTGAGACCCACCTCCTTGTATTCACGTTGTTCAGAAACCAGATCGTTTATTTTATCATTTTTCCTGCAACCTCGATGAGTGCCAATATCCCCTTCATCATATCACAAACGAGAAGAGTGTATATCGACTTCGGAAATGTGCCTCTTCTCTTTGACTCGACAACCTGACCAGATGCCCACCAAAACTAGTTCACAAAGCAGTCAAGAAAATCTGAAAAGTCATCCGATAGAGGAGGCAAAAGTGCCAGCTGTTCCTTGTTGGGAAAAAATTGGTCAAATTTACGGACAGTAGGTGGTAATGTTAGGGTAAACATTTCAACTTTTTTTTTTGTGTGGTTACGTGCATTGAAGACTTGATCGATGAAAGTTGGAATCAGTTTGATTTAATATTATAAGATTAGGGGTTTAAAACGCATTCTATTGAAATTGATCAAAAATCGATTGAAATTCGAATTAACTGGAGTGTTATAAATTAAAGAAATATGTATAGAATCAGGGTTTGAACCAGTTCTTAAAAATACGGACTTTCGGACAGGAAATTAAAAATTACGGATATAAATTTTTTAGTCTGAAATACTATTTTTAGTCGGGTACAATAAAAATACAGAGTAGAAAAATTTATTTCCTTAAAAAACAAGAGAACACTTTATTAATATTTGATACAAAAATATCAATTAGACCGAGTCAAATAAAAAAAAAAAAATTTTTCCCTTTACTCGATAGACAATAATTAATCTTAATTTTATAAATACTCTTTATTATAAATTGTTTTCTACTATTGTAAAAGAAATTTAAATTTAATTCAGCATTTAAACAATTAAACAGCTTTTAAAAGCTAAATTTATGTAGAATCATAAGAAAGTTGATATAGAAAAATTGTTTTCTCAAAAGCACTAAGTAAATAAAATATACTGTAATTAAAATAAATATAATGATTTAAATTATAATAGATAATATAAATATTTAAATTAAAATACATGTAAATATTTATTTTAAGAGATCAAATGCTTTAAAAATTAATAATAATTAATAAATCTAAGACAGTTTCTGAAATAATTTGAAAAACGTCAGTTCCAGAGACATCACTTCTCCAGTCCCAATATTTTTTTAGTTTTTATACAATTCATTTACAAAGCTAATAAAAATGAATTTAATTATATCCAAAAGAATTCAGTAGTGGACGTTATGTTAAATTTATATACACAATTACACACCCTTATAATTTATAATATACTATATTATAACTTATAAGGTTGTATAAAATTTATAGCACTTTTTTATAATGAAGAAATAAATTGACTGAAAGATCCAGTCCCTATTGTTTAAACTTTAGAATTAGTAAAAATTAATTTGTATAACGATTAAATTAATATTTTTAAAAATTAAGTTAGATCTGGGTAAATATTATTGATAACTTAATTTGAAAATCTAACTGTCCAAATATTTAATTAATAATTGAAGTTTAATTTTACTTACTCAGTGTTGTAAAAGCAAATCTAAATAAATAAATTCTTCAAATAATTCTAGATTATTTAAAATCTACCTATATTTTTATAAAGGTAGAATTTACGGACTTTTCGTATACTTTTCTAAAAAAAATTACGGACTTTGCGGACGTTTATTAAAAAAAAAAAAACTTTTACGGACTAAATTAAATTTACGGACTTTTATGGGATTTACGGGCCTAGTTTGAGCCCTGTAGAATTATTAATGTGTTGGAAAAAATAAATTTTGGTAGTTCAGTGAACTTGATTAAAATTTTAGTTTGTGCAAATTGATTGTTTTGATAAAAACTTGGAATATATAAAAATAAAGGATACTAAGATTTTGATATTTATCCAATGTAGAAAAAATTTGTTAAATTAATTAATTTAAAAAAAAAAAAAAAAATAGACATAAATTGCTATAAATGTAAAAATAATAATATCCCCCGACCCTACGAGCTTGAGAGTAATAACTAAAATTTGATATAAATTAACTAGAAAATGAAAAAAAATATTATAAAGTAAAAGTAGAATGAGAAATTAAACAAGCAGAGAATTATGTTCATTTCATGAACAATTTGCTTCCACGTCAGCAGAAAGATTTGCTTTCTCATGTAGGAAGCAATAAGTTAATTTTTAAACAATTGAAACTTAAAATTTTTTTAAAATTTGAAAATTGCTATTTATTCTTTAAAATTTTAACAAAAATAAATCAAACGATTTGTTTGAAGCAAGGAACGCGTAGTTTTGAATATACTTAGTTAAATTTGTAGGTTAAAAAATATTTTCTTGAAAAAAAAACGAAATTTTCAAAAAATTGAGAATAAATAAAAAAAATGTTTAATGATTATATTTAAGAACCCTTGTGTCTGATTCCAGATTTTCGTGGTAAAAATAACCATATCAAATTTTATTTAAATCCGTTAAACCATTTTCGAGTTATCGCGTTCACAAAAAAAGTAAATCCACACACGCACACATACATTACAAATTTTTGTTCAATTATAAATTTTATATAAGTAAATCGATTCGTTATTAGAGAAGGAGTTAGTTGTATTTTTAGCATGACAAAATTTTTTGACAAAAAACGATATTTTTCGATGAAAAAGGTGCTTAAAAAATTTGGCTGAGTATTTTCAAAAATCCCTGTGTCCAAATTTAGATATTTATGAGCTTATTTCACAATCCAAATTTTATTAAAATCTGTTAAGACGTACTTAAGATATCCATGCGGCAAAAAAATTACCACACAGATACACATACACACATCCGGACTTTTTCTTAAAAATGAAAATGTAGGCTTCTTAGATAAAAATGAGTCGATTTAGATTATTTTTGGAAAGTAGAAAATCTTAACGATCACAAAGCTTCCTCTATGAGTATAAGCAAAATTACTAGAAAGTTACGAAATAACTAGAAAAAAAAAAAACAAAAAAAAAACTTTAAATTGATGAAAATTAATAGAATTTATTGAAAAATGATTAAAGATTGAAAAAAATCTCTAGAAAATGTAAAAAAAGGCAATTAAACAACCCACAAAAAAAAAGAAGAAATAAATGGTAAAAATATTAACGGAAAAATATTTTAATATTGAAGTAATTAACTAGAAAGAAGAGAAATCGATAAAAAATTAAACAATAACCAAAAGTTGATTAGCGAAATAATAAATAATGAAAATAAATAGAATTCAAGGGAAAAAAATCGAAAATCAAGATAAAGTTTTAGGGTTTAAAAAGTAACTAAAAAGCGAGCTCAAAAGTAAAGAGAAATTATCAGAAAAGAAAATAATAACTAGAAATTGATTAAAAGTAACTAGAAAAGGAAAAAATTACTATAAAGAGAAAACAGACTGACAAATTGGAGAAAAAAATCCCTAAATTGAAGAAGAATTACTAAAAAATGAACAATAACTAGAAATGGAAGTAAAAAAGTAGAGAATAAAGATTAAGTATTAGAGTGTTAAAAAATAATTAAGTATTGATTATAAAATATTAGGTTATAAAATATTACTAAAAAATGTAAAAAAATGTCCAAATCAGTAAAAAAAAAACATTTAAATTAAAAAATTACTAGAAATGATTTATTTTATTGAAAAATAATAATTCATATTGTAACTAGAAAATACAAGTTTTATAAAAAGTTTGAATCAACAGAAATTCGAATCCTTTAAAACAGACATTCAAAAGTAGATATAATAAAATTCGTCAATAAAAATTAATAAAATAATTAAATTAAAAATTTTTAAAATTGGTCAAAGTAGGAACAAACTTTATATTCTCATCATTTCAAGTTGCAATATAATCGATTGAAATAAAAATCAATTTGAAATGAAGTTTCAATAAAATATTTTTCCTTCATGCTGCGAGTTATATTTGAACAATAACTTTAAAAAACAGTCTTCTGTTTATATTTCTTTACATCCTGTGTGTGCTCTATATATTATATCAAAATGAATTTTATAAAACATTTTGTTATTTACGTATTGAAAATCAGTTAAAAATCCAGAAGCGGGCACGGATTCAAGCAAATGGAATTTTATTCAAATTTCCAATTGATCGAAGATAATATCTATATAAAAAGGATTCTCTGAGTTTATGTGATGCAAATGAGTTTATTTTTCACGTAGATATTGATCTAAAATTTTGAAATAATGCTACAGAGATTCATTTCACCTGCACCATATTTAAACGCGTAACTTGATCCAGACAAATTGCCTACTGATTTCAGAATTGCAAAACCACCTCAGTATACATAATGGTTACAAATAATGATGAATCTTGAAAATTAGCTGTTTGACAAGATTATTAATAAAATCTAATGTTTTTACGAAAATTATCCCCCTCGTGTCAGACACCATATTTACAATTTTTCATTCAATTTACGTAATTATTGTAATTTATACATAAAAAATGGTATGATGTTATCGTACACTGAATTAAATTCAAATATGTATGAAAATATAAAAGTATATTGAATAATTATTTCTAAATTCTAATTTTCGGAAAGTTGAGAGACTATATGTAAGAGATGGCGTTAAAATATAGTTTACATTACATTCCTAAGAAGTTTCAGGATACTGTGTCCTAGGACGAAGGACAAAGCATTCTGTATCTTTGTGTCGGCATTTACATGTATATAACACTGTGACAGTTTATCCTTGGTAAAACTAACAATGTCATTTTTATGTTACGAACATTCAGAGAAAGTGCTTGACTCACAAATAGAATTTTACTGCGCCTTGACAATATAATTTATTATACGTTCTGCGAATAAAATAATTCACTTCTGCGCATATAAAACTATAGAGGAAATTATTATTATACGTTAAAAATAAATCATTTGCGAAACTTTACAAATTGCGTTACAATTAAAAAATAAATCATTCGAGAAACTTTAAAAACTGCATTACAATTAACAAATAAATCATTTCCGATACTTGAGAAATTGCGTTACGTCTTTGTCAAGTTTGAAATTAAGCTATAAGAAAGCAAACACAGATTTTACAATGCACAATAAATTAGACATTTACTGTTATTTTCTCTCTTTAAAGATTTTTATCTAGTTTTTAGAGCTTTGAAAATTGACAAAAAGGTCAAGTTTGAAAATGCGCTGCTCGATGCGCTGTAAGGAATATTATGACCTACATAAATTTTTTTTTTAAATTAAAGAATTTTTTTTATTTTCATTGTAGTGTCGATGTTAATGCGATTTTCATTTGAAATAAATTACAATGAAAAAAAATAGGACTGCAATTAATCAAATTTATCTGTAACGTGATGCAAAAATGACCCACATCTAGTTCGCGCAATAAATCAATGCTAATCTGAATTAGTCTTAATTAAAAGGCTATCTTTATTGCAACACTTAAACAATCAATATAACAAATTAGAAAACCCTTTAGCAACAACTCGATCAATCATTATTTTTAATCACCTGTTACTCATTAATTGTAGCTGATAATCTTCCTCTCCGTTTTGCGTCGGGCGATAAAAATAGATATTACTTTCGCATATACGCTCGTTACCAGGAAAGTGTTTGATATCCCTCATTTACATTCCTCGGTGCTAAATTACTTTTCGGTTTCGCGCGTTCCAAGTTCGAAAGGAGCAGCATGCTAAATATATTACGGTGGAGAAAAGATAGATCGAAAGGACTTGAAAATGAGCATGTGTGGATTAAAATATTCAAGCTAGACGTGTCCTAAGTCCTAATCTTGTACTCGAGGGGTTCAATAATTTTAAAAAATATGGTGTTTTTACTTCAAGACGAACAAAAAAAAAATGTTCAATAGTTTGAGAATTCGTAAAATTAATTTTGAAGAACTTAAAATTATAGTATTTGAATACAGAGATGTTGAATTATTTTTATTCACTTTTATCTGCTTGCAATAAATTTCTCTTTCTTTTATTTAAAAAGCAAATTGAAATTCGATTTTTTAAATTATCAATTATTCAAATAACCAATTGATTGAATATGTTTTTCTCCAAAGCTTCATGTACAGAAAATTTTATTTTAACCATTTTTTCAAAATAAAAATAAATTGAATTTTTTGACTCTGCTCTCTAAATCTTAATAAGTCAGAATACTTTTTCAATAAAATATGCACTTAAAATAAGTGAAAATTCCACTTACAATTAGAGTGAGATGTCACATATTTGTAAAAGTACATATATTTATGCACTTGTTAAAAAAAGTGGAAGACTTTTGCCATTTAAAAAAGTGAATCACTTATTCAAATTTAGAGAGATGAAATTGTTGAGAATTGAATTTTTAAACGATTGCGCATATTTTAGATTAACTGAAAATTATTTTCAAACTAAAACTTATAACGATTGTAAATAAAAAAAAATGTTAAATGATATTTAAGATAATATAAGAAGTTATTATAAATAAGATTTCGAAAATCCGAAAATCATGATAATAAAAAATTAAGAAAAATGAAAAATTGGTGCCATAAAAGTTGAAATAAATAAAATTAAGAATAAATAATGAATGATAAATGTAAATAAATTGATAAAAGAATAAATTGGAATGATGAAATTTGGTTATTAGTACTTTAAATTTTCGATTGAATACAAATTGTATTAAATAAAATTTCGGCTATATTCAGGAGGCTAAATTTATAGTTTCTTTAAAAATTAAAAGACACCGAAAGAAAAAGTTAAAAAAAAAAGAAAGAATAACTGAGATTATTCCTTGGATATAAAAGATTTCAATGTATTAAAAATACAAAATCATACCACTTTTTGAAATATTGAAATAGTCTCCTTGAAATTTAGAATAGAAAATGTACGAAATTATTGATATCCAAATTATAGAATATATAACCTGAAAATTAAAAAAAAATAACAGTTGATAATCGTTCTTTTTAAATTGTTAATATTAAAAATTGAAGGTGATTTTAGAAATAGAAGAATAAAGAATAAGAGAAAATTGAAGACAAAATATGAAAAATTATTTTTTTTATTCTTTAAATGCCTATAAAATACCTATTACAAAATAATAGAAAATTTTTTGAAAAACAAAATGAACGAGAAACAAATATAAAACGAAAAATAAAGAAAATTAAAGAAAATACTTAGAAAGTAGATAAAGAAAGTGTAAAAATGGAGAAAAAAAAATACCGATAAAGAAAATTTCTTAAAATCGTAATAAACTGACAGTTTTAGCTTTAAATGTACTTTAACGACTTTTTTCAAATTTAATTTTAATAGTTTTTAAAACTGCTCTTATGCATTTCTACATAATACATTACGTTCTTTTCAGAATCGACAAAAAACTTTTTAAACAAATTATAAAGACATTACATAAGAATTAAGAACTCACATTAAAATTAAAATAATGGCTAAAAACAATTAAATCTGAAAAAAATACTTTTAAATAAAAAAGAACCATTAAAACTTAAGATAATTTTTAAAATACAGAAAGAAATAATTTGTTGACCACTTTGGCGCCCCCTTGAAGTTAGCGCAGGGGGGCACGTGCCCCCCTTCCTTCCCCCTAGACCCGGGCCTGTTATTTTTCCCTAGATTAAAAATGAACGAAACAATACCCTTTTTAAAATTATTTTTCCACTAGTTTTAAAGTAGAAAATTTATTTTCTGATACTTATTACTACTAAAAAACTGGTACTTTTTTAAATAATATTTCTTATATTCTATTTATGAATAAAATATTCTTAAAAAATTTTAGGAATTATATTCTTATTTTAAGAATGAGAAGTATGTTTTGAAATTAATGATATTTTCTAATGTTCGTAAGAACCAAGGTTTTATTTAATATTCTTAAATAAAACCTTGGTTCTTACGAACATTATTTCTTATATATGTTTAATATATTTTGAGAATACAGTACGTATTCTTAAAATAAGAAAAATTGTTAAAATTTTAAGCATAGTTTATTTATAAGCAGGGTACAATAATATAACCTAAAAAGAAGAATATCATTTTTTCAGTGTGCAAATCTCTTAATTTATTCAACAAAAATCACTACTTCTTTATTGCAAAATTGGGTCGCATGAATCTTCCACAAATCTCATTTGACATAGTTCACACCTTATCTAAATTTATTGCACCGAACCAGCAAATTTAATAACCGTTTTTTACTGTCATTATTATTTAATCCATTATTTATTCTACTATTTATTTATCAGCTCTAATTTTATTTTTGCAGAAATATTTTTCAAATAACATTGTATTGGCAGGAACAAACATTTCAGATTTTTTTTATTTGTCTAATTTATTGGTTGAATTATTTTTCGTTTTATGAAGTTTTAATCTATTATAATTCCTATTATTTAAATTTATTAACGAACAAAAATTTATATTGTATACGTAATTTTTAATGTCAAGAATTTCTATTTTAAGATTTCTTTTTGGCTTGTACAAAAATAATATTTGATAGAAATTCTTAAAATAATAAATTTCCATTTTTCCGAAATTGCCAATGTCCGAACGAACATCCGGTAGAAAGATTTTGGCGCTAATTTTAAAATTGACCAATCAGATGTTATTCAGAAAATTTTAAGAAAATTGTAATGATGAATTTTTAAATTCGCACTAAAATTTTACTATTTGATGTTTGTTTAAAACATGTTGGACAAATGTTGGACAAATTTTAGAATTTTCTATAAAATATCAATTCGTGCAAATATAAATTCGGCCAATTGAAGATTTGATAAACTTGATAATCTGCCATTTAAAATTTTTACTTAAGTAAAATTACGTTAAAAAAGAATTCTGCTAAATTAAAAATCAGTTTAATTGGAATTCTTTAAATCAAAAGTAGGTCAACAAAAATTATGTAAAATAAAAATTGTGTTAACTAAGAATTCGGTAACCCAAAAATTCTGTTAAGGATGTTGTACCCATTGATCTAACCTTAAATTAGAAAAAAGTTTTTCACATAAAAAGAAAATGCTAAAATTGATTTCACCTAATTTTGAAAGACATAATTGTACATTTTACGGAAAAAATTAGGAAAAAATTGATAAAAAATTTGTTATCAAATAATAATTATTTAACATTTGTGACTTGAAAAGTTTAAAGGGACCTTACGTCAAAAAATCGATTTGTTGCTGTTAAGTTCATTTAAAAGAGTGAACTTATCTCTTTCAGAATCACCTATCAGTAAAAAAATCGATTTTTTGACGTAGGTCCCTTTTAACTTTCCAAGTCACATTTAGAGTTTTTCTTCATTAAAGTTTGTGAACAATTGTAATTTTCATCTAATTTTGACAAATAATAGCTCATTTTAATCTTTGAAACATTCTCTACAAGTCTGTTTGTTAAATTTTGCTAAAATATTTTCTGTTTAAAAAATATACAATAGAATATTTGTATTGGCTTAATAATTTGTTGCCAAAATATTATTAACAAAAGCCAACGAACAGATTCATAGAGAATGTTTCAAAGATCAAAATAAGCTATTTTTGTTTAAAAAACCTAATTTTTGTTTAAAAATCCACAACTGGGTGCTTCAAACATTGAAGAAGTAAGAATTTCCTCAAAATTGTATTTCCAAAATGTATTTTAACTCCAATTCGAGTGAAAATTCACTCCAAGCAAAAATTGAAGTCTCACTCTAATTTTGAAGTAAATTTTCACTCGAATTAGAGTGAAATTTCACTCTATAGAAGTGAGATCTCACTTTGATTGGAGTGGCTTCATTTTCACTATTCTTGGAGTGAAAACTCGCTCTATTCCGAAATATGAATTTTTAAAATTTTTTTACGTTTTTTTCGGAGGTGACTTCACGTTTTAGGCCGTCTCTCGAGTTACAGAAATCCGATTGAGTTTTTCTTAGTGTCAAATTAAAGGTAATCAAATTCTAAACAATCGCTTTTAACATTATTTTTTAATCGGTTAAATATTTTAAGTGATATAGTCCAAAAAAAAATAGAAAATTTGAGTTTTTGGCCCAAAATCTGAAAAACAAATTCATTCTACCGCCATGCAAAAATAGAAAACGTCAAATTATGTCCAGTTTTAAATTTTTTACATATATGGCTCACTTTTAGGAAGAAAAAAATGTATGGATGAAAAAAATCTATGGGTAATTATTGAAGTTATAAGCTAGGGTACTGAAATTCTCGTTTTACGCAATTTCGGTATTTTACCTCCTTTTATAGTGATTATGTTTATTAATTTAATGAATACAATATCTAATTAGAAAATGGACTTTTTTCACAGATTTCAAATAATTTTCAGTGCTTTACTAATTCAAATTTGACTGAAAAATATTTTGGAGTTTTTGACAAAAATTTCTGAAGAGGCATAAATTGATTAAAATTTGCTTTTTTGACAAGTTGAATCAGATGCGCAGAGGTTCAATTTTTGTTGAATTTTGTTCGTTAATAGATGAAAAAGTTTCAAATTAGATATAGAAATATGAAAAATAAATGATATTTGACTGAAAAATTTTTTGGAGGTTTTGACAAAAATTTCTGGAGAGGCAACCACTGCGCATCTGATTCAACTTGTCAAAAAAGCAGATTTTAATCAATTTATACCTCTCCAAAAATTTTTGTCAAAAACTCCGAAAAAATTTTCAGATAAATATTTTTTATTTTCTATATTTCTAAATCTAATTTGAAACTTTTTCATCTATTAACGAACAAAATTCAATAAAAATTGAACCTCTGCGCATCTGATTCAACTTGTCAAAAAAGCAAATTTTAATCAATTTATGCCTCTCCAGAAATTTTTGTCAAAAACTCCAAAAAATTTTTCAGTCAAATTTGAATTAGTAGAGCACTGAAAATTATTTGAAATCTGTGAAAAAAGTCAATTTTCTAATTAGATTGTATTCTAATTGTAATTCTAATTGTATTCATTAAATCAATCAACATAATCACTATAAAAGGAGGTAAAATACCGAAATTGCGTAAAACGAGAATTTCAGTACCCTGGCTTATAACTTTAATAATTACCCATAGATTTTTTCATCCATACATTTTTTTAAAATTTAAAACTGGACATAATTTGACGTTTTCTATTTTTGCATGACGGTAGAATGAATTTGTTTTTCAGATTTTGGGCCAAAAACTCAAATTTAAAATTTTTTTTGGACTATATCACTTAAAATATTTAATCGATTAAAAAATAATGTTAAAAGCGATTGTTTGGAATTTGATTACCTTTAATTTGACACCTAGAAAAACTTAATCGGACGTCTGTAACTCGAGATACGGCCTAAAACGTAAAGTCACCTCCGAAAAAAACGTAAAAAAATTCATATTTCGGAAACCTATCCATAGAAAAATTTCTTAATGTCATTTTTAAGTTTAGAGAACCATAGTACATAAAAAAAAAATAGTGGCATTAAATGTACATTTTGGCTGTAAACTAGTGTAATCAATAGTTTTTTATTAAAAATTAGTGAAATTTTGCACTATTTAATAATAACCGATTTCTCGCTAATTCATTAGTAGAAAATCACAAATTTAGATTTAGAGAGCAGTAAATAAACGTTATAAAAATTTGCTTGTTTCACGCAATTTTACATAATAAAATATGAATAACGAAAAACAAGATTTGTCAAAGATTCATACCTCTCGTAAAATGAAACTAATGTTAAATAATACAATAAACTAATTCCACCATTTCTCAAATTAATTATCCTTTATGAAAAATTAAAAACCTAAATTACATAAATAACCCATGAGCATTTGGTCGGAAATAGGTAACGAGTTATTAACCCCTGGCTAGGTCTAAATTCTAAGGAGACTAAGCTAAGGTATAAAATAAGGACATGCAGCCGGTCAATGTAGGTCCGTGTTAGTCCATGTGACAGGAGTATGCATTCTGGCATTCGTGGGCGTACTGGCGACTAGGCTGGAGTGGGAAGACACTCTGTTACTGGTGGCGGGAGTATAATTTGTGACGGTAGGATTTGAAACGACGAGGGAGTCGGAGAGAACAAGCAACAAGGAGGAAGGGAGATATTTGCTGCCAGTCATGCAGGGAGCATGACCGTCGGTTGAATTCAAACCCCAGCATCGTCGAGTTGTTGAGTCAGTTGCTCTCCGATGCTCGTGGAGGAATGTCGTTTTGTAACCTTCTCTCCCGGATCTACACGCGCTAGAGGCAACAATTGATTCTCAATTTTTTCTTGCCTCTCTATTTACTGTTTAATACCACAGTTTTAAATATCAATTGATCACAAAATTGATATTTACAAAATCTACAATTGTTTCAAGTTAAACAAAAAAAAAAAACTGTTCAAATTAAAACGTACAACTTAACATTAGTGAATTAAACAGTGTGTGAAGACGAATTAAAAAGAGTGCTATTAAAGGATATCAGTGATGAAGCTAGTGCTAGTTTATCTTGTGTCAAACTAATAACCCTAGTGCAATTTTATAGTTTATCCTAAACTGTTTTTGAATTTAGAGCTTCTTTGTTTGAAATTTGTCCCAGAGCAATAGAGAGTGTGAAGTGTCGATAATGTACGCGTGACAGGACGTTTACAGTTCGCTCGGCGATCAAGACAAATAAGTGTTTATTCGGTGATGAGCCAAGAATCACACCAAAATGAATCTTGGAGGAATAGTGTTGCTGGTGTTTCTGGGGATGGTAGCCGGTCGCAGCATCAGCAGCTTGGAGGCGCCAAGAGGTTGCACTTGGCAAAACGAGGGAAAAGAGCGAACCCTTGTCTGCCGGTTGAGGACCATCGCTAATGCACCTGCTCTCGTTGGGAACCTTTCATCAGCTCAGCTCGATTCCATCACTTCCCTCGAATTGGAATGCAACGAGGCATTGTTCTTTGAGAGTCAATTGGACGAACCTCGCGCTTTTCTAGCTCCACTCTCTCGCCTCGAGAGACTGCGAATGGAGTATTGTAAAATTCGCTATTTGCCAGCTGGAGCTTTCGCGTCGAGTCACAATTTGCGAGTTCTTGAGATTCGATCGCACAACAGTGAATGGTCGCAGAATTCGCTGGAACTTCATCGTGATGCTTTGCAGGGCTTGCTGGATCTTGAGAGGTTGGATCTTGCTGAAAACAACATATGGACCCTGCCACCGGAGCTGTTTTGTCCCACGCGGAATCTCGGGAATTTAAACTTGACGAGCAACAAGTTACAGGATATTCCGACGCTCGGCTTCTCGGAATGGGAATCGAGTTGCTCGTTGCGCTTGAAAACGCTGGATTTGAGTAGAAATGACATCAGTGCCTTGCCGGATAATTGTCTAAGTGGTCTTCGTAATTTGACGATTCTCAAGTTGCAGAATAACAAGATAGCGGCTGTTGGTGACAATGCCTTGGGTGGTTTGACAAATCTCAAATCCCTCAACATGTCGAGCAATAAATTAGTGGCTCTACCACCGGAACTTTTCTCCTGGACCAAGGAATTGCGAGAGCTTGTCTTGAGTAATAATTCTCTCTCGGTGCTGGCTCCGGGTCTTTTGGAGCACTTGGAGCAGCTTCAGTCGTTGGACTTGAGCAACAATGAGCTGACAAGTCGTTGGGTGAATCGTGACACTTTCTCACGTCTCACGCATCTAGTCTTTCTGGATCTATCGTTCAATGCCTTGACAAAGATTGACGCGCATGTTTTCAAGGGATTGCACAATCTGCAGGTACTCAAGCTCGAGCATAATGTGATTGAGACACTCACCGGCAAGTGTTTCTCGTCTCTGGTGAATTTGCATTCATTGACTCTGTCGCACAATAAAATATTCACCTTTGATGCCTCTCATTCCGTGGGTCTCGCGAGTCTCGAGCAATTGTTTCTTGACGACAATCGAATACGGGGAATCGAGGGACACGCGTTTAAAAATTTAACCAAACTTCAGGACTTGTCTTTGAGCGGAAACGCGCTGTCGGAAGTGCCGGAAGCAGTGCGAGAATTACGATCGCTCAAGACCCTCGATCTCGGCAACAACCGCGTGTCTAGGATCGATAACGAGTCGTTCGCCGGATTAAACGAGCTTTATGGATTACGCTTAGTGGACAATAAATTGGAGAACATTTCGCGGTCGGCGTTCGCGTCATTGCCGTCTCTGCAGGTTTTAAATCTCGCGAGTAATGTGATTCGTCACGTGGAGCCGGACGCGTTTGCCAAAAATTTGGTAATGCGGGCTATAAGATTGGACGGGAACCAACTGACGGAAATTCGCGGAGTGTTCGCCGGACTTGCGTCTTTAGTGTGGTTAAATATATCGGACAATAAATTGTTGTGGTTTGATTATACTGATGTGCCGCCGAGTCTGACGTGGCTGGATATGCACGCCAATCAGATAAACAAACTGGGCAATTATTACGCCAGACAGGACAATCTTCAGATAAAGATGCTGGACGCGAGTTTCAACTTTATCACGGAGATATCGGACATTAATGTCCCGAACAGCATTGAGACCTTGTTCCTCAACAATAACAAGATCCAAAAAATAACAGCCGGTACATTCATGCAAAAAAGCAGCCTCGAGAAGGTAGTGCTTTATGGTAACGAGATTCAGCATCTGGAAGTGGCCGCTTTGGAATTACAACGAGTGCCGGGAAATCGAGAAATACCTCTGTTTTACATCGGCAACAATCCAATTCTCTGCGATTGTTCCATGGAGTGGCTGCCACGAATAAACGAAATGTCAAGATTGCGACAACATCCACGCGTCATGGACCTTGATTCCATTACTTGCGACATGGTCCACACCCGCGCATCCCCGCGACGACCATTGTTGTCACTCAAGCCAAAAGATTTCCTCTGCCGATACGAGACTCATTGCTTCGAATTGTGCCACTGCTGTGTCTTTGACGCGTGCGACTGCGAGATGACCTGTCCCGATAATTGCTCCTGCTATCACGATCACAGCTGGTCCAGTAACGTGGTCGACTGCTCAAACGCCGGATACAGATTCGTCCCTGACCGTATTCCCATGGACGCCACCGAGATCTACCTGGACGGCAATGATTTGGGTGATTTGGGAAATCATGTTTTCATTGGGAAAAGGCACCTCGAGGTACTCTATTTAAATAACAGCGGGATATCGTCGATTCACAACAAGACATTCAATGGCGTCGAGTCCCTCAAGGTTCTTCATCTCGAGAGCAATGCCTTGCGGGAACTCAAGGGCAGTGAATTTAATCAACTTGAACGGATGTCGAAACTCTACCTGGACCACAACGCGATCGCAATGGTCGACAATGCCACCTTCAACAAGATGAAGAATCTCGAGCTGCTCAAGTTGGACAACAATAGAATCGTGGACTTTCGACCGTGGGATGCTCTGAACGACGCCGGAGTTGGTGCCGCGGTATCTCTCGAGGGCAACACGTGGAGTTGCGACTGTGGCAACGCCGCAAGATTGCGCAGGTGGCTGGCACAACACCGGGGCGACCCGGAGAAAATGTACTGCAAGGATGGACTGGAGACTGTGTCGGAGGCGCTGAGACGATGCGGTGACCCATCCACGGAAGCGGTCACACACGGAATTCAAGAGGGTCCTCTGGTTGGCGGAAATTTCGTGCCGCTCCTTGCCGGTGCTCTAGTCATGGTAATAGCAGTTTGCCTCTTCATAGCCCTGGCGTTTGCTTTCCGGCAGGATGTGCGACTCTGGGCACACGCCCGCTATGGACTGAGACTTGGGAAAATTGCAACCCCGCCGGAGGAGGAACGAGACAGACTCTACGACGGTTACTTCATCTACAGCGAGAGGGACGAGGATTTTGTGTCTAGATATTTGGCTGCCGAATTGGAGCAGTCGGGACTTGCTCTCTGTTTGCACTGGAGGGATTTGCCACCGGCGAGGACTCAGGAGACTTTGCCCTCTGCCGCGGCTGCTGCTCGGAGAATCATCATCGCTTTTTCGCCGGTGTTCCTCACCAAGGAGTGGCAGAATATAGAATTCCGAACAGCTCTGCACACTGCCTTGGAGAACATCAGACCAGCTTCCAGAAGGAGAAGGATCATCATTCTTTTGGCTACTGAGGCACCTCTTCGTGATCCTGAGTTGCAGCTTCTTCTGCAGACTTGCACTGTGATTGTCTGGGGCGAGAAGAGGTTCTGGGAGAAGCTGCGATACGCCATGCCGGATTCAGCTGATAAGAGAAGGGAGAGCAAGACTGCGACGTCTGAGAGAAATCGCATCCCTGCTCGGTATACGGCCGCTCCCTTGACCGCCGACTCTTGGTCCAAACCGGTCAACAACCTTCTGGTACCTATTCACGCACCCACACCAACTCCAACCCAGTCGACGTACATGAGTTCTGCGTCTAGTAGAACCGAGGACGAGGACAGCGGAGCCGAGCATCAACACCACATCAACAGTGATTACAGTGCTCTGCATGGTAGCAGTGTTCAACGTCCCCCCAGCCTCTCATCTAGGGGCAGTCATCTCTACAGCACCATTCCAGAACTTCCGGTACTCACGTCGCCCTCTTTTGGTAATTCGTCCATCCCAATGAACCCACGTACTTATTTCGTTTAAGTCTGCATTGCTCTTGAAAGCAGTATCATCCTTCAGTGGCATTTGATTTAATAAAAGAGAAACTCTGTAAATCGAAATTAGTGATTTGCTACTAATGCGGCAGAGAAAAATCGATAACTATTACTATTAACTGTTACTTAAATAGTAACAAATTTTACTTATTTTTACATTATACTGAGAAAAATTGATATTAAAGGATATTCATTATTCAAATTTAACATCCAGATATTCAAACTTAGTATTTAGATAATTAGATATTCAAACCTAATATCCAGCTATTAAAATTAATATTTTTTAATAACCAGGATAGTAAGTAGGAAAATACATTTCTCTCAGTGTAGTAGAAAATTACTAATTTTTAGCAGAAAATTACTAATTTGAAAGTCTATTAATTGAAATAGTGAACTTTTTCAATTAGTAGATAATTCATTTGCAAATCAGTGTTTTTCTATTAATATAGTTTTCTAATCAAGAATAGTAATTTTCTACTAAAAATTAATAAGAATGTTTACTATTTAACAGTGACCGATTTTTCTCTAATTCATTATAGTAGAAAATCACTAATTCAGATTTAGAGAGAATATTCAAATATTTTCCAAGTTCTGAACATTCGTTTGAATGAGAATTATCACTAGAATATTTTTCAAGTTCTGACCATTTATTTAAATGAAATTTTTTGATCAAATATTTTTGGAAAATTTTGTAATTTTCTATAGAATATTTTAATTTTAATATTTGGTTAATCTCAGTAGATAATTAGTTTGATATTTATTAAACTTAACAAATAATTAGTTAAACTTGACTGATATGCATTTCAACTTGATTAATATTTATTTAAACTTGATTCCTAATTAGATAAACTCGACTGATAACCAGGCAATCTTGACTCTTGTTTTGATAAGCTTATTTATTTCAACTTATAGTTAGTAAACTTAATCAATGTTCTCTCTAAATTTGAATTAGTTAAAAATAGTTAATTATTAGTAAAATTGTGGCTTAGGTTTTGGTTCTCCTGTTAGTTAAAAATAAGTAATTATTAGTAAAATATGACTAATTATTAGTAAAAATATAACCAAAAAATAATTAAAATTTGACTAACTGAATTAGTAAACAAAATTCTATTAAAATATTAGTAATTTTGAGAGAACCAAAATATAAATTTGGCTTATAATTAGTTTTTTTTTAATAAATGGTCACTTTTACTAAAAGGTTAGTAAAATTGGAAGTATTTCAATTAGTGACGGAAATTTAACTTTCAAATTAGTCATTTTTAACTAATTCAGGTTTAGAGAGTTGGTACTCGTTTAAATTTGCTTGATACTTATTAAAAACTTGACTGAAACTTATTAAAACTTGACTCATAATCAGAAAAATGAAACTGATTTCTTTAAACATGATTGATAATTATTTAAACTTTATAAAAAAACTGAACTCATTTCTCTTAGTCTGAATTAGTGAAAAATCGACCACTAATTCAATTTAGTGGAAATCTTAACTAATTTTTAGTCAAATTTCACTATTAGATTTAGTAGATTTTAAAATTTTACTAAAGTTTTAATGAAAAGTAACTAAAAATTAGGGGAAATTTTTACTAATTTTTAGTAAAATTTCACTATTTGATTTAGTAGATTTAAGATTTTTACTAAATTTTTAGTAAAAAGTGACTAATAATTAGTAGAAATTTTCACTAATTTCAAAAAGTGGCCAATTTTTCACTAATTCAGATTAAGAGAGATAATTAGTGAAAATTGTCCTATTATTAGTAAAATTTGACTGACAATTACTAAAAATTGACAGATAATCAGCTAAATTTGACTGATAATCACTTAAACTTGTCTCATACTTATTTTATGTCAAAAATGTTGAAAACTTGACTCTCTTAATTTAAATTAGTAAAAAGTATGTTCTTTATTCAAATTAGTGGAAATTTTTACTAATTTTTATTAAAATGTTACTATTTGATTTATTAGATTTAAAGTTTTTACTAAATTTTTACTGAAAAAGTACTAATAATTAGTAAAAATTTTTACTAATTTGAATTAGTGACTGATTTTCAGTAATTCAGATTAAGAGAGATAATTAAACTTAATTGATATTTATTTAAATTTGACAGACCATTTTTCTGATGTTGAGTCAGTGAAATTCCACTGATTCAACTTTAGAGAATAGACAAACCTAATTATTATTTTAATAAATTTAACTGATAAATAGTCCAATTTGACTCATAATCAGTGAAAATTGTCTGATTCTTAATATAAACTTAAAATTTTCTGATAATCAAACTTGACTGGTAATTAATCAAACACTGACATTTTTGAAAACTTGATTTATTATTCATAATTTTGTACTTGACAATACATTTAATAAGTTTGAAAAAATTTTGTTTCTTTAAATATATGCAGAACTTTAGATAAATCACTTCTATCGCAAGTTCAGAAAATTATACTTGACGTTAACTGAAAATAGTTATACAATTTAAAAATTCAAGAACAAAGAAATAGAATTTGAAATTTAGAATTCTTGATAAGATACTTAAAAAAAGATAAAAAAAAGAATAAAAAAAATCCAACGATGTAACTAAAGTTGAACCAAATTTTTCAAATTGAAAATTAATTTTTTCTGTTTTTAACAATGTTTTTAACTCAACATTGTTAAAAAAAATTCTCATTTTCTGTTTCCATTATATTTTTCACAACTTAAATCCACAATTTTCGAAAAATCAAGAACAACAAAATCAACTAAATTTTAGTCCCATCGTTGGATTTTATTTATTTAACATTTTTTACATTGTATAATATTTAGTAATCGTCAATAAGTACTTAAGATAATTAGCTAACATTGCAAAACATTTTAAAGTCGACTTTTCAACAGAAAAATCAGAACTTTAAACACGCACATTATATCTCTACTTGTTTATCTTAATGTTCCTCCTTTATTGAATCATCAGTTTATTTGACTCAACCAAATTCCAAAAAAAAAATTAAAGAAACAGAACAGATGAAAAGAAAAATTTACCAAAAAGATAATTGGCAATATTTTTTGCCAGAATTTCACTGTTCGTTTTGTAAATGTTCTCGAATTTATTTCTCTTAAAACACAATGTTGTCGTTGCTTTGTCATTCTTTAGAGAATTTGGTTGTTTCACTCAAACGTAAATGCACACTTGACTGGATGAATTAATGTTCGCTTCTGCAGCTTGTACAATGCATTGTTGTTCAACCGCTACCTGGACGAGAGCAAAATGAGAATAATATAATTTCCTCATTAATTTTCTTTCTCGAAAGTGGAATTGCTTTTCAACAAGATCTCTTCCAAGAAAAGATACTGAAAGCTGTGGGTAAATTTTAGACTGGTGATATTGAACTTTTTATAATCCACCTTGGGAAGAGATCTTATCGAAATGGAATTTCACGCGGTTCTCATATTTATGAAAGCTAAAAGCTTCTAAAATTTTACGACTCTTAAAAAAAGGGCTAATCTAGCGGAAATCAGTAAACTTAGGTATAAAACGATAATTTGCTTAGCAAACAATTAGATTGTTTTGTTATGTATTCAAGTCAATCTCAAAGGTGCAACTTACTTAAAAACTTTTATTAAAGAAAAAAGACAAAAAAAAAGAGTTACACACAAATAAATTCTTACTTTGTCAAAGCACGATTTTCGTATATAAAAATACAATTAATGAACGAAAACTGATGCTTGACATTGATTAATAACCAAGGAGCAAACAAAATTAACATAAATTTTGTAGCGAACTCAAAATTAATTCCTTGACTAAATCACAAATACCGGTTTTGCGGTTTATTCAAAAGAATTAATTTCGACACCTATAAATTCTTTTTTCACTCTGTTGTGCCCAAATCGCATAAATTTATCAACTTAATGACATCATGTTACGGGAAATGATTACCAAATTTATAGCTTAGATCGTAACGTGAGTGCTTTATTGTCTTAAATTTCTATTTTTAACGAGAATTTTTTGTCAGGATGGTTGTAACTGTGATAAAAGGACGAGACTATTGTGTAAATGCGTGTGTATGTATGTATGTGTGTGTGATAGACTTGCTTCACAAAATTATGTAGTCAATATCGTGCCATTTTTTACAAATCAATAATTCCCTTTCGTTGGAAAAAGATTTCGCGCGAGAGGCTATTGTTTCTTCGATGATAATTATTTTTAATGAAAAGAGTGTTTAAACTGGAAATTCATATGGAATAGAAATTCAGAAATATTGTAAAATGGACCAGCGTCACTGATTTGGCGATCGACAATTTTAAAAAGATTTATCATGAGAAAAAAAGATTAATTATTTCCAGTAAAAAAAATTACAATTAATTTTTTGTTAATATGCAGCTGATAAAATTATTTATAACTAAATAATAAGATTAAAAATTATAAGATCTTGTCGATTGCCGAAACTTGAATTATATACATTTACTTCAGAATTTGGTCAAATTGGAGAAAAATTAATTTAGTTGGATACAAATTGATGGAATCAAATGTTAATCAAGTTCGTGACATTTTTTGATAAACGAAAATTTAAAAAACTCAATTTAGCTTCTTTCAAATCGATTATATATAATTTCGCAAAATTGTTTTCTTTTCAAGTTTTGAAGATATAAAGATAGCTATAAAAGTTGTATTAAATTAAATAAACAAATTTTCTTTTACTTTTCATTTATTAAAAAATGTTGTGAATTGGTCTGTCGTAAAAAGGGGAAGAAATTGATAAAATAGAATACAAATTGATGAAATAGGATACAAATTGATGAAATAGGACACAAATTGATGAAATTGAATACAAGTGTATGAAATAAAATAGAAATGTATGAATAGAGTAAAATGTTTGTAATAGACTAAAAATTGATGCAATAGAAAAAAAGAACAAAAATTGAAATGCAATAATTCGTCGATTGTCTCTTAAAAAAAAATTCAAATTTTCTTATTTATATTGAAATGAAAGCGATTATTTATTAATTAGACAATTTATTTATCCAAGCGAAAATTTGTGTTATTTCATTATTGTTAATAAAAGTTTGATAAATTATCGGAATGATTGTAAAATGGTTCCATTCCAGCGTGGTTCCATGTTTGAGTTTATGGACGCACATTGAGAAAAATTTACTGTTACATTAACTTTCGATAAAACGTTTTCATTACCCAATTGATAAGAATTTTATTTTCTCTACATTTGAGTCGATTTTCACTTGGTCGTAAATTTTTCTCAGTGTGCATTAGTATCAGCTGTAAAGCAAGATCTGGGTTAACCTTTACGGGTGAATGATCAAGTTTTGTAGTACTATAGTTTGATAACAGAGAGAGGCATTAACGTCGACAGTCATAGAAACTGTAATATTGTGAGCATGATTTCAAAGGTTGATAATGTGTCATTCGGCTGGTTCGAAATGCAGCATTATTCCTAACGGGATTTCATAAACGTGGTTTACAGACTCCACTGGACTTGGAAAAGTCGTGCACGTGGTTAGAATAAACATCAGTTGAAAAAGTCAATTTGTATAAAAAAAAAAAAAGAAACTGTATTACTGAACAAAAAAAAAACCCGAAAAATAGTCTTTTCATTTGGAACAATTTTTAAAAGGGCATTGTATTTCAGTGAATTGAGAAATTGAGAACTTGCCGAAACTCTAGAAAAGCTATTATTGTAAATACAAACACAATTTTTTCTGTTCTTGTTTAATTTATTGACTATCTTTTGTAATTTTATGGTTGCTTTTCTAGTGTTTCTTTTTCATTGATGGAACTGTTAAAAAAAGGATAATTTTGTGAAATGATGTTTCTCAATTGATTGAATATAAAAATTGAGACTATGATTTGTAAATAATTTTTTGTGGCGTTATATTAAGTCGAGATTGATCGGGATTCGAAGAATCGTATCGTGAGATCTCGTTCCTAAGACTTCCGGCTGTCACATTGACAGTCGCTTGACGCTTATTAGACTGTAAGAGATTCCCTGTAAATAATGTACATCTACTTTTGTAAATATAACACAACGTTAGATAAAGTTCTCAGCGCAATTTGTATGAATGTGAAATGAACGAATAAAGGGCGCTGTTTAATATAAAACTTGACTTATATATATATATATGAATATATATATGTAAGTATCCTGTAAATATATATATGCTCTGGCTGTCTATTGTATTGGCTCTTTAGTCAGTTCCGTTGTAAAAAGAAATAATCGCTATTTGAACGAAAGCATAGGAGAATAAAAACGTTCTTTTCATAAGAAAGTTGCACGTGTATGAATTTCATTACTATTACCCTATACACCCAATTCTCGTTTATAAAATTATAATCACTTTGAAAGCAAGCAGAGGTAATAGCTTCCCGACTTGCCTTGTAATTCTTTATTGAGCTATTGCGACTTACATTAGCGAACCTCTTTTCAGTGTGTATGTACAAAGTTTACGGAAAGAAAATTACTCGGAACTTTAACGAAAGCGTATAGTTAAGGTAAGTTCTTCTGTATAACCAACGCGGCGAATTTCTTGTCGAGCAACATTTTTGAACTCTCGTGTTATACGACAGGTAATAAACTTGGTGAATTCATTAACTTGGGATTCCGAGCTCTTGCTCTTTCCTATCGGCATTTTTCATGGATGCAAAAAAAAAAGGAGAAAAAGGATTCCTTTATTTTATCAGCGATCAACTTTCCACTGAGTTTAGTTTTATTAACTCTAAAAATCACTCTGAAATTGTTGCTCTTATTTATTAACTTAAAACTCCAATACAACAGAATATTTTACGATATTACATTATACTAAAAAGTTGGACAATTATGCTTAATCAATATACGGGTGAAAAGTTATTTCTGCGCTTTTAACGAGTTGCTATTTTGAGAAACTATCATCTTTTTGTTTAGTTTTTCTATCAAGTTCTGTTACACTCTCTATCTCTTCTTTGTGACATTTTCTATCTCTCTTTAATTAAAGTTCAATTGTGTCGTAATATTTTTAAAGTTGGACAAGCTTGAATATACGATTTCCTGGAAAAATATAGTGAATAAAAGTTTTTAATTTCATTTAATTAATTCTTGTGATAACATTCAAATAATAAATACACGATTTTGTGCAAAAATACAGAGAATAAAAGTTTTTTATTTTATTTAATTATTGCTTGGGATAACATACAAATAATGCAATTAATAATTCATAAAATAAATAAATTGGAACTTCAAGACTACTCGGAACTTTTCAGAATATAATTCTGCAATGTTCTACAGGCGACTTTCAACAATGTATTCTTCAGGAGAATTACGATTCAACGGACAAATTTCAAGAATATTCCATAGTCGACGCGAAACAACATTCGGTAGGTGATATTAAAAAATATTATATAAAAATATATTCCACAAGTAAAATAAACTGAAGAATATTTCGGAGACATAAATTTCCAAAGGTGAAATTATTAAAGAATATTTACCTGTAAAATATACTTTTGAAAATTTTTAAACGTATAAAATTTAAACACTTAAATTGCTCTCGCTTATTTTTTAAAATTTGGTCAAATTCTTAGAACAATTCAATTTTTAATTAATGAAAATTCAAATTACTTCAAAAATGAACGATTCTTAATGTTCTTAGAGTTATTTATAAAGTTTCTTTTTATAAAATTGACATTATTGTTAACCATGTTTCAAATATTTGTGAATAAGTAGTAAATTAAAAAGAAGAAACAATATTATCAGTCTATTAATGGATGAAGTTTCAAAAATAATTTCATAAACATGAAATTTAGTTTCCTATAACATTTCTCACATTTATGAAAGAAAACTTAAGTCAGCTTTTTAATCTGAATTAGTAAAAAATCGGTCAGTAAATCAAATTAGTGAGAATTTCTACTAATCATTAGTCACTTTGTAAAGTGTAAAGTAAAGTCACTAAAACTTTAGTAAAAATGTAAAATCCACTAATTTAAACAGTGGAATTTGTCTGAAAATTATAAAAAAAATTTCTACTAATTTGAATTAGTGACCGATTTTTCGCAAAATCCGTTTTAGAAAGAGAAATTTAAATTTCAAATTGACGGATCCAAAATGGCGGATAAATTTTGAAAAACTTGGATTTTCCTAAAAATGTGTTTCTTACAGGTTTTGGAGTCGCTGATTAAGGAATTAAATTTAGAATTTCAAAAATTAAAATGCTTGATCCGGGATCCATTATTTATAATAATAATAATAATACACACTCTCTAAATCTGAATTAGTAGTTTTCCACTATGAATTAGTAGTTTTCTACTATGAATTAGTCAAATTCATGGCTCACATTTCTCTAATTTTTAGTAGAAAACTACTAATTGAAATAGTCAAACTTTACTTTTAAAATAAGTAGATTTTTTACTAATTAAATTAGTAGTTTTCTACTAAAAAAATAGTAAAATTCTTACTATTTTAATAGTAGCTTACTTTTCGCTAATTCATTAGTAGAAAACCACTAATTCAGATTTAGAGAGCAAGATTCATTCATTTCTTCATTTATTCTTTCATTCTGTCCACACCTGAAGTTTGTCACACAGATATATTTTGTTTTAAATCAGATACCTTTTAAAAAATGCATTTAATAGGATTAAAAATTAAATTTATAAATATCATTTCCAATAATTTTAATTTCACTAGTAAATAAATCTATAATTTTTTTTATATTTTTCAACAGTTTTCAATATACAATTATTATCTTTAAATTTGATAATTATTCTTTAATTTTTTTAAATTATTTTGTTTTGTTGTCGTCTATTCTCGCCACTTTTCAAAGTTTTCTTTCAATTGTCAATTATTTTCCTTATTTTTCGAGTATTTTCTTTAATATTTAGTTATTTTAGTCATTTTGTCGCATTTTTCTTTTAATTATCAATTATTTTGTTGGAATTTCAATTTAATTCTTCAATTTCCAATTTATTTCTTCAATTTTTAATTATTTTCTTCAATTCTCAAATATTTTCTTTAATATTCAATTATTTATATAGATTTTTATTTAATTCGTCAATATTCAATAATTCTTGTATTTTTTCAATTATTTTCTTCACTCATAAAAATGGTTTAAGAACTCCAATTCAATTATCCAATTCTAGGACTATTCTCTTAAATTCTCACTTATTTTTGTCAAATTTAAATTCCACTTTTCAATGTTAAATTATTTTTATTAATATTAAAAAATTATCGACTTTTTTTATTCTTTTTTTCAATTATCACTAATTTGTTAATTAATTAATTGTTTAATTATTTTCTTTATTTTTCAATTCCATTTATTTAAGTTTTATTTCTATTCTTCAATTTTTAATTGTTTTCTTCTATATTTATTAATTATTAATTATTTTCTTTATTTTTCAATTTCATTCTTTAAGTTTTATTTCCATTCTTCAGCTTTTAATTGTTTTCTTCCATATTTATTAATTCTCGGCTTTTTTCAATTTTGTTGTTGTTGTTGAATTTTTAAGTATATTTCGTAAATTTTAATTCCATTCTTTAATTTTCTATGTCTTTCTTCATTTTTAATTGCTTTTTTTTAAATTTAATTTTTTTTTCGATTTTTATTCCAGTCGTTAAATGTGCAATTATTGCCAACATACATTCATACAATTTTCTTAATTTTTCAGTTTTTAACTATTTTCTTTAAATTTAATATTTCTTGTTTAATTTTTTCAATTATTTTTTTCAGTTGTCTATTAATCTAGTCGTTTTTTGAATTTTGTTTTCAATTGACAATTTATTTTCATCACTTTTCACATATTTTCTTCAATCTTTCAATTACTCTCTTCATTTTTCAACTATTTCCTACTATAATTAATTACTTCCCGCAACTTCCAATTATTTCTTATAATTTTTTTGAATTTGCAATTATAATTCTTTGATTTTTAAATTATTTTGTTCTATTGTGCATTAATCTAGCCATTTTTTAAATTTGGTTTTCATCAATTCTCAATTATTTTCGTCATTTTGTTATTTTTTTTTAATCATCAATTTTTTCAAATTTCAATTCTCCAATTTTCAATTTATTTCCTGAATTTTTTATTACTTTCTTCAAATTCAATCATTTGTTTTTCGATTTTTAATCCAGTTGTTTAATTTTGCAATTATTTGCAACAATTGTTCCTATAATTTTCGTAATTTTTCAATTTGCAATTATTTTCTTTAAATTTAATATTTTTTTATTTAACTTTTTCAATTATTTTCTTCAGTTGTATATTTATCTAGTCATTTTTCGAATTTTGTTTCCAATTGAAAATTTATTTTCGCCATTCTTAACATATTTTCTTTAACCTTTCAATTATTCTCTTCATTTTTTAACTATTTCTTTTAATTATTATTAATTATTTTCCGCAATTTTCAATTGTTTCCTTAATTTTTTATTATTTTCTTCAATTTCAATTATTTTTTCGATTTTCAATTCAGTTGTTCAATTATGTAATTATTTACAACAGTTATTCCTATGTTTTTTCAACTATTTTGTTTAAATTTAATATTTATTGTCTACTTTTTAAACTATTCTTTTCAATTGTGTATAATTATGTAGCCATTTTTCGAATTTTGTTTTCAACCGTATATTATTTTCATCATTTTCATATATATTCCTTAATTTGATAATTATCATTATTTGGATTTCCAAAAATTTATAGTTTTTAATTGCCAACAACAATGCAAGTGCAAGTGTCAAATAAATTCTAAAAATTTCAAAAAGTTCTTCAAAATTCGTAAACCTTTTTTTAAAATTTGACTTCATATTCGTTATTATTGACATCAAAAACACCTAAATACCATAACATTATATAAAAATATATATAAGTATACTATGTGCTATTTGGATACTTTTTTCAAAAATTCCTTCACCATATTAAATCCGCCTCTTTGAATTTTGGAATTTCAACTTCAAATTTTGCTTCCGAAAAAAAAATTCAATCTTTTTACAATTCAAAGTTTATTCACTCATTTTAGAAATCAAGATTTTTCTCTTTTTCATGTAATTTAAGTATTTTTTAACGATATTTCTACTCAATTTTCTAGAATCTTTCAACATTTATACCTCTTTTCAGAATTCAATCTTTATTACAACTTTTCAAAGTTTCCGCTTTAATGTATCTTTCCAGATTTCAAGTTTATTTATTATCTCACATTTTCAAGTTTTATTGTTTCTTTATAGATTTCAAGTTTTATTTGAGATCAAATCCAAGTTATGATAAGGGGCACATTAGACAAAGAAATATTTGCAGTCTGACTTTAAAGAGCAGAGACGAGGTATCAGCTTAATGAATTTAATTAATTAAATTAATTATGAGGGCTCCGATCAAAATTGTTTAGCGTATAAGAAATGGCATTTCTTTTTTATCATTCGAGTGGAATTTTAGTGCTTGGATCGTAACCGAAACATACTGTGGCAGTGAGGCAGCCAATTAAGCAGAAGACGACAGATCCCTCGTCGCTCAAGACAATCATTATTAGCTCGAGCAAAACAGCATGCGAGGCAATAACTTCATTGCAATCTAACCGATCAACTCTCAAGGGGCAATTGATTCCCATGCACTATGATTATCAAAATTAGTCCTCAAATAGCGATTCTCATCTGGAATATAAACTTTTTATTAATTTACAAAAACTATTTTCTAAATAAACTACAAGAGTTGCGTGTATCAGAATCTTCAAGAATTTTTAAATTATCTAAAGTTTTTTTCAAAGTAACTATTTATTTACCAAAAAAAAAAAAGTTATTACTAATTTAATAAAACAATGAAAATTCGTGCTAAAACTTTGAACAATCGAGTACAAAATGGTAAAAATTTTAAATTAACTTGATACAATCTATACCTTAAGAATACAAAAGGTACATTAATACCATATGTTATAATTTAATACCCGCTTTTTCATTTTAAAGTTGGACAGGTACGGGTCTGATCAAAAATAATAATTATGGTTGATTGATGAGTATCAGTTGAAAATAAGGGGGAAAATAGAGGCAACCATGTGATGCTTTCCGTTAAAAAAAATTGACCCAATGCCCTCGAAATAAAAGTCACATTATATTAAAGAGACCCGCAGAATATTCTATATCATTTTATTTTATCTCGCGCCGTTTTAATAGGTTCAATTTTATATTTTGATCTGAATCTTTTCCCTTTGCCGCTCATCCTCCAACAATTGAAATTGAATTTATTGATCAATAATTGGTACGGAGATTCGATTCTGCTTTCTTCTTCAAGATTCTTTGTCAGTCTGATTCGGTAAAGAAAATTGATTCCGTATATATATTCCTTTCGGGAGATCTGCTTTGTTCAAAAGCGAATTGAATAATGTAGTAATTTTTTAATACGATTTTTTATAGCTCTAAGAATGAATTCTAGATTTAAGATTCAGCATTAACTTTAAATCAAAGAAATCGTCAATTTATTTCAAGAATTGTAATGAATTTTTAATTTGTCTGAATAAAATGCTTGCGTAATTTTTTTCAGATACAATAGATTCATAATTTATTTGAAATTAAATAAAACCATAGTTTATATAAAATTAATTCATTATGTATTTTACATAAAATAAATTCTTTGTATGTAAAGATAATCGTCTCACTCTGAAAGAGGTTAAGCAATATCGAGTATGAGCATTGTAGCTTTTTCTGTTTTTTTAATTGCAGTTAAGACACATCAACCAGGATATTTGACTCCAAGAATTAGTAGTTTTTTTTATTAAAAAAACCTAATTTACTAAATCAAAGATCGAACTTTTCAAAATTTTTAAAATAAAATAAACGTTTTGTTTTATTATGCAATAATTTGTTTTTTAATTAATTTTCCCGTGTCCCTGCAATTTTTGCGCCTTCTTTTGAATAAAAAAATGTATGCAAAAGAATAATCTATAAAGAAAGCTATAAAAAGTGTATGAAGTTCTCACAGTAAATTTTATTAACAAACAAGAATAATTCCCTTACCAATTATCGTTTACGTAAGAATGGAACAATCTGCGATCTGTGGGATGTATTTTTTAATTATAAATTCATAACTTTTCTTTATTGTTGGTTTGCTGAAAAAGATAAGATACAAGATGTACTAATTTTCCAATGTGTGTCACAGATGATAAATAAATGTTTGGAAAAGTAGTAGGTTGTATAAGAGATATGAGATTAGAAGCGTCAGTTTTTCTTAGGTGGTCCAAATTACCCTATGGCATTCTAACGACATTTTTTCCAGTAGCTATTACAAGTATACACAACACATACGAGACGAGATGATGTAATCTACCCTCGGTCAGCTTACGTCAATTAAGGGCATCCTTTTACTGGTGCTCCCGTGCTCCGTCAGCAAAGAGTCACGGTTCCAGTAACTACTCGTTAATGAGCGCATCTTTTTAGAACTTCTTTCGCACAGTTTAATGCTGTATTAAAATCATAACGACATACTCCTAAAATTCCAGAATCAAATTTTAATATACAAATTAGCGTATTATATAATTACTCTCTAAATCTGAATTGGTAGTTTTCTACTATGAATTAGTCAAATTCATGGCTCAATTTTCTCTAATTCATATAGTAGAAAACTAATAATTTTTAGTAGTTTATTTTTTTACTAATTTAATAAGTAATTTTAATAAGTAGTTAATAACTACTTTAATAAGTAATTTAATAAGTAGTTTATAGTAAAAAAATAAAGTACTAAAAATTAGTAGTTTTTTTACTAAGAATTAGTAGTTTTATACTAAAAAACAGTAAAATTCTTACTATTTTAATAGTAGCTCACTTTTCACTAATTCATTAGTAGAAAACCACTAATTCAGATTAAGAGAGTATATACACTGAGAAAAAAATGCTATTGAATCTATAGCACGCGTATTCGAATACGTCCAAAAGCATATTTGATTTATTTGATAAAATATCCAAATAATTTTATAGCACGCATCTTTGAAACAACAGCAAAGCTATAAAATTAATAGCACTGCTATAAAATCAATTACATATTTTATCAAATGAATCAAAATATGCTTTTGGACTTATTCGAATACGCGTGCTATAGACTAGATTATTTTCCTGATGCACCAAAAAAAAATATTCTTCTTTTGAGCATATTTCTCCTGAAATATGCACCGAAAAAAAAATTATCTTATAAGTAGAGGAATATTCCTTTTCTATTATAAACTCTATTTGTGAGAGGATTTTGCGAGAAGAAAAGGATTTTTGACACAAAGCTACTCTTTTGTTTAACTTCAACCTAATTTAATAATATAAAGAATTGAAATATGATTTTAAAAATTCTGATACTTGAGATATATTCGGGTAATTATATAGCCTAATTTTAAAACAGGTAGATTTTTTATGAAAAAAATATCAAGTTTGTGACAAATTTGTAAATTTTACAATAATATGTGAAATTTGTAAATTTTACTGAAGAGGATAAAAGAGGAAAATCCTCTCAATTAGAAAGGGATACTTTAGTGACCATATAGACGAGGTAAAATTGCATCAAAATGAGAGGAATCCGTTATTATTATAAGAATTTTTTTTTCAGTGTGGTATAAAAATTCCATCATCTCATATTGAGAGGAATTTCACTTCTTTTAAGAGGAATATACTTAATTTGAGAGGATTTATTCTTCATTTGAGAAGAATATTCTTCATTTGAGAGAAATACTGTTAATTTAAGAGGATTCTCCTCGGGATTCTCCTAAAAATGGTATCACAAGTAAATCGTCTAAAATTAAAAGTTCTCCTCTCAAATGAAGAATGTTTCTCTCATATAAAGAATATTTCTCTCAAATTAAGAACATTATTCTAAAATGCACAAAAAATTGCTTTCAAAGTATATTCCTTTTAAAACAAGTAGAATTCCTCTCAACTTGAGATGATGGAATTTTGAAACCATATTGTAGGGGAAATACGCTTAAAAGAAGAATTTTTTTTTCGGTGTGGTATTAGATTTGATAATCAATTTGATTTAAAATCGATTCTGCATAATTAATCATGAAATTTGAAAAAACGTAACAAATTATGAATAAAAAAACATTTTCTGTTTCAAACTTGTATTTCCGAAATGTTTATTTAATTAGAAACAATGGTTTTTCAAACGAATTGCGTAAAAAATATATTTTTTATAAATATTTTTTTCAAGCAGGAACAAAAAAAAATCACTGCCAAGTTGTACCTCAATAAGTACCTATATTTATTTTAAATGAGTAATTATTTGTATATATGTTTTGAACACATTGCTTTCTTATAGAGATTATTTAATAATTTGTGTTCAATAAAATTAAGAAATCAAATAAATTCTCTGAAATCATTCGGAAATAATAAAAAATAAAACCTTAAAAACTACATTTAAAAATATTTTTGATTCTTTAAACATCACTAAGTTTTAATTAATAGGTCGCAAATAAATCTAAAATATGTAAAAATTGAGCCATTCTTTAATTATCCACAAAATGGGTAGAAAGTATTTTTTATAAAATTTATATGAAATGACAAAAAAAAAATTTAATTTTTATTTATTATTAATAAATCTATAATTATTTTTAAAAATGTCAACAGTTTTCAAATTACAATTATTCTTCTTCAATTTTGTAATTATTCTTTAAGGGCATGTGATGATAATGCTAAATTTGTCCGTAAACTTTCTCTTAAAGTACTCAATGTTTTGACACCAAACTTTGTAGAATTACTCAAAATACCATTAGAATGGTCTCTCTGACCCAAATTTATTTCATTTTTATCTTTAAACTAATTTTTTTTTCAATTTTACAATTTTTGGAAAATTTTGAAAAAAAAGTAAATTTGAAAAATATTTAGTTTAAAGACAAAAATGAAACAAAATTGGGTCAGAGAGACCATTCAAATGGTGTTTTGAGTAATTCTACAAAGTTTGGTGTCAAAACATTGAGTACTTTAAGAGAAAGTTTACGGACAAATTTAGCATTATCATCACATGCCCTTAATTTTTTTAATTATTTTGTTCTGTTGTCGATTATTATTCTCGTCAGTTTTAGAATCTTTTTTCAATATTATCAATTATTTTCCTCATTTCTCAATTATTTTTTTTAATACTCAGTTATTTTTGTCATTTTGTAATCCTTCTTTTAATAATCAATTACCTATTTTATTAATATTTAAACTTAATTATTTAATCATCAATTTATTTTTCTTAAATTTTTAATTCTTTTCGTCAATTCTCAATTATTTTCCTTAGTTGTTAATTATTTTATTCAATATTAAATAATTCTTGCCTTTTTTTACCAATTATTTTCTTGAAATTTTAATAAATTTCTAAAATTTCCAGTTGATTTCTACAATTTTGATTTATTTCTACAATTTTAATTATTTTCGTCAATTTTTAATTATTTCCTTTCTTTCAACTATTTTCATCCATTATAAATTAATTCCACAATATTTAATCATTCTCAGATGTTTTCAATTATTTTTTTCACTCATAAAAATTGTTGTAAAATTTCAATTCAATTATTTAATTCTACAACTATTTTCTTCAATTCTCAATTACATTTTTCAAATTTCCATTCCATTTTTTAATTTAGTTCACGGTAAAAAATCTATGAACGTGGATACAAACAATTATTAATATAATTAAATTAAGAAATTCAACTCACTAGATTGATCAAATCAATTATTCAGTTTAAACCAATGTTTAATTTGAAATATGCTTATTTGTATTTTTGCTTTCTTAACTAAATTGAATATTGTTTATGGTAAATACAGGTTTATTATCTTTAAAGTACAAATGAGCAATTTATAGAAAGGCAATACTCATTCATGAAATAGTCATACTATTTTTCGGTATATATACATCAAATACCTAAAGCAGTGATATTGAATATCAGTGCGTATTCACTTTTAGCTTACTTCACAAACTATAAGTCGATATATGCAATTTTCTAATATAACAACATTTATTCCTGATATTTCAAGATTAATTTATTTCTACTATTGTTGGTTACAATAACTTTTGTCCATCCAATTTTTTTTTAATGTCGTCACGTAATTTAGTCGGTTTAGTCTGCAGCTGTCTATAGCAGACGTCGCGTGGGAACAGTATATGCTAAAATTCTTTTTATTTATACAAGTCTATTAAGATTTAATTTATAATATTCTTATTTAGTTTATTGTTTGTACATTATCAGAGGAAAAATGTGTGATGCATTTGTAAAATCTATTTGAATTAAATGGAATTTGTAGAAATACATAACCTCTTTTAAATCGATCATTTTCTTGATTTTTAAAAATATAATTTATAACTTTCGATTTGTGGGTTGTTGTTGCTCCTAAAACCGTAAATGAATTGATTTAGCACAGTGTCAAGAATCTTTCTCTATTTTCCGAAAAACCTTGATTCGTTATCATGAGTGCAAAAAAAGTTCCAATTTGTCAGACGGTATAATAAGTACATCTCTGACGAAAATAGTATATATAATTATATGTAATTATATATATATTTGTTCAAGTTACATAAAAGTATTAAAATATTTATACCAGAGCACATAATTTATTTAAGAAGTCCAGATGTTAAAAATTTCTGATTTATGTTTGAAATATATATGCCAATCTAACCCAAAAATTTTGAATCCGATTCATAACTGGCAAAATAGAAACAATAAATATTTTATTAATCGGAAATCACTTATTAAAGCAAACTTCTATTTAAAACTATATTCAGAATGTCAATTCGTCAATCAGCATTCTTAAAATTATGACTCTTGTTAAATAGGTTTTTTTTAAGATCTCAAATCTTAGATTTTCATCATAATTATGTATGCATCTTACTTCAGTTATATGATGATAATGACTATTTCGATGATTTTCAATATCACTATTTCAGACATATCGAATTTATACCCTATTCATAATGCATCTATAATATAGTTAAATATCTTAAGAAATGTCATTTTCACTATTGTAGCGAATTTGGATTATCCATGGCTCCATTCTAGCTATAAGTTTATCTATTACAGTGAATACTTTTGATAATTCATGAGAACTTTTTTTACCGTGTTATTCCATTTTTCAAGTTTCAGCTTTTTCTTCTACATTCAATAATTCTCGGGTTTTATCAATAACTTTTCCAATTTTTAATTATAATATTTGTCTAATTTCAATTACATTCTTCAATTTTCAATCTTTTTACGCTTTTCCTCTAACTCTTTAATATTAAAAAATTCTCATCTTTTTCAATTAATTTCTCCAATCATGAAAAATGTTTTAGAATTTCGTTTCAACAATTTTCTTGAATTTTCTAATTTCTTCAATTTTTTACAACTATTTTCATTAATTCCTCAATATTGTCTTAAATTTTCAATTACATTTTTAAATTTTCAATTATTTTTCTCTTCATCAATAAATTTCTTTAATTTTAGATACAGTTGTTCAATTATATTGTACAAATATTAATTCCATTCTTTAATTCCATTCTTCAAATTTAAATTATTTTCTTTAATTTTCAATCAATTCTTCAATATTCAATAATTATCAGATTTTTAAAATTTTTTTAACAATCATAAAAATTGTTTTAAATTATCAATTCAGTTGTTCAATTCTTCAGTTTTCAATTATTTTCTTCCGTATTTAATAATTATGTGCTTTTATAAATTACTTTTTAAACTGTCTTATTATATTTGTTTAAATTTCAATTACATAGTTCAATTTTCAATTAATTTCATCAATTTCAATTTTTGTTCCTTTTTCAATTCAGTTATTCAATTTATAATTATTCCTATAATTTACTTAATTTCTCAATTATTTACTTTAAATTTAATGTTTATTGTTTAATTTTTTAAATTATTTTTGAAATTGTTTATCATTCTAGCCATATTTTTAATTTTGTTTTAAATTGTCAATTATTTTCGACATTTTTCAGATGTTTTCTTCCATTTGCAATTGTTCTCGTTATTTTTCAATTATTTCTTACAATTTTTTTAATTTTCACTTATTCTCTTAAAATTATTCTTTAATTTTTTTTGTTATTTTTCTCTCTTGTCGATTATTCTTATCAGTTTTCAATTTTTTTTTAATTGTCAATTATTTTTGTCATTTTGAAATGTTTTTTTAATTTTTTTTTAAAAAATTTATATTAGTTTCTTCTATTTTTAATTATTTTTATTTATATATTTAATAAGTTTCTTTAATTTCAAATTCAATTGCTCAAATATTTTCTGTAATTCTCATTTTTTTCAAATATTAATTCCATTTTTTAGTTTGCAATAATTCTGAATTCTATAATATTTGTCTTTTTCCAGTTAATTTTTTTAATCTTTTATTATATTCTTTACATTTCAATTCCATTCCTCAATTTGTAATAATTTTCTTAAATTTTTAATTCTTTTCTTCAATTTCAGTTTTATTCTACTTTCAATCCAGTTGTTCAATTTACAATTATTCAACAAGTATTCCTATAAATTTTTAATTTTTCTTTTTGCAATTATTTTCTTGAAATTTAATTTTTATAGTTTTATTTTTTTAGTTGTGTATTAATTTAGCCATTTTTTTAATTTTGTTTTTAATTGTCAATTATTTTCATCTTTGTTTTTGTTTTTTTTTCAATTATTAATTATTTTTTCTAATCTTAATTTAATTTAAAAATTTTTTATTACTTTCTTCAATTTTCAATTATTTTCTTCAATTTCAATTATTTTCTTTGATTTTCAATCCATTCTTTCAATTTTCTATTAATATAACTTTCTTAATTAATAATATTCCAATAACTTTCTTAATTTTTAAATTATTTTGTTTGAATTTAATATTTATTGTTTAATTTATTTTTTTCAATTGCGTAATTCTCTAGCCATTTTTTGAATTTCGTTTATCCAAAGTTTGAAGATTATTTAGGAATACTAAAGAATATTTTGGAATATATGAGAATATCAAGAGGGTATACGAGGAATACCGGAGTTGACGACCCCTCGGAATTTTCCATTTTTTAAACCGTGTAGGGTGGTCCAAAATATACAAAGGTTGGAAATCTGCCTCGATCTTTTATTTCCATTCTAAAATTCAAAAAACGTACGTAATTCTTTTGTTTTGTTTGAATTGTGTATTTCTATATTAAATAATAATAATAATTGAAATAAACACAGAAAATTGTTTTGAGTTGAATTAAACTGCAACGCTCCTTTTTTTATACCACAATGAATTTAAAAAATCTGAAATTGACTTTAAGTAAAAGTGCTATAAATCATTTTAATACATAAAACGTTTTTAGTGAACCTAAAGAAGTTTAATAAACTTTAAGCGACTAAATATTCTGGAAAAATAAATAAAAAGAGACATATGTAGTTTTGGTCGATTTACAAAACATGCTGGGGATCAGAGCATAACATTTCAACATTTTTTTCCCTGCACATTATTTTGGATCACCCTATTACACATGTCTTGTGTAGTAAAATCTATTAAAGTACATTTTAGGGTGGTTAAAAAAACAGTGGAAATTGAATTTATAATATTGTTACACCCTCCTGCAATTTTCTAAATTAAAACAAAATGTATTTTTTATTTTAACATCGGCCAACGACTTAAAGTTTCTAATATATTTTTCTCAGAAGTTTTTTATAACGTCACACATCAAAATGGTAAATTCCTTAATCAAGAAATTATAAAATACGTATTCTTAATAGAAGTTTAACAATGCAGGAAATATATTTAATATTGGAATCAGAATGAATTAATAGTCATCGTGATCAGAAGCAATATATATTATAGCTACTTTTTTTTTTCATAAGGTGGTCAGGCACAGTTTCCATTTCGATGCTTCGAAACTCTCAACTAAATTCGACAATAATGAAAAAACTTAGGAGTAAACAAAAGTTAGAAAATTTTACCATATACCCCATCGAGAGAATCGACTTTCATCGAAAAACTCGAACCAACTCAAATGAACACTTTCTCGACTTTCTGCGTACTTGTATACTTCAATTCCTCTTTTCAAATCAAGTTCGATTCAATATTCTTGACAAAGAAAAAAACTTGGAAAACTTTACTCTGGACCGGGAACCTAATTACACAACGAGGCTTATTTCTAGCAAACAAGTTGTGGTTGAAGAAATTATTAATTTACTTTTATCAAAGGCTAGTTTTCCTAAAGATAAATGAAAAGATGGAGTAAGACTTGCGAAAGAGTCTACAGAATCACACAAATTGAAATCTTAATCACGAATATTCTTCGGGAAGAGAAAATTATCTGATTCAAATAATAAATATATTTTTAACTTTATAAATTGGTTCAAAAATGTAAATTGCGTTTGTTAAGAATGTAAATTGTTCTATTTGAAATTATAAATTGCTATTTAACATTATTTTCATATAGTTCAGACTTTATTTTCTAATTCTGGTTTGTTAGTTTTATAACAATTTTAAACCAAACATGAAAATTTCATAAGAAAAGAACAAAAAATCGTCACTTAATTTAAAAGCAGTGAAATAAACCATAATGAGTCAACAATAAAATAAGTATTTAAAGAATCGTGAATAATAAAATTAAAGGGAAAATTTCGTAACACAAAAATAATAAATAAATAAATAAATAAAATAAATAAATCCTCATTAATAATTAAATGAACATAAAAATTTCATAACAACGAAATAATGCAAAAAACGAGAATAATTAAATTAAATTAACGAGAAAATTTCATAACAAAATAAGAGTAAAATAAACGTAAAAGCAGTCAGCAATTAAATTAATATGAAAATTCAACAGTTGGGATATATACGGAAATTTTAAACTTAACAATGTAAACATATATTTCAGCTACATTAATTTAGCGCAAAGTGAAGTTATATTAGTCCTAACGGTGATGCAACAAGTTATGGAAATTTCAGGCTCGTTAAATCTTTCCCCCGGTATTCAAATACGGACTATATTTGCTCTGACAAGGAGCGATCTAGAATTTTTCAAAACCTAGCAAAAAGGCAACAAATTTAAAAAAGGAAGAAAATTAAAAAAGCTCTTTAAAAAAAACTCTTTCTTAAAAAAGACATAAACCTACAATAACTTGCTCCAACGGATCGACATTTTCCTAATTTATATCAACTATGGAGAGCGAAAAAACTTTGATTAATTTATCTATTTTAATCGTCAAGATTAATTTTTTCATTCATTAAATCATTCTTTTATTCTATCTTTAACAGAAGTTTGACACTAGATGTTTAAAATCAATTACGTTTAAAATATTTTTCTTTTCTTATTAATTAAAAAACATTTTTTAGTATCAGTTTAACTGGTACTTTTTGAATCAAATTAATCTTTATCAATCAATTTCAGCATCCACTAATCAAAACTTTCTTTGACGTAAATTTAACCTGATTCAAGTTTTTATTGGTTCAGATTTAAATTATCTAAATAGAATCCTAGCTTTTCTTTTGAATTTTAATAACTAAATATTTCTACTAACGTTTGTAAATGTAAAAGGTTAAAATAATTTTTGTTTTTATTGTTAAGAATTAAAAAATATGGAATATAAATAATCTTAAAACATTGGTCATATTAAAATTTGAATTATAATTAAGGTTTGAAATGATTTAAGTTGGAATCGATATAAGTTGGTAATATTTCAAGTTTGGAAAAATTAAAATTTGGATTGATTACTTATACAAATTAACAATTAATTTGATCCGTTTGATAATTTCATAACTAAATCAAATTTAAGAAAACGCTTTTCCCTGAAGAGAATAAAATAAAAAAAGTATATATTTAGGTCAAAAAAGAGAAGAAACTAATGCCAGTTTGCGAGATACATCTCTTTAAATGAATTATCAAATATAGCGCGTGGTTCAAAAATAAATTTATAGACGATTCGCATGTCATCGTGGTCTGTATACTTTCACAAGGGGTGCTTGGTATTTATTGCAAACATATATTATTATTATAGCAGTATATAATTACTTTATTAATCTCTTAACTGAGAAGTGTTTTGTCCAAGCACAACAGTTTTATTGCATACTTGTACGTGCAAGTATGCTATAAGGATACTTGAGATTATAGTTCCTAGTTCCTGTAGAAGAAATTATCCTCTGAGCTTTAAATTATTAGCGTCGAGTAGAGTCTTTAAATAGTTAATGAACATTATTAGCTGTTTTAATAGAAATATCGTCAACAAATGCATTTCTAATTAAAAATGACTGATTTTCTTGCCCCTTAATCTCAATTAGTGGAAAATTAGATACTAATTTGGATTTCTTTTATTCCCATTAATTGTATCCGTCACAAATGACTCTTCTTATTTCTTCGTTTATTTTCAAATCGTGCAATTTCAATGGATAAAAAATTCTTATTTCAAAGAAATAGCTTTAAATATCTTTAATTCTATACAGCTTCATTGAGAGAAATGTTTTCTTGGATCAATGCATTTTTTACTTTGGATTAAATGAAAATTATCTGTAGGATCGCACCTAGTATAATGATAAGTATAAGGGAAAATCTTTAGACATTTTAGTTCCTAGAGTTCCTCATACTTTTTACTTTAAAAAAAAAACAATAAATCATAATTAATGTTAATTAAATATTTATTTATTGTTAATGATAGATGCAGAATATTATCCAAACTTAATTTTGAATTAATATTTTTATTTTCATCTTTTCAATGAATTTAATTATTCAATCTTTTAGACTGTGCCACTTCTGTTGCTTTTTTGATGAATTTTAATTTCTTATTCTACTTTCTTAATGAAATTAATCATTTTAAATTGGAAATTAGTTAAAAATATAATTATAAATCAAATAAAGAAAGCTTAAATAATATATTTTATCATAATGTGATATATTTTTTATTTTTAAAGTTGTTCCTGATTGTAAAATAATTACTTAATAAATAAATATTAAAAACTAAAAGGAATAATTTAATACTAGAGGCACAAATATATTGAAGTTCAAATAACAAATCAGTGAATTTTATTTTTATTTGTATATTTTTTTAAAGAAATTATACTACTGGCTAAATGGGATAATGGAGTAGTACGAAAAAAAACAGTCGCTGATTAACAAACATTTTTCAAGAATTTTTGAAGAATTTTAAATACACTTTCTAGTATATTTACTTTGTTACGACTTTTTTAATTTTTATAATTGAAATTCAACATTATTAATAATAAAAAATATAAAAATTAATACAAAATTAAATTTACTTAAACTTAAATGATAACAAATTTATTTCCATTTTTGATCTAGTAACTAACTATTTTATGTCTTTAAATTGATTAAAAATATTCATTTTTTAAAATATTTATTCCTCAAATATTATGAATATTTTCATTGAAATGTGTATTTCAAAATTTGATAATGTTGAAATTATTTTATCTTTAATAAAATAAAAATCCCATTAATTTTTAATAATTCACTAAATATCTTAATTTTTATTCGCTATTTATAGGTATTTATTACACTTATATAATTTTATTAATATATTAATATATTAATAAATTTATCATGTTAATTGTTTTGTATTAATAAGAATTTAGAAGATTAATTAAACAAAATCAAAATTTATTTATTTCATTAACTTTTTATATAAATTTGTGTATTAAATTTAAGTTTATAAATTAATATAATATATAAATTTAATTTCATTCAAAATCATAAATTTATTTTAAATTATTTTTATAATGAAATTATAATGTTTTCATTAAAACTATGTAGGTAATTAAAAATATTAATTAAATTGATTAAGACAGTATTTTTTACATAAACATTTATATAGCAGGGTTTGCTGAATTTAAAAAACGTCTTAAATTAAGATTCTTTTTTGGCAGTATAATAAAGAAGAGAATATTGTAAAGCACTTAAGTAAAATTTATAATTATTATTATTATTCAATTCAACAGAGTTTTTGAAAATTTGTTAAAGTTCTTTAAGATTATATTTAGATCTTAACATTTTCTTAAAACTGTGGAGTGTTCCTATAACAAAAAGTGTTTTAATCAATTTTAATCTTTGTGCATGTACAAAACATTTTCTTAGTTTTTTTTACATATTTCTGTAAAAATTATATTATTTATAATATTATTATCTGATTCCTTTCTTATAAATTCCAATTTTTCTAATTTTCTACTATTTATATCGTATTAAAAAACCATACACTTCTAATTTCAAGCGTGTGATATAATTTTTTATATAACCTGAATAACCTCAATTTTTGCACTACATAAAATTGATACATATTTTAAAATAGAGAACAACCAAAAAAAGTTGTTCTATAATAGAATTAAAAACTATTTGGGTTTAAGGCACAACAGCTTAAATATAAAACATCTACTTGCAAATAAAATTTAAAAAAATTTTTAATTCAAATCTTAAGAAGAGATTTGCATTTGTTTTATTCTTGGTAAAACAAATTTATTCTCCCAGCCTTCAAATTGATTTTAATTCCAAACAACCACAATGTTATAATATTAATCATTTAATTCTATTGAAATCCATAAATATTTTTCTGAAACACACTTCATTAAAAAAAACACAGAACAACTCTTTTGATTCAAGTGAATCAATTTTCAGCAATTGCTGTAATAAAGATAAATGTTTAATCGAATCAAAGAAACTTATAGAATTGCCGGGACGAGAAATCGCGGATAAAAAAAATATTTGAAGATTATTTTATCTCGGACATTGAATAGCGTGATATCCAATGGGTTGTGTTTGTCTCTCCTCTGTGGATCATAAACAATTACAAGCCTTGTTCCAGGCTCGTTGAATTCTCAATAGGCATTAACCGTCGTCGTCAATTTGCCTTTATCAATTGTCTCCTCTCGAGGCAAGCAGCCAGTCTCTGGCAGAGCCGTTCATCTGCAAACTTTCCAACACGAATTCATCCCAAGATCTCGTGCAATGCACTTAATTATATGATTCGTTGGAAGCAGTACATGGGAAGAAATCTTATTGGATTTAATAAAATCCTCCTGGGCTTAGGAAATGTCAGCGGTCAAATGAGCAACAGCGACAGAATGTTGTAGAGTCTTGGTATTAAGACTAATCTTCGCAGAGACTGACGCAGATTTAAAAGCACCAAATGATTCAGCACATAGATTATATTCTTTTAAAATATTGCCGAAGCCACGTCCAAAAAGATAATTGAAAGCAAATCTGAATCGAAAGTCTATTTAAAGTTTATTCTTCAACTTGCTCTTTTTTCTATATCTATTTCTAAACGACCCCCTTCAGAAACAATTGCCAATTTCGGCCGATTTGAGACATTTTTTAAATAAATATTTCTTCTACCTACTAAGGCCAAATTATTTTTTTAATTAGCAGTTTTAAAAGAAAAATTCCTGAATTTTATAATAATAAAAAGAATTTTGTTCGAATATATTTATTTTATATACAAAATGTAGTTTGAAAGTTAATCTTGCGAATAACTCAAAACACGTTGTTTCAGATTTATTAAAAGTATATATTAAAAGAAAGCTTAAATATTCTAGTTTTTATTTCCGTAAAGTGAATAATGGACATTTCAGGGGATTTTGAGGAATTTAATAAAATTTACAGTCTTATCAGAGGTTAAAATGTGTTTGCATTGAGAAACATTTTTTGAACAGAGTGGCATTTGTTTTCTTTTAAATTTTGTATTTTTTTTAACTGTCAATTGATATATAATTTTATTTATATATAAATATATGTATTATTTATATTTCATTTCATTTTTATTTATTATTTAAATATCATTTCTTGTTAATTTTTTATTCTATTAGTCTTCAAATTAATAGATAATTTAAAAGCTAATAAAATATAAAATTTAAAAAAAGACAAATGCCGCTCGGCAAAAAAGTGTTTCTCAATTCATACATATTTTAACCCCTGAAATAACTGTACATTTTAATTAATTCCTAAAAATCCCCTGAAATGTCCATTATTTACTTTACGGAAATAAAAACTAGAATATTTAAGCTTTCTTTTAAGATATATTTTTAATAAATCTGAATCAACGTGTTTTGAGATATTCGAAAGGTTAATTTTTAAACTACATTTTGTATATAAATTAAATATATTTAAACAAAATTCTTTTTATTATTGCAAAATTTAGGAATTTTTCTTTTAAAACTGCTAATTACAAAAATAATTTGGCATTAGTAAGTGGAAGAAATAATTTTTTAAAAATTGTCTCATATTGGCAATTGTTTCTGAAGGGGGTCGTTTAGAAATAGAATGCCCCATGAGCTGCAATTGTTCAATTTAAAAACAAAGGATAATTAAATTTTTATTTTTGTCTTCATAAGATAAAGTGTTTTACTTTATGCGAGTGTTGAGCTTAACTTATAAAAATAAAATTTAATTATCGTAAATGTAGTTAGATTGAATTAAAGCTTTGGACATAAAAGAGCACTTTACGGGTAATAAAAATCTCAACAGAATTCAAACTCTGCAAGAAAGGTTTAAGTTCGTATCAGCGCAAAAGATTGTAACTCAACGGAAAACTCATATTGGGTGATAATTAATGACAATTTCACTTGTCAGAAATTTGCGTAGTCAGGAATTTAAAGTAACTTGGAGTTGATTGGTTGCCGATCCTGCCACTTGATTTATTGTTAATTTGATGTATTCCTTTGTAAGCAGTTTACCATAACGTTAGAACTAAAAAGGCAAGTGATAGATGATTAAATGTTGAATAATGACTTAAGAGATTAACTATGAGGCAAGTTTTGTTCCGTAGTTTGAATATTTTATAAACAAATACTTCAGCTGGTTGTAACAAATTGTGGCAAATATTGGTTGATTCATTTTTTGTATATTGCTTGATAACACAGGACCACAATTTTTTTTTCACTCATGGAACCGGACCATGAATACGTAAAGCATTTTTGGTCGCTGAATCCAAATCCGGAGAAGATTTGTCTTCATTACGTCAGGATTTTTTTTAATAACAAATTTTTGAAAATTTAAACAAATTCTGAGAATTTTTTTTAAAGAATGCGACTATTATCAAATATAGTTAAGTAATTAAGATTAAGATATTGTAATTAAGATTCAAACGCACCCCTAAAAAATAGCAACATAACTTTTTAAAATGAATTTTACGCTTTTATGATTATTTTAGAACAGTTTCTGTTACTCAAAGTAAGATTTTTATTCAAAACAACCCCTAAATTACTACCCCCATTTATATTATGAACTTGTTAACAAAAATGCTTGAATCTGGATTTCATTTAAAGGTATTGCTGGTTTTAGAATTAATATGGAGGTAGTTTCTGACAACCTAATGTGTAATATTATTGTATATCTAATTGTAAGATATCTACATTTTAGTAAAAAAAAAAAAAAAAAAAATAGAATTTTTTAAAATGGATTTTCAGCTGTTATGATTGTTTTAGCGGACAGTATTTATTACCCTGAATATGATTTTTATTTGAAACAACCCCTAAATTACTATTCCCATTTATGATATCAACATGTTAACAAAACTGCTTGACAAAGAGTCAGAATTTTTTCAAATATATTGCTGATTTTAGAATTCATATATGTAGGTAGTTCTTAAAACTCTAATACCTAACATCACTGTAACGTCCCTGTGCGGTTATCAAAACAACCCCTAGAAACAACCCTTATTTAAAATATCTACACTTTAACTAAAAGACTAAAAACTCAATTCTTGTAAAATGGATTTTCCGCTTCTACGATTGTCTTGGGTCAGTTTTTATTTCTCAAAATATGATATTTATGCAAAGCAACCCCTAAATTATAATTTAAGGGTTATATTAAGTTAACATTATATTCCAGTATTACCAACTATTCCCAAAACAATCCTGAAGGCGGCAGATCAAAAAAATTCTGATTTTATTATTTTCGTTAAAGTGTAGAAATTTTAGAAGGGTGTTATTTTTAGGGGTTGTTTTAAATTAAAACTACATAAGATTCTTGAAAACTACCTTTAGAACAATTCTGTAGTTGGTTGATGCAAGTTACATATTTAGATTTTAGTGTTTTGATGAAAGTGTTTGAATCTACAATAAGGGTTGTATTTTGGGTTTTTTTTAATTAGCATATCCAGTGATGTTACAGTGATACACAGTGGTTCCAATTGCACAAAAAGCTGGCCAAAAATCAAAAAATCGACTTTCAATTTCAGCTTTTATTTCTACGTAGTTTTATAAAGGAGGCTTTGATGCGTATTTCTGCATAAAGGGAACTGATCAAGATCAAGTCCATTATTTTTAACATTAGCGCAAAGTTGATGCTTGCGAAATAGCTACGTTTTCGAGTTTTGCAAAGCAATTTTAAACCCGTTGTAAAAGTTACAAGAAATGGATCGATTTAAAAATTTGCATCGGTCATTTAAGTGGGGTGTCCCCAAAGGTAAATTAATGATGTTAATTAAAATTAAAATTTAAAAATATTGGTTTTTTATGAGTATAATAGAATGCTGTTCTCAAAAGGTACATATTTGTAAATTTATAGAGCTACAAAAAAAGTAACGCGCGGTAACGTTTTAAATTCAACAAGTAAATGTTCCCTGTTGACTTTTGTGAGTAATATAAAAAATTCAGCTGCTACTATTTACTACTTTGATTTTTATGATTATTTTTGTATATCTCTGCACATTTTAAATTCAAAATGTTGAAATTAGTACCTCAATGGGATGAAATCAGTAACAGTTTTTGATATTCGTTTTTTTCTATATTTGACTAGTTCACTTACATTTTTGAATTTTAAAAATCTGACAGCGGATTCATAATCAGTTACCCCAAAAACCCCTGACTAGAGATTTTTGTTGAGATAAAATTATTTTTTACATGCACACAAAACCAGCGAGCATCAAAACGTTGCATAATGATACCATTTTTTGGATCAATTATGAGAAATGATCTAAAAAATCGTATCAGTATGCAACGTTTTGATACTTTTAGGTTTTGTGTGTGTTCAATCCGCCATATTGAATCCGACATTTTGAATTTTAAAAATCTGACTTTACATTTGTAATCAGTGACCCCCAAAAATCCTTGGCTAGAGATTTTTGTTAAGATAAAATTACTTTTTACATATTCAATCCGCCATATTGGATCCGCCATTTTGAATTTGTAAAATCTGAGGTTGAATTTGGAATCAGCGACCCCAAAAACCCTCGAGTAAGCAGTTTCAACTAAATCCTATGGAAATCTGATTTATGGCCAGCTTTTTGGACATTTGGGACCACTGTGTGATATTAGGTATTAGAGTATCGCAAACTACCTCCACATACATTCTAAGACCAGCAATATCTTTGAAAAAAAATCTGACTCAAGCATTTTTGTTAACATGTTGATATCTTAAATAGGGGGTAGTAATTTAGGGGTTGTTTGAAATAAAAATCATATTTTGAGTAATAAAAGCTGTCCTAAAACGATCATAAAAGCGGAAAATCCATTTTAAAAATCTATTTAAAATTTTTTTGCTAAAATGCAGATATCTTAAATGGGGGTTGTTTTTAGGGGTTGTTTGAAATCAAAATTACATAAGAGTCTTGAAAACTATGTTTAAAACAATCTTGTATTTGGTAGAATACATGCAACAAATTTAGATTTTAGTGTTTTGACAAAAGTAATTGAATCTACGATAAATGTTGTATTTTGGGGTTGTTTTAATTTGTACTTAGTGATGTTACAATTGTATTAGGTATTAGAATTTTAAAACTACCTCCACATGAATTCTAAAACCAGCAATATCTTTGAAAAAAATTCTGGGTCAAGCATTTTTAATAACATGTTGATATCGTAAACGGGAATAATAATTTAGGGGTTGTTTTGAGTAAAAATCATATTTTGATTAACAAAAACTTTCCTAAAATAATCATAAAAGCGAAAAAACCATTTTAAAAAGTTATGTTTCTATTTTTTTCTAAAATGGAGATATCTTAGATGGGGCTTGTTTTTAGGGGTTGTTTTGAATGGAAATTACATAATAGTCTTGAAAACTATCTTCAAAACAATCCTATATTTGGTAGAATACATGCAACAGATTTAGATTTTTTAGTTTTTTGACAAAAGTGATTGAATCTACGATAAGCGTTGTATTTTGAGGTTATTATAATTAGTTCCCAGTGATGTTACACTGATATTAGGTATTAGGGTATCAGAAACTACCTCCACATAAATTCTAAAACCAGTAATATCTTTGAAAAAATTTCTGACTCAAGCATTTTTGTTAACATGTTGATATCATAAATGGGGGTAGTAATTTGGGGGTTGTTTGGAATAAAAATCATATTTTGAATAATAAAAACTGTCCTAAAACAATCATAAAAACAAAAAATCCATTTTAAAATGTTATGTTTGTATTTTTTTTTTGCTAAAATGTAGTTATCTTAGACGGGGGTTCTTTTTAGGGGTTCTTTTGAATGAAAATTCTATAAAATAGTCTTAAAAACTATCTGCACAACAATCTTGTATCCAGTAGATGCAGCTAAGAAATTTTGATTTTAATATTTATGACAAAATTTTAGATATAAAATTTAGTATAGGGGGAGATTGGTTTTAAGGTATAGTTTTGGTTCCTATCTATTATATGTTTAAGTGTTACAGGCTGCTTCTTAGGTGTTTTGAAGGTTGTTTTTAGGAGTTCACTTGACTCACAATTACTATAGAATAAGTTGCAAAATTTATCCCTCTTTAAATTTTTCACCATGTACTAAACATTTAGATTCAGCGACCTAAAATGCTCTAGGAATTCATATAGGTCAGGTTCCATGAGCAAAAAAAAGTTATATGGTCCAGTGTAATCATTTCGGAAAAGTTACAATCGTCTGGGACTAATTTGAGAAATATATTCGATTTTTCAATACAGTGTTGTGATGTTATGGGAACCAATTTCTTTCCTTCACCAGACTCGATACAGCAGGAAGTTTCATTGATAAGGCAAAAATGTTATCACCCGAAGAAAGTTTCTGCTTTCAAAACAAAGTCCCGACTACTGTTTGCGGGGATGAAAATATCATTGGAATTTTTCCTGTTCAGAGTATATACTATACTTGGAAGAAGACATTTGAGTTTGTGAGTTTAACTCATTCGCTGACTTTGTCTTATATTTTTGTAGCTTGCATGCTGTATATTTATTAACCCGTCAAGTGGCACATTATTCATCGTTTAATCAAGCACGCAGCCGTCCGTCACATCTCAGTATAGAGAAGGGCTGCCGCAGTTCAAGGAATCTGCGAACCACTGGTCAAGGCTATGTCTATCTGCAACAAGCAATGTGTATTATACCCCACACACATGAGCTTTTTATACTCCACACATATACAAGTTTTATATGAGCTTTACGCGCCACACACGAGAAGCTTTATAACCGCACAAATATATATGTACACACACGGGGAGCTCGAATCAAGAATAAAACTTATACAGGTCTTTGAAGACTTTTTCACGTAAAATTGCAATGTGTCTTTTCTCGAGAATTCGATGTCGAAGCTGGTCTCGATACATTACATTGTTAATCAATCATTAAACTCTCGATGGTCTTGATCCTCTTGGCTGACTTCCAATTAAAGTTCACCGCGTTCAAGGACATGTTTCAGAGTCCGCAGACAGTCGCATTTTCAGTTGTAATAAATCGAATTTACGAGATGAAAAGATATCCTTTGCCGAATGCTTCAAAGAGGACGCAAAAAGTTGATCGAAAAGGTCTATACGGATTTACCCAAGAGCTTCCTGCACGATTCATTCGCGACCTATGTGCGCTTTTCTCACAAAAGGTCAAAGATGGCGAGGTCCAACAAAAATTTGGGCCATTTCAAATTAGTCGAAAATTGAAGATTTTGATGAAATAGTGTAATTGGAAATTGTAGAGAAATATTGAACACTGCAGATTTTAGTGTTTCAAATACATATGAGAAGAGAATAAACGTACGCGTCTTATTTTCAGATATTTAAATATTTCAGTGTTTTAAAATGAGTCGCTTACGTGTCACTATACTCTCAATTTGAATAAGTGAATATTCACTTATTTGGATGTTAAAAGTTTTCCATTCTTTTAAAATATATTCAACTCATTGATATAACCGAGGATATAACCACAAACTAGAAAATGGTTTTCCACATAAAATAAAAATATTATTAATATTTATTTTACCCAATTTTGAAACACCGAGTTATACATTTCTAAAAAAAATAGGTTGAGACCGTTATCAAAAAATAAATTTTTTTTATTTGAAGTTTGTGAATAATTCTAATTTTCATCCAATTTTGACAAATAATAGGTGATTTTACTCTTTGAAATATTCTCTACAAGTCTGTTCGTTAGATTTTGGTAAAACTTTTTTGTTTAAAAAAATATATAAGAGTACAGTTTTATTTATTTAACAATTTTTTAACAAAATATTATTAACAAAATCCAACGAACAGAGAGAGAATATTTTAAATTTTAAAATGAGACACTATTTTTCAACATTGGATAAAAATTACAATTGTTTACCAACTTTAAAAAAAATCACAAAATGTTAAATAATTATTACTTAGTAACAAATTTTGGATTAACCTAATTTTTTTTAATGTACAACTGTGTCTTTCAAAATTGGATGAAATTAATTTTAATAATATTTTTCTTTTTTGTGAAAAGCCATTTTCTAGTTTGAGGTTATGTCAATGGGTTGCACATCCTTAATAAGTTCATATACACTTACAAATAAGTGGTACTTTTCCTAAATAAGAGAAATTTTCACTTATTGTAAATGCATATACACTTATTAAAAAAGTGGAAGACTTTTGGTTTTGACTTATTCAGATTTAGAGAGTACGTTTCTTGTGTCCCCAACATATGGAGTAAGTATCATTTTGACACAAAACTTACTTTGAAAATTGTTATTTTGTACAAACATAGGTAAATAATATTTTGTACAACTGCTAAAATTAAAAGATATTAAATATTCGATTTTGATGAATTAATTGAAGTCTTTATTATGTTTGTTTAATTGATTTATTTAATTAAGTAATGTTAAAACCTTTCTTTAGTTTTAGGTGTTGTACAAAATAACAATTTTCAAAGTATGTTTTGTGTCAAAATAATACTGACTCCATATTTGAAACACTTTCTTTTTGCAGTGAAGAGTTTATTAAAAAAGAAACCTTTCTTGTATTACCTTCAAACAAAGAAGTTTAAAAGTTCCTATATTTACCTTTTTCTTTTCCAAATTTTAAAATACAATTTTTCTCAAAACGGTTTTCAAAAGTTGGTATATATGCAAAGAATTCCTCATTTTTCACACTTTTCAACTGTTGTATATTATCAATATCACTTTTCTCTTTATAGTGTTTTTAAAAGCTTCCTCTTTGAATAAACTTTTGTAAAAATGGAACGATTTGAAAAATTTACTGCTTTTTGTTAGTAGAAAAACGTTCTGCACAACTTCACTGTTTTTATATTGATGTAATTCATTTTTGAAATATGATAGTTTGTTTTATAAAATAAACGTTAAAAGATTTATAAAAAATAAATAAACAAATGAAAAATTTGTTTAAAAAATAAACTTTAGTTTCGGAAACAAATAATTTTTTTTCAAAAATGCTCTCTAAATTTAAATTATTTCAAAATAACTGATTTGAAAGCAGAAACTCAGTCACTAATTGAAATAGTTATATTTCTACTAATCATTTAGTGAAAAATAATTATTTATTGTTAATTAAATTCATTTTTAGCTTATGTCAAAATAATTCATATTTTAATAAAATACTGTTTACGATTTCAATTAGTCAAATTTAATGTATTTTTTAGTTATGTTTTTACCTCGGATTTTACTCATAATTAGTTATTTTTCACTAACCAATGACAGTTTCGAGTAATTAAAAAAAATCCATGAATCACTTTTTCTTAAAAAACCAAATTCCCCAATTTTAAATGATAAATAATTCTTTAATTAAAAGAATTGATAAAAGTTGGATAACAAATGTTCAGTTTAAATAAAAGAGGTCTAATTGAGAATTCATTTTTTACTTCGAGGTGAATATAGAAAAGTAATCTATACATACATGTATATATATATATAATTACTCGATTTGTGTTTCATCAGTTGCTTTAGCTCGCTTAGTGTTTGGAAAGTAATTACCGACTCGTTTAAAAACGATTTTCCTCATCTTCTCTTTCGTATATTTTTAAGAATTTCTAAATTTCGAACTAATCAGTAGAAAATAAGTGGTAACGGTATATCTTAGACTAATGGACGTAATTATGGGGTTGCACGGGCAGCGAAAATAGAAATTTCTCGAGGCCTCGAAGCCTTTAGGGACACGAATCTATAAAAACGTAACTTTGTCGTAAAAATACACCTGAGTCATTGTCTTTTTAGGACATCGAAAAACATAGAAAGTTGAGTAATCTAAGAACTCTTTGAATTTCTTCCAACTAACTTTAATAATTTCATTCATCAATATAAAGATCTTAACCTGTTTAAATTAAAGTATCGGCTTTTATGTATAATCAATTTAAGCGGAAAATAAAATATTAATTTAAACAATAATTTAAATTAATTAAAATTATTTTAACTAATTAATCTAGTCAATATGGCAGTTTTTGGCTAAATATTAAGAAACTTTCATAAAAGTTAAATATGTTCAAACTTATAATCTTATTCTGAATTAAGTTTTAACAATGAAAGATACGATTTAATTTTGAAAATACTAGATTCTTTTGTTTTATAATAAAAAAACAGATTCTTCTGTTACATTATGGAACAAAAGAATCTGTCATTTTCAAAATGAAAGGGAAATATTAAATAAAAAACAGTAGTTTTTTAAAAACGGTTATAACAACGTCAACAACGGTTTTCAACCGAGATTTGTTTTCAACAAATGTCAAAGGTTTTATATACGTCAAAGGGCTGTTAGATTAAATTACAATAAAAAAAATAAAAAAAACTAAAATAAATTATTATCCCATAGCAAAAAATATAGTCTTTCTTAAACAGAGTCGACACAAATATATATTTTCTCAATTTATTCCCTGACTTTTCTCTGATTTTTAGATAAAATGTTTATACATATTTATTTTACTATTGTATTTTTATTGATATTTTATTTTCCAACATTTTTTGAGATTTTAGTTTTTAGCAGAAATTTCTCGTATAATATTTACTTCAAAATTGTGAAAAATTGACGTTATAAAAATTTCAACAAATATGAATTCGGTAAATGAAAATTTATATTCTCTAAATTTAAATAAGTGAATATTTACTGAATATTTATTTATTGCAAGTCAAAAGTCGTCGAGGTATTTAAATAAGTACGAATAAGTTAATATTCACTAATTGAAAGTGTATATATGCTCTTAATGAAATAAGTGGACGAGTTTTCACTTTTTCAGACTCAGAGAGTACAAACGAATATTTGGAGAAATGAATATATTTATAATTTATATGTGGATCAATTGCCAACACCAAATTTTAATAATGTATATGTTACCGGCAAAACCCGAAGACCAGGCAATTCGCGAATTGCCTAGGCATTTTGGAAATTCCTATGAATCGCCAGGAAGTTCGGATAATACCTAAAAATGTTAGGCATTTCGCAAATCATTTGAAGGAGATGAAATTTGAACTTGGAACATTACACGTAAAATGCTTCATATGTAAAAAGAAAGGCGTACTTTGCTACTCTATAAATGTCACAGTAGTTGCAAATTTTGCAAATTTTGTAATTTTTTTTACTTTTTCCAATTTGCCTAAATCGGCTTTGGCATTTCGCGAAATGCCTAGGAAATTCGCAAAATGCCTAGGAATTTCAGAAATGCCTATGAATCGCCAGGAAGTTCGGATAATTCCTATAAACTTCGTCAATTCGCGAAATGCCTAGGCAATTCGCGAATTGCCTGGTCTTCGGGTTTTGCCGGTAACATATACAAAAATGTGAATAAAAATAAAAAAGATTTGTTTTTTTTGTTTTTAACCTTTAATTAATATTATAAAGAGTAATTATATAATTTTGACTAAAAACTAGTAATATTTTTCTAGTTTTTCAAAAAATCATTAAAGTGTTATTAAATACAACTTTATCACGACTAAAATATTAATAAATACCTAAATTTAAATAAAGCATATTAAATTTTTCAAATTCTTCCACATTATAAGTTTTAATTAGATTAGAAATTTTACCTTGATTAATAAATAAAAAAACACATAACCTTTGAATGGAGCATTCCATTTCAAACCGTTCCATCTACAAAAGAAAATCGCAAAAAAGGTTCTTTTTAAATAAAAATAATTTGATGAAAATTAAATCACTGATATAATATGTTATGCACTGTTTTGAAAGAGAATTTAATGAACTTTCGATTGGTCTTTAAGGAGGTTCTCTCAATTTCCATAACATCAAACCCAATAAATAAATTTGAAGAAAATGTTCCAATGAGAAAAATGAGCTATTATTTGTTAGAATTAGATGAAAATTGCAGTTGTTTATTGAATTTAAATAAAAAACATAAAATGTTAATTAAGTATAATTTGACAACAAATTTTAGCTAAACCTAAAAATTTCTAGAAAATGTACAACTGGATCTTTACAAATTTAGTGAAATTAATTTTAATACTAGTTTTATTTGACGGAAACAGTCATTTTTTAGTTTGAGGTTATGTTAATGAAAAGAACCTCCTTAAATTCTTAAAAAAATGTTCTCTATTTCATAAAGAAATTCCTATTTGAAATAAAAAAACTCTTGATATCTCAAAAGACATTTCCTCAAAATTTCTTGAAACCTATGTTTTATATTTTTTATAAAAGATTTAATAGTTTCTAATTCCTTTGAATTTAATATATGGACATTTGAAAGGATGCATGGATAAAAATGATATAAAATTTTTGTTTTGTAAAAATTTGACATTTAGGAATGTCGAATTTACCTAAGCCAGATTTATAAATAATCTTTTGTTTTTAAATTTTAAAAAACAATAGGTACAACATGTCTTTTTTTTAAAATTCATTTTTTTATTTGAAAAAAACTTGAAAATTCATTTGATAGAATGAGTTTAAAGTACATTCTATATACTACTAAAGCAATAAATCTCACTTATCATAATATACTCAATTGACATAAAAATCATATTGTATAAATTCCATTTAGCATAAAATTCAGTTGGCATAAATCCCATTTGTCAAAAAACCCATTTGGCATAAAGTTTTAATTAAGAATATTAAGATAAAGAAAATTTTCTTTAGGATAGTGAACATTTTATGCCAAATGGTTGTATTGTAAATAGGTTTTATGCGAGGTTTTATGCCAAAAAAGTTTCATGCTAAAAAAGATTAATGCCAAATGGGATTTATGACACTTGAGTTTTATGCCAAATGAAATTTATGCCAATTGAGTTTTATGCTAAATGAGATTTATGACAAATGAGATTTATGCCAGTTGAATTTTATGCCAAATGTGTTTTATATTAATTGAGTGTTTTGTCAATTGAGTTTTATGCCAAATGAGTTTTATGCCAAGTAGCCTTGACGTCAAATGGATTTTATGCTACTTTAGTTTTATGCCAATTGAGTTTCATGCCAAATGAGTTTTATGCTAATTTAGTTTTATGCCAAATAAGATATAAGCCAATTGAGTTTTATGCCAAATGAGTTTTATGCTAAATGAGATTTATGACAAATAGGATTTATAAAAGTTGAATTTTATGCCAAATAAGTTTTTATATCAGTTGAGTTTTATGTCAACTGAGTATGACGCTTAATGAGTTTTATGCCAAATAGGCTTGATGTCAAATGGGGTTTATGCTACTTTAGTTTTATGCCAAATGGGATTTATGACAATTGAGTTTTATGCCAAATGTATTTTACATCAATTGAGCTTTATGTCAGTTGAGTTTTATGCCAAATGAGTTTTATGCGAAATAGTCTTGATGTCAAATGTATTTTATGCTACTTTAGATTTATGCCAAAAGGAATTCATGCCAAATGAGTTTTATGCCAAATGAGAATTCTGCCAAATGGGTTTTATGCTACTTTAGTTTTATGCTAAATGAGATTTATGCTGATTGAGTTTTATGCAAAATGAGTTTTATGCTAAATGAGATTTATGACAAATGGGATTTATATCAGTTGAATTTTATGCCAAATGTGTTTTATATCAATTAAGTGTTTTGTCAATTGAATTTTATGCCAAGTAGGCTTGATGTCAAATGGATTTTATGCTACTTTAGTTTTATGCCAATTGAGCTTTATAGAAAATGAGTTTTATGCTAAATGAGATTTCTGACAAATGGGTTTTGTGCTAATTTAGTTTTATGCAGAATGAGATTTAAGCCAATTAAGTTTTATGCCAAATGAGTTTTATGCTAAATGAGATTTATGACAAATAGGATTTATAAAAGTTGAATTTTATGCCAAATGAGTTTTTATATCAGTTGAGTTTTATGTCAACTGAGCATGACGCTTAATGAGCTTGATGCCAAATGGGTTTTATGCTATTTTAGTTTTATGCCAAATGGGATTTATGACAATTGAGTTTTATGCCAAATGAGATTTCTGCCAAATGGGTATTATGCTACTTTAGTTTTATGCCAAATGAGATTTATACTATTTGAGTTTTATGCAAAATGAGTTGTATGCTAAATGAGTTGTATGCTAAATGAGATTTATGTCAAATGGGTTTTATGCTAAATGAGATTTATGGCAAATGGGTTTTATGCTACTTTAGTTTAATGCCAAATGGGATTTATGCCAGTATAATTTTATGCCAAATGAGTTTTTATATCAGTTGAGTTTTATGTCAATTGAGTATTACGCCGAATGAGTTTTATGCCAAATAGGCTTGATGTCAAATTTGTTGTATGCTACTTTAGTTTTAGGCCAAATGGGATTTAACCAATTGAGTTTTGTGCCAAATAAGTTCGATGCTAAATGTGGTTTATGAAAAATAGGATTTAGGCTAGTTGAGTTTTATGCAAAATGAGTTGTATGCTAAATGAGATTTATGTCAAATGGGTTTTATGCTAAATGAGATTTATGGCAAATGGGTTTTATGCTACTTTAGTTAAATGCCAAATGGGATTTATGCCAGTATAATTTTATGCCAAATGAGTTTTTATATCAGTTGAGTTTTATGTCAATTGAGTATTACACCAAATGAGTTCAATGCCAAATAGGCTTGATGCAAATGAGTTTTATCCTACTTTAGTGTTATGCCAAATTTGTAGACGGAACGGTTTAAAATGGTATGACCCGAATATAAGCTGTCTTTACCTTTTATAATAAAATGAGCTTAAAATTATGTTTGATCATCTTACCATCTATGAAAATAACACAATAAAAAGTTGTTTACAAATAATGTTTAGCATTTTTTTCCATTTTTTTATTTATTCTGCTGAAACGTCATTTTTCACTTTTTGTTTCAGTTCAATATTAAACCTGATATTAAAAAAACTGAACGTCCAGTGGCATGATACCAAGGGCAATAAAAGGCAAGGTGTTTGAAAATCTAGGTAAATTTCGTCACGAGATAAAAGCAATATTCAACTCCGGCTGCATAAATACTGAAGTATCGGGCAGGTGTGAGGGACATTATAGATCTTGATAGGTTGAAAAATAACGCGACACGGTGAAGAAGTAAAGAGCATGAATGAAAAGAATTATTCCTGTTTTCTTATAACCGCAAAGTACGTAGTTTCAGGTCTTTTCTTCGCAAGCTGACAATGACGCTTTCCTTCGTCAGATGGGGGGAATTCTGTTCCCGTCGGATTCGGTCTATCTGCGCGATGATCGCGGCACGGATAGATCAGACGAAAAGTGCCGGGTGGTACACAGCCTCCCGCAGCCCTTGACTAATCCGAGTTCGTCTCGGGCGCTCACGAGTCACAGGAGTATATATCCCAGGTCAGAAAAGATACCCGAACCTCGTTCCGGTAGTTTTTGTCCATCTGCGTCCTACAACTCGGCCTTGGTCTCTATATTGAAGATGAAACGAGATACACGGCGAATACAAAACTCACTTACCAATTTGCCTCATGGACCAGCATCAGCAAAACTCTCTCTCAATCTATATAAAACTTGGTCTTTATTCAGAGCGCGGATTCCGACACGAAACACACGATTCACTTCTCGATGACTAATTCTCTCCAGAGGTCACTGAAAGAAAAAAAAAATCGATTCTCTCATTATTAAAAGGATCCGAGTCACAATCAACAAAGGAGTGTGATACTCAAAAAAACAAGTTCTCGTTATTTGAATGGTTTTAATTTCTTGAAGATTAGATCCACGAGAAATGAATTTTCTCGGGATTGGCAAAAAATAGAGAATAAAAGATAACAGGGAAGTGTGAATAAAACGGTTTTAATCAAGACTTAGTTCGATTTGAATTCAGAGTGAATATTCCGAGGGGCTTTTCACTCAGGAAATCTGGGAATCAGAGATTTTTTGATTCTGTTTTTGTCCTTAAGATTCTTGCTGATTTGAATTGATTCCCAGATTGATTCCTAAGATTTCCTTGGGATTCTCAGTGATTCTCAAGACTACCTACCTACTGCCAAGACCGAATTCAGCTTCGGCTGAATTCGGTAAGAATCGGGTATCGGCTTTTAAAATGTTTGTGCAGGCAAGTGCATGTTTGTGTGTCGCAGAATACATGAAGATCATAAAGTATTAAGTGTTTCTGTAAATCAATAAAAATAATTGGTAAAATTATTATTTGCGATTATATTTATATTAAAATAAACAAAATAGTTTGTATAGTTACTATAAACAAGGTGCTTTAGATTATTCACAACATATAACCTTAAATTTCTAACTAAAACAGTACATATTTTCATGTATTTTTTGTTTATTATGGAACATGAAACCTCGCATAGAACACGCCTGTAAAAACTTTATTTCTTTTTTCAAAAAGGTAAAACAATAAAATGTTAAGATAAGGAAAATACCTAGTATTGAACTGTTATAAAATTAAAAATCACAAAACTAGTCATTCGTAGCTTAAGGGAAATTTTGATAAAAACTAACATATTCACAGAATTAGATTTATGTATTCTCCACATTAATTATATCTGCAATATCGCATTCTTCTAGTTAAAATTGTGGCAAAGCATGTAGCCAAAACAAAAACAGATCAACATAACCTGAGAGTAATGTCAGTTAGGATGGTTGAGAAAGAATAGAAAGAATCGTTAAACTTCGGACTTAATCGTCAATAGTCGACTTTCATCTAAACGTTAGTAAGTGTGAGTGCAATACACACTGAGAAAACTTCAATAGGATTTCTACACAGATTTCCATAAGATTACCATTAAGATTTCTTTAAGATTTTTTTGACGCTAAAATTAAGAAATCCATGATTCTTGAGTGAAAAGCCCCTCGGAATATTCTTTCCTTTGATATATATTTATTTGAAATTTTTATAGCTGAAAAATTGTGTACAAATGAATTTTTTTCAATAAATAACAATTATAGTAGAATGTAATGTAAAAATTGGTTTTTATTTCACTTTAACTGACATCTGTGAATAGGTATGTAGAAGTGCATTTTAAAGTTCAAATTGAAACAATGACTGCCTACTCACCTCTTAAAATTCTCATTTGAGCTTTCAAAAGTATTCGTAATTTTTTTCTATTGAATAAACATTTTCGTCTGATTTCAAAGGAAATAAAATAGTTCGATTATTCGCCACAATGAAAATTTTATTTCACTGAAAAGAACAGTATGTATTGTGTGTGAATTTATCTTCAAATGGATATGGAAGGCAGCTTTTCACAAGTCATAAATGAAACATTGTATTCAAGCAAAAAAAAAGCTGCCCACACTTTTTTATCAGAATTTGGTATTTTTATGAATTTTTCATGAACAAATTCAAGTTCACAATAGTGTGAAATATCAAGTTCTTTTTAGTAACAATGCCCAGCTAATTTCCCGCATATACCTTCACTGAATGGTACTTTTTTATTATATTATTTTATTTAAATTGTTTTATCATTTTATTAATTGTTTTAAAAAACTCTTTCATGTACGAATAATCGCGCAGATATATAAAAAAACAGAAATATCCGTTTTTAGATATTCTATTACCGAGTGAATAGTAATATGAAATTACAAAAATTATTAAAGTCGTTAAAATGTTGGGGCGATTTTACAAGTGTCAAGTTTGCATTAAACACTTTCTTTATGTAAGTATAATTCATAAATAACGACATTATAAATAATCAATTCTAAGGAGTGTAAATGTGATTTCAAATTGCAATTTCAATGTTAGAAGTAGTATTAAATTGCGCGAACCTATTGAAAGATTCTACGACCTATTTATGTGTCAGTGTGCGATTTCAGTGTTACGTATATTTTAACGATCAGCAAACACGCTATTCAGTTACATGGATTTCAAATTGTTCTTCCGTCGCTAAAGTGCTGATTTATGTATCTTTTAGCCCCCAGCTTTGTTTTTGTTGTTAAAAAAACAAAACAATAAAAAAAACGTATGTTATCTCGCGATTCGCGTGTTATTAATCTAAATGGTTTGTTTCTGTTTATTGCTTAGAGCTTTTTTTTTATTATTGCATGTTTTGTATTTTATCATTAATAAAAGTACCAGAGACCTTTCATTGAATCATATTACGTGGGGTAACATTAAAAACGGACATTCTCAATGCGAATTTTTACAGTTATTGTTGACAATTTAAAGAAAAAAATTTATAGGGGAGAACCGGACAAAGTGCCTATGTAAAAGTTTGGAGTAAAAAATAATTATTTTTATATTATTTATCGCAGATTTAAATTAATTTTTTTAATTTAACATTATTTTTGTCATTTTGCAATTATTATCTTCAATTTTTAATCATATTCATAATTTTTAAATTAATTTCCTGAACTTTCAAACATTTCAAATAATATTGTTCAATTTTCATTTCTCTTTATTATTTTGTCATGATTTTCTCCATCTTTTAATATTTTCATTATTTTTCAATTAACTTTTTAAATTTGCAGTTATTATCACAAATTTAGATTATTGACATCAATTTTCTATATTTTAAACAATTTTTCAATTATTTTCTTTTGCTAGAAAATAAATTTTGCAATTTTTCTATTATTTTCCTCAATTTCTAATTATTTGAACTATTTTTGCATTATTTTAAAAAATTTCAATTATTTATCTGAAATTTCAATTATTGTTTTCATCAATTTTCGATTATTTCTGCGATTTGTTAATAATTCTCTTTAATTAAAATTTTTAAAGTAATTTTGACATTATTTTACTTCTGAAATATATATTTTATGGTTTTTTCAATTATTTCCCCCAAATTTTATTTACTGATATCAATTATTCATTTTTAAATTATTTTCATCATGTTTCAATTTTTTTTCTCAATCTTAAATTATTTTCAGAATATTTTAATTACTTTTTTCAATTTTTAATTATTTTCCTCGATTGTTAATTATTATTCACATTTTCTAATATTTTTAAATATTTTTCTAAAATTTTAGTTATTTTCACCAATTTTCGATTATTTCTGCGATTTGTTAATAATTCTCTTTAATTAAAAATTTTCAAGTAATTTTGTAATTATTTTCTTCCTTCAAACATATATTCTATGATTTTTTCAAATATTTCCCTCAAATTTTATTTACTGTTTTTAATTTTTCATATTTAAATTATTTTTATCATATTTCAATTTTTTTTCTCAATCTTAAATAATTTCAGCATATTTCAGTTAGTTCTTTCAGTTTTTATTTATTTTATTATTTTTCATATATTTTCCTCGATTGTTAATTATTGTTCTCATTTTTTAAAATTATTTTTTAAGATTTTTTTCTAAAATTTCTTTTAAATTTTCTCTTTTTTAAATTTTCGCTTTCTAAATTTTCTTCAATTTTTAATTATTTTCATTTGTTTTCATAATTTCCAAATTTTTTTATTAATTATCGTAAATTTGAATTATTTTTAGCGTTCTTCAATTCTTTTCTCCACTTTTTAGTTATTCTGATTTTTTTCAATTGATTTCTAAGATTTTCATGTATTTTTCTCAAATTTCAATTATTTTTTCTATATTTAAAAAAAATTCTGTAGTTTTTTCAATTATTTCACTTAAATGTCATTTATTTTTTACAACTTATCATTTTTTGTATCAAATTTCAATTATTTTCTTTAAATTTCAAAATTTAAAAACATTTCTCTATTATTTTCCAAAATTTATTTCCTTCAATTTTCAATTCTTTACATTTGTTTTATATTATAATTTCCAAGATTTTAAAATATTTATCTAACATTCCAACTATTTCATTCAATTTTCAATTAATTATATAATTTTTTTTTTCTTCAATTTTCAGTTACTTACTTTCGTCCTTTTTCTCGTTCTTTTTCAGAATTTCCAAAAAGTTTTTACTTATTTTTCTTTAATTAAAACTTGTCCTCTTCAATTTTAAATTATGTTTATCTTTTTTCATTTATTTTCTCTAATTTTTAATTATTTTCTTTTATTTGAATAAACTTGTGAAAGTTTCAAGAATTTTCTGAAAATTTCTTTAACTTTAATTTATATAATTTATATTTGATCTATAATATCTCTTTTGAGGCTTAACTATGTAATTATTATTACTCCGAAAGGTTGTTTACAGCCTGTATAATTTGATAAATAAATAAATAAACTTTCCTTTTTAAAAATATTTTATGTAAGTTTTTCAATTATTTTTTCAAATTTTAATTATTTTTTTTAATTTCAATTCATTTATCTGAATTTTTAATAATTTTTTTTCATTTTTAAATTATTTTCTCTAATTTTTCATTATTCAATTGTTTTCAATTTACTTTTAAGATTATCAAGTATTTTTCTCAAATTTAAATTATTTTCTTTATGTTTAGAACACGTCTATGGTTGTTTGCATTACTTTCCCCAGTTTGTAATTGATTTCATTATTTTTTTTCAATTAATTTGCAAAATTTGCAATTATTTTGTTTAATTTAAATTTTTTTTTGCAATTCTTTTTAATTCTAAAATAATCTAAATTTTGTCGTAAATAAATATTTATTTTATGTATATAAATTGATTTTTAAATATTATATTTAAAATATTTATAATTGTTGATAACACAGGATATAGAAATTATAAATTACTACAATTATTACTTTGCCCCTTAACAGTCTCGCCACTGGATGGAATTAAACTAATTATTTTCAATTTTAAGACTCATTTTTATAAATGTAATCAAGGTATTTAGAAAGTTAAATGTTCAAGGATTAAGGTATTTCTCTCGCAGTTATACTTGAAAAAATCGATTTTCTATGGATTTTCTTTAAGAAGGAATGAAACAGACAGTCTGAAAAAAAGTTAGTCCAAATGCATTTTTTTGATTTTTGAACTAGAACACTCATATTTTCTTGTAATATTTTTCAGTGGAAGTGTGAACAATTATATTTTTAACATAATGAGTAATTAAAAATTGCAAATTGATGAAAATTAAAAAAAATTCTATGTACTAGAAATTCAGGATGATATAACGTTATATTTTTGTAAATTTCTAGCACATAGAATTTTTTTTAACTTTCATCAAATTGCAATTTTTAATTACTCATTATGTTAAAAATATAATTGTTCACACTTCCACTGAAAAATATTACAAGAAAATATGAGTTTTCTAGTTCAAAAATCAAAAAAATGCATTTGGACTAACTTTTTTTCAGACTGTCTGTTTCATTCCTCGTTAAATTATGAGAAAACGTTATTTTATATGTGCCTAGTATCTGGTTAAAATTTCAGGAACATTTACCGTCTAAAATTCGAGATTTTCATATTCGAAATTTCAATTTTACATGCAAAAGAATAAAATTTGAAATTTCGAATATTAATATCTCAAATTTTAGACGGTAAATATTCCTGAAATTGTAACCAAATACAAGGCACATATAAAATAACATTTTCTCACAATTTAAAAAAAATCCATAAAAAATCGAGCCAGTATCATTTTGACACATGACTTAATTTTAGATTGTTATATTGTACAGAATGGAAATGTTATTTTGTACAACTGCTAAATGTTATTTTGTACAGTTTTGAAAAATGAATTTGTTATTTTGTACAATTTTTTAAAAAAGCAATAAAACATTGGAAGTACAATATTTTAGCTTTTTTAAAGAATTGTACAAAATAACAAATTCATTTTTCAAAATTGTACAAAATATCATTTAGCAGTTGTACAAAATAACATTTCCATTCTGTACAATATAACAATCTAAAATTAAGTCATGTGTCAAAATGATACTGGCTCAAAAAATCGATTTTTTCAAGTATAACTGCGAGAGAAATACCTTAATTTAAAAAAAAAAACTATTCATTTTTGAGTCTATATAGCTATCAATTGTTTTGACTAACTTTTTTTGCAATTTTAATCGCTTTTAAGTTTCTAAAACAGTGATTGAGGGGAGCCAGTATCATTTTGACACATGACTTAATTTTAGATTGTTATATTGTACAGAATGGAAATGTTATTTTGTACAACTGTTAAATGTTATTTTGTACAGTTTTGAAAAATGAATTTGTTATTTTGTACAATTTTGTAAAAAAGCAATAAAACATTGGGAGTACAATATTTTAGCTTTTTTAAAAAATTGTACAAAATAACAAATTCATTATTCAAAATTGTACAAAATATCATTTAGCAGTTGTACAAAATAACATTTCCATTCTGTACAATATAACAATCTAAAATTAAGTCATGTGTCAAAATGATACTGGCTCATTGAGGGATATTGTTACTTGACAGAAAATTGTAATTAATTTTTAAGCTTTTAAATTACGAAAACCAAACTATCCAACATTCTCCAATATCAACGAGAATTCAATATTTCTGAATTAATAATCTTTCTTGGCTTTGATTTTTATTTTTCAATCACTCGAATGTCTTTATTTGATTTATTCGAATATTTTTGCAGCAGGTACACAGAGCAGTCTGAAGTGTCCGAGCAAACGAAGCTACATAATACCCGCACATACATGTCAAACATCAAAAGAAACAAGAGAGCGTGAGAGTGAGAGGGAAAATCAAACCTGTCGGTACATAGATGGAGGCGCGGTCATAATTCAATATTTGTTCAAGTTAGCGGATGGCGCCGGCAAAGTCCTGCGGAGTGGTTCGTTTGAACAACCATTAGTTTATACATGTACCTATACTAATTGCCGTTTTAAGTTGTAGACAATCGCAGCTTGCGCGCTTTACAAATTCCTCAACGCTCCGACAGGACAACGGAAGTCTCGATTTATATTTTAAAATCCACTGACCCTAGCAGCTGCCAGAAAAAAACTGCAAATTTTTAATCTTTAGTTAAACACGACGCTAATGGTTTTAAAATTGTTAAAATATTGAAAACTTTCTTTATACTTAAAAGTAAGATGAGAGGGATGTTTAAAAAAAACCAAATTACAAAATTGCTCATTCTATAGATGTTTTTAATAAGGGCTCTGTGAAAAGGCGATTTTTGAATTAGAATTTTTTTTTTTAATTAAAAGTATAAAAAATGTTGATAGCACTGATTGTATTTTTAGACGAACAGTATAGCGGTAGAATACTTGGTTACAATTTTTAACAAAAATTATTGTTAAAAATTAAATGTTCTTTCTAATTGTTTCAAGCAAATTTTTTTAGAGTTTCTTAAAAAATTAGTTTCAATTCCAATTCTACATATTAAAACTATTAAAATTACTGGATTTAGATATGATTAATATAAAAATAGAATTTAGACAGGGTGTTTCAATTTAAGGTATACATATAATTTTTTTTAATTTTCCTTTTTTTTTGTAATGTATACTGGTTCTAAGAGTATAAAGCTATTTTTATAGGTGATATTTGTAAGAGTATATAAAAAGAAATAAATGTTATAAATAATAATTAATAATATTTATCATTTACCAACTAACTGTCAAATAGAAATTATGGCGACGGAGTGGAGTTTCTTATTTTTCCAATATATACTAGTTTTAATATAAAGATAAACAATTTTTATTGGTTATATTCGTGAAATTTTATAAAAAGAAACAATTGCTTTACTAATTATTTATATTTATAATTTAACTACTATAATATAAATACATAAACTGCGGCAACGGAGTGGAGTTTTTAAGTGACAATATTCATCATAAAATTTAGAAAAGCACTTAAATTTTTTTATTTTATTTTTTTTTTTTGAGAAAAATCTCTTAGTAATTATACGTGAAACATCACTCTACACCTTTTTAATGCTTTATTTTACTGTACACTGTAAAAAAAGTCTTACTTTAAGACAGAAAAGATGTCTTATTTTAAGACGCAACATTTTTAAGACAGCTTTTTTGCTGCATATTTAGATTTTTTTTGCCTTAAATTGTGCCCAAAAAAATTAAAAACTTCAAATTTTCATAAAAACGTGAAGTACTAATCAATTTAAAAAGGTAAATTTGTAATAAATTATTGTAAATTCATCATGATTAAGATAGTATTTTTTACACAAACATTTATATAGCAGGGCTTGTTGAATTCAAGACACGTCTTAAATTAAGATTATCTTTTTACAGTGTAAACATGTTTGTTTCAATTTATCACTTATATTCGTACTTGGCGACGGAGTGGAGTTTAAAGTGAATAAGTGATGCGCACAAAACTAATTTAATTTTCTAAAATAAAGTTACAAATATTTTGCATTGACAGTTTATAGATTAAACGCAGAATTTAAATAAGTATTCTTCAAAGTCGGTTTCATGATATTAAAACAGAAATGAATAATTCTTTTTTTAATTGAAATACGTAATTAAAATATTATAATATATCGAACATTATTTTTCAAAATACAATTCTTTTTTATTTTTAACAGTAAAAATGTTCTGAACGATTAATTTGACCGTTTTGAGAGAATGGTTCATAAAATTCTAGTTATTTATCTTCGATTCTAATTATTTATCTTTAATTCTAGTTATTTATTTATTTGCAAGTAGTTTTTCTTTAATTTTTAGAAATTCATTTTAATTTCTAGTTTTTTTCACGAATTTATTGGTTATTTTCGACACTTTCGTATTTTTTTTCTATAGCAATTTTTTGCACATGTTTGTTATCATTTTAATTTTCCATTTTTTTATGACTTTCTACTAATCACTCTTCTTTTCTACTTATTTATTGACTTAAAACATTTTTCTCTATTTCAAAAATATATTTTTTTCAATTTACAGATATTCTGAATAAGAACTTTCTAGTTTTTTATAAAGTCCTACATTTTCATGTTAATTATCAACTTCCTAATAACCTTTTTTCTTTTTAAGTTACTTGTATTATTTTGCAAGGATTTTTTAACTTTCTTATTAAGACTTTCTCGAGGACTTTTTCTATATTTTTGGTGGACTTTTTAAAATTTCTAATAAATTTTTCATTTTTTGACATTTTCTTAAATGTTAAATTATTTTCTTCTTTCTGGTATAACTTTTCTAATATCTTTACTTTTCAGATGTTATTTTTTTTGAGGAGTTATTAGTTGTTTTTTTAATTTTTTTAGTCATTTTTAGAAATTTTGTAGTAAATCTTTAAAATGTTAAAGTATTTTTTAATTTACAGTAATTTTTGTATATTCTTTAGTTATTTACTGACTGTGAACAATTTGTTTTTACTTTCTAATTACTTTTATAATTTCTAGATAATGTAAATAAATTTTCAGTTATTTTATTCATTTTCTAGTAATATTTCCTTGTTTTCAAAAAATTTCTAGTAACTTTGAGAAATATTTGTTACTTTCTAGTAATGTTTCTTTACAATTTAGTAATTTTTCTACTCTCAAAATCTGAATTAGACAGTAATGACTAATTATTAGTAAAATCGTGACTAAGGTATTGTTTCCGCAATTAGTGAAAAATAACTAAAAAATCGTTAAAATTTGACTAATTGAATTAGTATAATTTTGGCATAACTTAAAAATGAATTTAACTAATAATTAGTTACTTTTTACTAAATTATTAGTATAAATATAACAATTTAAATTAGTGACTGTTTAGTTTTTGCTTTCAATTTAGTTATTTTTGACTTATTCGAATTCAGAGAGTAGGGTTTTTCTTAAATATTTATAGTGTGAAATTTTATTTTCCTGAAGTTATCTGAACTTTTATTTGAATGGAATTTTTTCCATCGGAATATTTTCAAAAATAACTTTTGAACCCAAAAAATATAAAAAAGGAATTCAATTCTCGGAATAACCAAATCACTTTTTTAGTATGCAGAACATTATTTTTGGTCTTTGAATTTGGAGAATGCTAAAATAATAATTTCGTTCATTTGAACGTTCAGAACTTAAAGTTCATGACATATTTTATACTCTGTCATTTTTAAATTCTGCAGTACTTTATTCTCATTACATAGGTTCCGTAAGCCCTGGTTTCAAAATTTAGCGTTTTTATGCCTTTATTAATACCAAAACAAAAGACCTTTTTTGGTAAATGCATTATCAAAAAAATATATAATAAAATACAATTAATTTATAAAACTTGATGTTTAACAATGTGTTGAAAAAAAGGTTTTAGACGCTATATTGACAAAACCTTTTTGCCGAGTGATGAAGTTGCAAACCATTGAACGCTGTTTTCAAAAATGAGCTGCAACCTCACAAGCACTTTAAGTTTAGCGAGAAAGCACTTTTCTCTGGTAGGTTAAGTTTTAAAGTTTAAATATCTTCCAAGTGGCTGAGTATATAGTGAGAACACTTAAGGAACCCGGGATCCAGAAGAAGTGCTTGAAAAAACTTTCCAATTTTCATTATCGTCTATTATTTAACGATTTTCGTCTCAAATATGCTAAACAGCTATATGAGAAAGGATTGAGCCGAGAAAGGGTATAATATTATTTTAATCACAAAGACTTAACACGATACTTAGCTGCTTTGAATGACGTAACAAAGAATTTATTGACTCAACGAGAGATATTTTCCGGTAGTCTATTTATTTTATTCCTATTTGTTACACGACTAATATAATGTATTCAAATTACAAGCGGAGCTGGTCTCCTATTAAAATAAATTACAAAACCGTTATTAAATTCCCTTGGGCTGCACGTGATTAAAACAATGATTATATCAAAGATCGTGGAAGTTGCTATCTTCATTTCGATGATATTCGCTAACCTGTCGACTCGCCCACATAGAAAATGAATGTGCATAAATTTTCTGTCTTCGATATATATAGTGTATGTGGTTCCGGAAGCGAGATCATGCACCGAGCAAAATGAGAGAGGCGCGCATCTGCGCACCCTTAAAAATGTCCAATTGTTTGCTTAGTCCGAAAAGGCGATGGGTTCACCGATTTGTAGTGCTCCGCATATTGGCACAGCTCATGAATTTGCTAGTCCTCTATGGTCCCTTTGCCACACACAAACACACACACACATATATATAGATATATATAAAAGCCCTGTATAACCACACGTTGCAGGGATGTTTCAAACAAAATATGCAGCTACCGTTCAAACTGTTTGTACAATTGCTCAAGTCTTACTTTTTCCGCTCCATACTTTTTTATATAAGAAAATCGGATGAAATTAAGTGATTATTATTTATTGTTACACATAAAAGAAAATCTTTTTTGTTTTCTTCACCTGATCCTGACGCCAATATAACAAGAAAACTTCCATCTTTCCAACCAGTATTATATTAAGGATCAATACAAAGTAACTTCAAAATGAATCAAATTATTTATTCATGTGGAAAAAAATTTAGCTGATGTTACAAAATTAGAGAAAATTTATTTAGGTACAGGTCTCGGACTCAATTCTGAAATGAAAAATAGTATATCCTATATAAGAAATCAAGCAGATATAAGCCTGTTACGCAGTTTAAAACTGTTTGTCCGTTACGGGAGAGAGACAAAGACAGTAGGAAGCTTAAGATAAAGTTTGGTTTGGTTGTTCGATAGAGACGAAGGAATGAATGTAAAAAAGACAGGTTTTTTCTACTTCCAGTTAACATTAAGCTGTCTGTCACCTGCTTTAGGACAAATTGAAAAACGAGTAAATAAATTGGCTATTAAAAAACTAGAATAAAATAATTATTGAAAAATTGGACAATTGTCACGTAAAATTTTGAAAATTGGAAGATTGGCAAATTAATAAATTGGTTAAACTGGTAAATTGATAAATTAGGAATTTGGTTATTGGAGAATTGATAAAGTAAAAAAATTGGTAAATTAGAAAAGTAGGAAATTAGAAAAATTGGTAGACTGATAGATTGAGAAATTAGAAACTTGGTAATTACACTGAGAAAATAAGTTACTAAATATAACCAATTTTTGATTAAATGTAGCCAAGAGAGGTTGTTGATATAGCACCTGCAAAGCACTTTGTTTATTATTAGCCGTTTAAATGCTACTGTTAACCTTGAAGTTTGGTTGTGATCGCCGGTATCTTGTTTGTTTTGTACCGAGTCCCTTAACCTAGAAATTGGCTATAGGCTTATTTTCTCAGTGTAGAAAATTGGCAAATTAGAAAACTGGAAAAGTGGTTATTGTAAAATTGGAGAAACTGGAAATTGGAAGATTGGCAAATTAGAAAATTGTTTTAACTGGTAAATTGAGAAATTGGAAATATGGTTATTGGAGAATATTGATAAAGTAAAAAAATTGGAAAATTAGGAAATTAGAAAAATTGGTGAACTGGTAAATTAAAAAATTGGAAATTTGGTTATTGGAGAATTGATAAAGAAAAAAAATTGGAAAATTAGGAAATTAGAAAAATTGGTAAACTGGTAAATTAAAAAATTAGAAATTTGGTTATTAGAGAATTGATAAATTAAAAAGATTGGTAAATAAGTTTAAACTGGTAAATAGAAAAATTGGAAATTTTGTTATGGGGAAATTGCAAATTAAAGAAATTGGAAAATTGGTAAAATTGAAAATTGGACAATTGGAAGTTCTGGTATTAAAAGTATCATGAATTGTTAAAAAAAGTTGCAAATAGTCGCTAACAATTTAAAGCAAAGTATCCAATATCAAATTGTTATTTTTAAATTCCAGAATTTTCTTGATAAAAGATTAAATTTTTACGGATTTGTATTTTTTATTTTAATAATTAGTCAAAATACCACTAAAATGAAAGGGACTTAAAAAAATACAGTTTTAAAAAAGCGGTTTAAAAAGTCAATGAATCTAATTTTTATCTAGAATTTTGAACAGGGGCGTAGCCAGGGGGGGGTCACATCCCCCTCGAAATCGAAAAATTCTATTGAAAAAAGGTCTTTTTACGCAAAAATTTTTTCAAAACCCCCCCTGAAACGTAAAAAAATTTCAAACCCCCCCCCCCGAAATTTTTTTCTGGCTTTGCTCCTGATTTTGAACAATATATAAAGGGACGTACACAAATTACATAATCCATTTTTTAGAATTTTTGACTCCCCCTTACCCTCTGAAATTTTACTAAGATCCATTTATTCTTAATTTTGATCAAAAATATGTTTTAAAGGCATTTTCTTAACTTAATTAAAGTAAAATTTTTATTAGATAAAATATTTACAGTATATTTTTAAAAGAAGGTAACATAGATTAGTAATTTATAGTAATTTTCATTACAGTCTTAAAGACATATATCAGTTAAATCTCTCTTTAAATTTAGTTCAACAAAACGTGTTTTCTTTAAAATAAAAAAATAATTACGTAAGATTTCGCAGAAACCCCCCACCCTTTAATGGTTTACCTTATTTGTGTACGACCTCTAGTTTGTTTTTTTAGCTACTTGTAATACTAAAGGGAGTCAAGATAAAAAGTTTCGTTATTGTGTAAAAAGTTATTTTGAACTTTAACACCAAAAAGTGTCTAAAAATGAAAAATCCTCGAAAACTTATACAAAAGTTTTAAATTGAGTCTAGAAATCTGAAAGAATAAAAAACCAAACAAGAAAAAAAGTAAGGTATGAAAAAGAGATACAAGAATAAAATACAGTAAGAAAAAGTACAAAAAAAATAATGTATAAGAAAAAAGGAAACCTTTACAAAATTGTAAAGACTGATTTTGAACAATATTATTGTGAAAATCAATTTAAAAAATCAACGAAAAGGAGTAGATATTCTACTAAATGAAAATTTATGAAATAAAGAAAACAAATTTGCGTTAATATTAAACCATTAAAAAAAATTAATGACACTTTTTAAATTAATAAAACTTATAAAAATTAATAAGATAATCAACGAAAATATTGAAAATTGAATTCAAATGTTATGAATACAGAAAAGGTATATGAAATGGACTGAAATAATTTGTGTATATAAATGAGAAGCCAAAAAAGAATCGTGATTAAAATATAACAAAAATATTTCCAGTGTAAGAAAGCTCAATTTATTATTGTTAATAAACAAATTTGAAGAAACCTTTTTATTTCAAAATATATTCTATGAATCTGAATTAGTGAAAAAATCGTCCAGAATATTCAAATTGTGAAATTCAAAGTTTGATCTCTTTCTTAGTTCCTTTTCACAAAACATTTTGCAAAATTCAAACATTTGCGAATTCAAATAGTGATATTTGACTAAAAATTAGTGGAAATTTTCAGTAGGTAATATTTACATTAGTGGACAACTTTTTACTAATTCAGATTTAAAGAGATGGAATCGGTATATGTATAGTATATGTATTTTTTTTATTATAAAAATCAATAATAAAATGTCCAAAAACAAAAATACATGAAATAAACTATAATATTTCTGTATAAAAATTTCTTAAAAAGTTAGTAAAATTATACAAATGAAAAAAATATATTTTGCTAAGAATAAAAATATGCCTGGACCTATATGCTTGAATCAATAATAAATTATTCTTGATTTAGAAATTTCTTAGTTTAGTTAAAGTCAAAATTTTCATTTTTTCTATTATGCTCATCTTAAGAGTGTATAATATATTATTTTTAGTTTAAAATTTAAAATTAATGAAGGATATAATATGTTGCATTTTGCGTCGAAATTTTATAATTATTAAAGAAATTTACAATTTTAAAAATAAAAATGAAACATTTCTACAAACAAATTTATATTTATAAAAGGTCTTAGATTTTAATATTCTTCTTTTTATTTAAACAATACTACTTGGGACAAAAGCAATCTGATCTTTTTAAAATTTAATGTTACTTGAGATATTTTAATATTTTATCATTTATTTGTTGTTTAGAGCATTTTTTGTACTTGGCAATGCATCCACTGTTCTAAACTTTTTTCAGTGTATTTACTCTCTAAACTACTAATTTATTTAGTCAAAGTAATTTTAGGTTATGTTAAACTACTTAAAGAATTAGTAGATTTCTATTTATTGATAACATTAGTTATTTTTACTATTTAATTAGTTAAATGTAACTGTTTTTTACTATTAATTAGTTATTTTTTACTAATTGAAAAAGAGAAAACTCGTTCAGGATTTTAACCCCTAAATAGTAGTATTTGATTAATTCATATTTAGAGAGTAACATGAAAACGGTTGTAACTAATGAATTAGTGATTTCTTACTAAAATCTCAATAGAAGAATTACCATTTGAAATAGTAACCATGTTTACACTCTATGAAATAAGTAGTTTTTAACTAATTGAGATTTAGAAAGTATTCTCTAATTCTGAATTAGTTTTAAATCGGTCACTAATTCAAATTAGTACAAATTTTAAATAATTTTTTAGTCAAATTCCACTATTTGAATTAGTGAATTTTTTCACCGATTTTTCACTAATTTAGATTAAGAGAATACTTAAACATTATTCTAGTGATTATTTACCGCACTTTTAGTCAAAAAAGTTTTATTAAAATAGTAAACAGCTAAATATTACCTGTAAAAAGTATCAAAAATATTGTCACGTGAATCCCAAGGCCTGTATTTATCAACAAAGTATAAAAAAAATATTATTGACAGGAAATTTCCGTTGAAGCAAACATTATAAGTTTAAACTGAATTTATTTTCTTTGTCTGGCAAAAGTTATCAAATTTTATTCCATGACTCTTCAATTGTAGAGCAGAGGTAGAATAATTGTCAGAAGCTGTGACTGTGAGTTCTGTGGGAAAAACGTAGGACGATTCGACAAGGATAGAACCCAACACGTGTACAAGTCCATGACCAATTTAACCGGATACCTCGGGTCTCCACGGTGAATTTTTTTTTCAATTTGGATTTTAACGTGGACCGAGAGACATTTTGTCAATGGATTCAAGATCGTCAAGCTTGAGTCGCATCTTCTGATCTCACTTTGTTGTTTACGGAAGATGATACCAAGAAAATTTTCCAGGTGTTCTCCAGGGATACACTAACATTAATTTACGTCCTATAAAATGTAGAAGCTTCAAGATTGAAAATGTGATTCTCGAATAAAATCTTCAATCGATACGTATAAAGTGGGCGGAAAATAGTAAAAAGATAAGAAATTTTTATGCATAAGGGAAAGATAAGCTTGAACTAAAGTTACTAAAGTAAGGTGAAAGAATATGTTTATTAAAGGGTCGCAGTAGTAAAATATTTTTATATTGATCCTAGAAAGTATTTGCTTTTCTTTCATATAAATCTAACGAAGATTATGCACGGCAGATAGATAAACAAACATGGATCAAAAAGTATCCAGTTTCCTTGAATTATTCGAGGAGTTATTCAATTTTCTCTTTTCCTCTCTTGGATTAGTAATGCTCAAGAGCTCATGTATAAATGAAAGTTAAACCAATTTATTGGTAAAGTTTCTCCATTTTTTTTTAATAAAAATATTTCTGACAATATCTAATGTTTGGATGTAGAATGTCTAAAATTAATGGAAATTTTTCAATGATAAAGAATTCAATTAAGCTATATGTATAAGGCAATTAAAATAGTTATTAAATAACCCTTCCTGCAAAAATTTATCAACAACATTAAAAATTCCCTTGAACGAAAGCATGCAAATATTTATTTAGGATAATGAAAGACAAATATTTATTAGAGAAAAATGCGACGGGATTTAATAAAATTTTTGTTGATTAAAATGGAATTTTTCAAGTGTCCGGATTTACCAGCAGCGCAGATGAAAGAGTTTGTTTCCCGTAGATATTTTATTTTTCAGAAAAATATGCAAATAAAACTCGAATATGTACAAACGTTTAAATTAAAAAACACTTAATCAATATTGAAAATATTGAACTAATGCAAATTCATTAATTCTGCTGAATTTCTGTAAAAAATGTTTAAAAAAAGCAGAATAACTTTCAATAAAAATTAATTTCATCTTTTACCGAATAATAATGAATTGAAAACCTAAACGAGAAATAAAATATTATTAAATTATAGCATTTATTCTATTTATTATTTCACTTGTTATTTAATTTATTATTCTATAAATCAATCGAAAGAAGAGAGAAATTTGGACAAGTTTTACAAAAAATTGACATCAATTTATGACTTGAAAATGTTTTCATTCCAAATAAGTGCTCAACTTAGAACTGGTGATTTCAAATTGTAAGGAAGTCTTCTAGAAAACATATGGAAGACATCTTTCGCCTGTTATGTTGTTGAGAAGGCAAAAAGGAGTAATAAATGTGTTAAAGTTCAACGCTGTGAGAATGCGAGTGAATATAGGCTGACCTATTTCTATATTGCGCTTAATCCCAGATTCATAAATGCTTTTATACACTGAGGTAAGGCAAGCTTCTTAATTAACGTTCACATCTTCCTTGACAAGGAATGTACATAGAAAGGCCACAGAAATGGGTTTCGTCCTCTTTTATAAGATGTATAATCTAACCTCAGATGAAAGAAGAATTTTTGAAAAAAAACCCTTATTTACACAATTAAACATTTTTCGCGATTTATATAAATTCTTCGTTTTTCCTTTAGAAGAAAAAATGTCAGGAAGAAAAGAACTTACAAAAGAAACACAAACAAAAAAAAATTATAATAAAGGTAATAAGTCATACGAAAAATAAAAAAATTACGAAAAAAATAAATTGCCTCAAATGTTAATTAAGGAACTAGCAAAATATACATATACGTACATTTTAGAAATTAAACTATAATAATTAATAAAACAAATTGATAAATAATATTTATCCAATAAGGAGGGCTGCCAGTGGACTTGCAGATTGAAAATAGTGAAAAAAGACTTTTTAATTTAAAAAAGTGAGAAAATAATGAGTTTTTAAGGGAAAAAAGTGAGATTTTAAATAAAAAAGTGATTAAATAGTAATAGTTTTTAAATAAAAAACGTAAATAAGCAATATAGAGTTTGATATTACTGATATTAAATGGGGGGGGGGGCGGCAGCAGGAAAATCCATTCAAATTTCAACAATTCGAAAATCGCAAAAATAATTGAAATATATAGAAAATAATTAAATAATGACAAAGATAATTCAATTTGAAGAAAAAGTTGTAAATGACAAAACTAATTGAAAAATTTATTAAAAATCAGAAAATGATGACAAAAATTTATTTATTTAGTTATTTAGTAATTACAATCCCCGCAGTCCTATAATGGACCATAAATGGACCACAAAATTGAAACGAAATAATTGGAATTTGAAGTAAATAATTGAAAAATTTCAAAATAATTAAAGTTACAAAAAAATAATTAAAGTATGACAAAAATAACTAAAATTTAGAACAAAAGTTTGAGATTAGTATAAAAAAATTTAATTTTCGCTCAATAATTAAGATATTGAAGAAATAAGTAAAATGTAAAGAACTAATTGAATAATGACATAAATAATTATAAAAGCTGGTGTAAAAATTACACTTTTTAGACAATAGTTGAAAAACTGAAAAAAATAATAGAATTTTCAAAAAAGTAATTGAAATTTGAAAAAAATAATTTAAAAATATTAAAAAAATGCATGTGTGTAGAAACTAATTGAATAATGACATAAATAATCATTATAAAAGCTGGTGTAAAAATTACACTTTTTAGACAATAGTTGAAAAATTGAAAAAATAATAGAATTTTCAAGAAAATAATTGAAATTTGAAAAAAATAATTTAAAAATACCAAAAAAATGTAGATGTGTAGGAAATAGTTGAATAATGACAAAAATACCTGAAATTTAGAAAAAAGATTAATGAAAAATGAGAAATATATTCAAAAATAAAGTAAAAATAAAAAATTTAAAATTGTATTAAATTGTATAAAATAAAAATTGTATAAAATAATTAAAAAATTAACGATACAATTAAAATGTGAAGAAACTAATTGAATAATGACAAGAATAATTGAAAACTAATCTTAAAAATTTAATAAATTCATGACAATAATAAAAAGATTGAAGAAAATGACATTTAAAGAAAATAATTCAAAAATGTCAAAAATATTTGAATATTGACAAAAATAGTTTTAACTTGAAAAAATAATTTATAATTTTCAAAAAATTTAAAGTTTGAAGAAAATATACTTGAAAACTTGACAGAACAATTGAAATATTGAAATAAATAATTCAAAACTGATCTAAAAATTAACAAATTATAGACAATAATTGTAAAGTAAAAAATAAAATTATAAGATTGAGGAAAATAATTGAAAGTTGAAGAAATTAACTGAAGTTTGAAGACAATAATTCAAAAATGTCGAAAAAACTCAAATATGAAAAAAATAATTAAAGTTTCAAGAAAATAATTGAAAAAGGTGTAAAAAAATGAATAGATTCGTAACAATAATAAAAATAATGATGAAAATAATTGAAAACAGGTGTAAGAAATTTAGAATTTCTTGACAATAAAAAAAATTGAATAAAATAATTGCAATTTGTAAAAAATAATTCTAAAATGGCAAAAATAAAAAAGAGTATTATAAAAAATAATTGGAAAATAACAAAAATAATTGATTAATGACAAAAATAATTGAAATTTGAAAAAAATAATTGAATAATAACGAAAGTGAATTGAACTTGTGTAGAAAATTTGGAAATTGCTGACAATAATTTGAAGATTGAAGAACACAATTGAAATTTTACAAAAAAAAATTGAAAAGTTTCAAAAATAATTGAAGATACAAAAAGATAATTGAACAATAACAAAAGTAAATGTAATTTGAAAAAAAATAATTGATAACTGGTGCACAAAATTAAAAAAAAAATTTAAAGACAATACTTGAAAAATTGACCAAAACTTTGAAATCTTAAGAAACTGATTGAATAATGACATAAATAATTGAAAGCTGGTGTATAAATAAAAAATTTATAGATAATAATTAAAGTTTGAAAAAAATAATTGAAATTTGTTGGAATTAATTGAAAAACAATGTACAAATTTAATAAACTCATGACAATAATAAAAATAATAAAAAAAATGATTGTAATTTGTAGAAAATAATTGAAAACTAATATAATAAATTTAAAAATCCATGGCAATAAAAAACATTCAATTTATTTATTTATTTATTTATTTACGGGCTGAAGCCCATTACAATATAAAATTTAAAAATTTATTTCAAGTAACAATAAAATTAAAATTTGATATAACAATAATAATTACTATATTAAATATTAATAGGTCGTATTCAATAATTTAAATAAAATAATAATTGAAATTTGTAGAAAATAATTCTAAAATTGCAAAACTAATAGAAATATGAAGAAAATAATCGTAAAATGCAAAAATACTTGAATTATGACAAAAGTAATTTGAATTTGAAGGAAATTATTGATAATTAACAGAAGTAGAATAGAAACTGGTGTTGAAAATTTAAATATTCCTGGCAATAATTTAAAGATTGAAAAAAATAATTGAAATTTCCGGAAGTTTTTAAACTTGCAGCAAACTTGATGAAAGTTTCGGAACTTCAAAAATGGTTTAAAAAATTACAAAATAATTTAAACTGTATTTAATTTTTTAATTTTAATTTTTTTCAATAAAGTAAAATAACGTCATTTAAATTTTTAATAAATTCGACTATTTGACACTTTAAATTAATCTAAATTATTATTAAAATTCATATAAGTGTGTAAATTATAAATTATTGTTAGTCATAATCAATATCTTATCATTGAAGCTACCACATCTGCATATTTTGACTAAAAAATAAACAATTTTAAAATTTCCTGATGAAGAGAATCAAAATTAATGAAAAAGGCAGAGAGTAACTTCACTCTGGATTTTAAAACGTGGACAGAAAAAGATGAATAAATATAAAAACTAACCAACTTCACTTCAAGTTTTAAAACCTGGACAAATGAATAAATATAAATAGTAACAAACTTCAGGAGTTTACGGAGATTATTATTATTTAATAATTAATTAATTAAACTTAAATAAATTCAAGCTCCGTTGTATATTTTTTTAAATCTAAATTCAGTCAATATTAGACTTCAATTCATCCCAAATGTAATCAATATAGATACATATGTTAAGTCCAAATTTCAAATTATACTAAACTTGAAATTTCATTTATACAAAATTCCATTCAGTTTAGCTTAATTATTATTTCATATCTATTATTGCGGAATTTGAAAGGAAAGTATAATTGGCTTACAAAATTATTCTATAAATAATTAATTTAACGCGGACATATTTAAGGGAACATTAATCAACTTAATTTGCTACACGGCTCATATAATTTTAACCATCATTAATTGTTGAAGTAATTAGTCAAGCATATTTCAACGCGATTGTACAAGTATTATTATACTAAAGAATTTAATGAATATATCTATCACTCTATATAGCTGTATCGATTCCATTGCTGTTTCAATGCAATTGGTTTAATTATTGAACTGAAACAATTCAAACGACAATATTAGGAAACAATTATTTTAAATTGACATTTCTAAATAAAAGATTTCTTTTCAGTTGCTTTTAAAAGTCTTTTAAAACCAATTCAAAGGAACTCCTTATTTACTCAAGAAATGTTAATTTTAGTGAAATAAAAGAATAGAAAAAATTCCTTTTGAAAAAAAATAGAACATCTGCGTGAGTGAAAATCTAACCACTTATGGCTATTTAATGGGTTTTTCCGTTTGATGATAATCCTGCTGATAATCTCAAAATTGGAAACGAACTTTTCAATGACTCGACTAGATTTTGTTCAAGATAAAATGTAGGCTGAAGCTGCCTAATTTTCGACATTATGAAATTCATATGAGGGATGTTTATTTACTTTGATGTTTTTTAAAGTGCTCGTTAACCCTTATTTAATTACCTCAATGAAAAAATGATTAGCAGTTGATTTTAGACATAATAATTGAACTAGAAAAGTATCAATTTGTTAAAAGCCGATAATGTCGCTTCTCGTTTAAAAACTTTCATTTCCACTGTGAAACAAATTGACTATTGTTTTTTGTATTTAAAATTTTACATTTTTTATTCTCGGGGTTTAAATTTTTAAAAATTTTCGCCCATCATAAAATCTATAAACGCTAATGGACATAAAACAAAAAGCTAACAAATTGTGTTCAATCAAAGGGCCACTTAGTCGAATAAATACTTTCAATCAATAAATGAATCGAAATAAAAATCTGATAAAGTATGTATCGTTTCGTGTTCCTTCTACTTTAGGGTAATTTTATTAATAGATGGGTAGGATTTGTAATTGATAAAGTATGGATTTGTAAACTGAGAAGGGGACATTTTTAGGGCTGGAATAAACCACAGGCATTTAAGGCACAGCTGGTGCCAAACTTGATGTAATTTAATCTGTCAGTCGTCAATATGGGATTCGGGAGAGAGTGAAAGATAAGAAAATAATTAAAAAAACAAGAAGAAGAAGGTTTGTATAAAAAAAAGGAGGAAGATGTAGTTTATATTAAAACAAATAGGGAGATGCAGTTTATATAAAAAAAGCAACTTAGGCCAAATAGATAAATAAGAGAATCAAATGTAAAAAAAAAAGAAGACACCAAAATCAGGGTCACCATATGTTAATGAATATTCTGAAAACGCATTATTTCATTAAATGCATCTGACACATAAATTGTATCTGAAATTTGAAACTATTCCCTAAACCGAGAAATTACGACAGTTCTTCCACAAAACTAGAGACGAGAAAAATTTACAGAGAATTGTGACCGCACAGATTTCTCGCATTACCATATGGTCCATAACAGCTGGCACATTAGGAATTTTGGATTGTAGCCAGAACAATTTCCCTGGTACTAGTAGCCTGATTGCCAGTCGTCATAAAAGCTTGATCTTTAATTCAGTGTCAACGTTTGATTTGGCATTGGATTCAAGATTCACTTGTGAAGGAGTGTTTTGAGCACGATAAGTGCTTGCAATATGGCGTTGATTAACCCCGCAAATTTACGAGTGAGTCACTGCCACTTCGATTAATCTTTCAGGACAATTGATTCTCATTAAAAGCATTTACATTACAATGCCCTCGTTTTAAGATGCATCAGAACAAGAATCTTTTGATCTCAGTCCCCTCGGAATTTCGACATGAATTTTTCATATTTATTAAAAGCGTAATCATATTTTTGGTAAATGATCTCTAATCATAAAAGCAATGATCATAACAATACAGATTTCGGATACCATATTCTAGATTCTGGATTTTACTTTACATACATCCTAGATTCCGGATTCCGTATTCCAGATTCCACGTGTCGAACTCTACATTTCAGAATTTCAATTTTATACTCTAGATTTAACAGTCGAGATTCCACAACCTAGATTCCATATTTTGTATTCCTGTACCTTTAATGTAAGTGTTAATTACACATTAAGGGTCTGGTTTAAAATCGCCTTTATTGTATTTTCCAAATTTAAACATAATTCAAAGTTAATTTATTTATAAAAATTTGTGTAATATTAAAAAATTAGAAAACAGATATGTTAAACATCTGGAATGTAGAATCGGAAATTTGGGATATGGACTATAAAATGTGTAATTCTGTATCCAGGATGTAGAATCTGGAATCTGGAATGTCGAGGTAAAATGTAGCATGTGGAATTCTGAATCTAGGATAAAAGAATATGAAATTTAGGATTTAGAATCTAGCATTTGCGAAAAGAAATTTGGAATGTAAAATCTAGATTTCAGAACCTGAAATGTGAAATCATAAATCTGGCATGTGGATTCTCAAATGTAAAATCTAAGATGTGGAATTTAGAATGTGGAATCCTTAATCGAGGACTTGGAATCTGGAATCTTAAACGTGGAATTTAAATTGCGGAATCTAATGTGTGGAATCTTGAATATAGAATTACAAAATCTGTGATCTAGAATATGGAATGAGAAATCTGAAATCTAAAATAGGGAATCGGAAATCTAAAACGTGAAATCTATAGTGGGATAAAAAATCTGGGATGTGGAATGTGAAATCTGGAATCTACAATATGGAAGGTGGGGTATGTAATCGATAATGTGTAATCCTGAATATATAGGTTGTAGAATCTAGAATATTTGGATTAAGGAATAAAAAACCTGTAATGCAAAATCTGGGATCTGAAATGTAGCATCCAGAATATGGAATAACGAATGTAAAATCTGGGATTTGGAAACAGGAATATATAATCAAGAATGTGAAATTCAGAATGTAGAATGTGGAACCTGGAATCTAGGATATGAAATCTGGAACGTAGAATCTGAAATATCGGAAATGTGTAGATCTGAGATATGTAACTGATAACGTAGACTTTGAAAAATTAGGAATGTTAATTCTGGGATGTGGAAATTAAAATGTGGAATCTGGAATCTAGAATTTGAATTCTACTTAGAATGTGAAATAATCTAGAATGCGGAATCTTGAAGGAAAAATTCTGAAGAAGGATGCAGTACCTAAAATGACAAATCTGGGACGTGTAATCTAGAATGTGAAATACTGAACGTAGAATGTAAAATCCTGGATTTAGAATGTCGAATCCTGAATCAAGAATGTAGAATCTGGAATCTAAAACTTGAGATCTGGAATATAGAATATAGAATCTGGAATGTGCAATCTAGAAAGTAGAATCTGTAATATCTGGAATGTGGAACATGGGATAAAGAATCTGGAAAATGAAAATTTGGGATGAGGAATCTGGAAAATGGAATCTGGAATGGGAACTGGAATCTAAAATCTGAAATATGGAGTCTGGAACTTGGAATTAGAAACTGATATGTAGAATCTGAAAAGTTGAATCAGATATCTGAAATTTAAAATCTAGGACAGGTAATCTAGAATTTGAAATCGAAAATTTGAAATCTAGAATATAGAATCCTGAACCTAGGTAGAATGTCAAATCATGAATCAAGAAAGTGGAATCTGAAATCTGAAAATTCAGAGGTGAAAATAGGACAATAGAATTTAGGATGTCCGATCTTGAAAGTAAAATCTGAAATATCTGGAATCTGGAATCCGGGATATGGATCAGAAAAATAGGATCTGAGATGAGGAAACTAGAATCTAAAATTTGAAATTCTGAGTCTGGAACGTGGAATCAGAAATCTGGGATGCAGAATCTATAAAGTACAATCTGAAAAATCTGGATTGTGGAAAATAAGATGTGGAATCCAGACAATGGAATCTAGAATGAGGACTAAATCTAAAATCTAGAATTCAGAGTTTACTACTTGGAATCAGAAATCTGGGATATGGAATCTGGAAAATGGAATCTGGAATGAGGAAACTGGAATCTAAAATTTGAATTTTCGTGTCCGGAAGATGGAGTCAGAAAAGTGGAATGTGGAATCCGGCATATGCCCTATGGGAAATTTACCGATGCTGATGCTCAAGATCGGCCCAAGCTTGGGCCAAGCTCTAGCCGATTGTCATTTCCCATAGGGTTTGATCTAGGAAATAGAATCTGAGATTAGGAAGCTGAAATCTAAAGTTAGAAATTCAGAGTATGGAACGTGGAATCAGAAATCTGGAATGTGAAATCATGAATCAAGAAAATGGAATCCTGAATCTAGAATATGGAATTTGAGGTGTGGAATTTAGAATATAAAATCTGGGATGTGGAATCTGGAAAGTAGTATCTGAAATATATGGAATATGGAATTTGGGATAAAGAATCTGGTAAATAGAATTTGGGATGAGGAAACTGGAATCTAAAATCTGGAATTTAGAGTCTGGAACGTAGATTAAAAAATCTGTGATGTGGAATTTGGAAAGTAGAACCTAAAATATCTAGAATGTGGAATCTGGAATGTAGAATCTGAACCAAGGAATCTGGTATAAGGAAACTGGAATCTAAAATCTGGAATTCAGAGTCTGGAACGTGGAATCAGAAATCTGGGATGCAGAATCTAGAAACTGGAATCAGGTATCTAGAATATAAAATCTGTAATCCAAGTTGTGTAATCTGCAATGTAAAATCTAAGACGTGGAATCTGGATTATAAAATGTGGAATGTCAAAAGTTTTATGTGGAATCTGGAATTTGAAATTATAAATGTGGAATCAAAAACGTGGAAACCAGAATCTAGAATGAGGATTTTTGAAACTAGGTAGAATGTCGAATCCTGAATATATAATGTGAAATTTGAAATCTAAAACTTAACGTGTGGAATTTAGAATATAAAATCTGAGATGTTAAATCTGGGAAGTAGTATCTGAAATATATATAAATGTGAAATTTGAGATAACGAATCTGGTATGTGAATTCTACATAGAATGTAGAATAATCTAAGATGCAGAATCTTGAAGGGAAAGTTCTGAATAAGAATGCAGATCCGAAGATGACGAATCTGGGACGTGTAATCTAGAATGTAAAAAAATGAAGTTAGAATGTGAAATCCTGGATTTAAAATATCGAATCCTGAATCAAGAATGTAGAATCTGGAATCTAAAATTTGAGATGTGGAATATACAATATAGAGTCTGGAATGTACAATCTGGAAAATAGAATCTGTAACATCTGGAATATGGAACATGGGATATGGAATCTGGAAAATGGAAATTTGGGTTGAGGAATTTGGAAAATGAAATTTGGAATGAGGATTAGAATGTAAAATCTGGAATTTAGAGTCTGGAGCTTGGAATCAGAAATGTGGTATGTAAAATCTGGAAAGTTGAATCGGATATCTGGAATTTAGAATCTGAAATTCGGGATGTGGAATTTAAAATCTAGGATAAAGAATCTGGATTGTAAAATCTGCTATATCTAAAGATTAATGTGAAACATGGAATTTGAAATCTGAAACGTGGAATTTAAAACGTTATCTAGAATAATATAATCTAGATTATTCATCCTAGAATAATAATCTAGAATGTCGAATACTGAATCTAGAATGTCGAATCTTGTATCTAAAATGTGGGATCTGGAACCTAAAGTTTGAGCTGTGTAATTAAGAATATAGAATCTAAGGAGTGCGATCTGGAAAGTAGAATCTAAAATATATGGAATGTGAAATCGGGAAAATGCAATCTAGGATGAAGAATCTGGAATCTAAAATCTGAAATTCAGAGTCTAGAACGTGGAATCATAAATCTGGGATTTAGAATCTGGAATTCAGAGTCTGAAACTTGGAATCTGAAATCAAATATGTGGAATCTGGAGTCTAGGATGAGAAAACTGGAATTTAAAATCTGGAATTCAGAGTCTGGAACGTAGAATTATAAATCTGGGATTTAGAATCTGGACTTCAGAGTCTGAAACTTGGAATCTGTAATCAAATATGTGGAATCTGGAAAGTTGAATCTGATATCTGAATTTTTGAATCTGGAATCTGAGATGTGTAATCTGGAATGTAGAATCTAGGGCGAGATCTAGGGCGTAAATCTGGATTGTAAAATCGTGGAGTCGGAAATCTATCATGTGGAATCTGGAAAGTAGAATCGGAAATTTAAAATCCGGATTGTGTAATTTGGAAATCAGAATATCTGGAATTTTAAATTGGAAATGTATAATTTAGAACGTGGAGTCCGGAATCCAGGAAATGGAATCAGGAAAGTAGAATTCCGCATAAGATATACGTAATCCTCCGGGGATACAAATTTCCGAAAAACATGTTACGTAATTTATGGACGGTAATATAAAGAATGCAATTACAAGTAAATAAAACAGATTGCAAAAAGGAACCACGCAAGTAGCAATCCTAATGAAAAAAGTACCTTCCTCGGCAATTTTTATGGGGAAAAAATTTGATGTATAATTCAGAGATTCGAACTCGGAAAAATTAATTAGGACTACGAGAAGTATTTTGCGGTGGATTGCGTTCGGTGAAAAAGGGAGTTTTTTCCCTTCTATATGCACCCCTGACTCAATGCATTCAGCTGGATACCAAAGTCGTTCTGAACATTGTAAGTGATGAAATGAATTCTTCTTTGTTGGGATCAATAACTCAGTTACAACAGGGGATTTGCCTTGAAAGGAGATTCTTCTTCTAATAACTAATTCGCAGGATGAAATTTATGCATTATTCGCCACTCGTATTTCCAGTTTCACGATCATAATCAGTTAACTCGATATCTTAAAGTGGAACTTCAAGATTCGAAGAAAACGATGAGGAAGAAGGCATCAGAATCGCATTAAGAACTCTAATGTGTAGCGTGACAATACAGATAAAAATTTCTTTCAACAACGATCTTCACTGTAATTGTAAAATGTCTAGAATTAAAAAAGGAAAAAAAATTGTATCAAAATATTCAATGAATCTTTCTTCACTTGTAATTACAATTTTCAATGATATTCATTTCATCTATTGAAAGTTAAATGTAAATAGTTGTTTTTGCAGTATGATATCTACAATTAAAATATTCCTTTCAATTAAAAACAACGAATTTTGTCTCTTTATTCGAATTACTGAGAGTTGCCGGCCATCGAATATCATAAAGTGAAAATAAAATAGAACAATTTTTACGCAAGAGATGAGCGAACGCAAGTTGTTTGAGTTGTGATTCCATTGGCAATAATTGATAGGGGCATTCAGACAATCGGGTGGTCCGTCAACCGAATTTATAGTTAATTATGACATATGACCCTTGATGAGAGACGTCTCTCATGGCTACAAGAAATATGATTTAACACCGTGAAATTTCGATAATATTATTCGTGGCTATTCAAACAGCAGTGGAAAAAAAAGTGTATGAGAGTCTAGAATATTAGTTTTGGAATTTAAAAGTCGACTTGAATTTTTTGACAAATGAGCGATTCGTCATCGAGAACTACGAATGTAATTTTCATAACCCATTACTATTTTTGACAAAAATTGTTTCCGGCTTTGTTCCACACATAATTCTAGACAAACGAAAAAGAGTTTGAAAAATGAGGGTGTAATTTAAATGAAATTCATTCAAATTTAGGAAAATGAGACGTGTATAATTTTAGAAATATTTTACTCATAATTGAAATGGTAATTTAATGCGCCTAATTATGTAAAATTACCTATTTTTTAATTATGATAAATTCATTTTATACAATTTAAAGATATTTGCTTTTACAATGCGGATGTAAATTAACATGAAGATTAAAAGAATAAAGTAATTACAACCTTTCTCTATTTTGCATATAAATGAAATGCTTTTTTTCCGCATTTTGATTGCCGATCAAATCAACAATACTTGTTTGTATTAAAGGTTCGCGTAAAGGTGTAATTACGTGTATATAAACTGTTTACATGTTAAGCTGTCTGTGAAAGACTGAATCTGAAATTCAAAGCAAGCAGCCCCTTCGAGGTTTGAAATCAACCGAACCAACCCTAAAACAAACTTCAGTCTTCCCTTCTACCCTTTATCAATATCAATGAACACAAACAATCAGCGGCTTCAAAATTATGATAGGAAACTGTTTGCAATTTTTTTCCGGAAAAATATACACCTCAGAAGGAATAATAATTTAAGGAATAATTCTAGGAATATATTCCTAGAATATTTAAAATAAAAAAAAAATTCATTACATTTCAGGAAGAAAGGGGTCGTTCACATACCTCGTGGACAGTTTTAGGGGGGGAGAAGGATAAAGATAAATGTCCACGTGAACCAAGTAAAAATTTTAATAATATTTGTTAAATATCACTCGCATTAATTCACACGTGTAACTGAATTTATCGATTAAAGTAAAAATTAAGTAAAATCAAGTAAAAAATTAAGTAAAAATTTATTTTTATCCCTTAAAATGTTGTTTAACTAAAATTCAAATTTCGCGTCACTGATTTTTCGACAGGAAATCTCAAGAGCGCTTCAATGGATTTCCATAATATTTGGATGGTTATTAATCTCAATTTTTAATTCATTCTTTAAATTTCAAATATTTTATACATTTTTCTATGATTTTTCTTGAAATTTCCAATTATTTCTCTCCTATTTAACGTATTTCCTTCAATTTCCAATTCATTTTGTATTTTATCACTTTTTTTCAAAATTTCAATTATTTTCTTCAATTTTTAATAATTTACCTAAAATTTTAATTATTTTTTTCAATTTTTAAATATTGTCACTTTTTTGCAATTGTTTTCTCAAATTTTAAATTATATTCAATATTTTTATTAATTTCCTAAATTTTTCAATCACTTATCTCAAATTTCAATAATTTTTATCAATGCTCAATTTTTAAAATTATTTTTCTGTTATTTTCTTGAATTTTTAATTATTTGTCATTTCAATTACCTACATTTTTTTATTTTCTTATATTTTAAATATATTTTGTAATTTTATAAATACATTTTTCTGAAATTTTGATTATTTCTTAGACTTCCAATTACTTTTACCATTTTAAAATTATTTTCTCCAATCTTTTAATATTTTAGGGCCCGTATCATTTTGACACAAATTTTTTTGGGCAACTTGTTATATTGTACTCCCGAAGATGAATGTTATATTTTACTCCTTCTAAAATCAAAGATTTTTAAGTCTTTTTTTATTAAATAATTTATTTTAATTCATTAAATAAATATTTTAAAACTTAATTAATCCAGTAAGTTCAATTATTGAATAATTAATAGTTAAAATTCTTTGATTTTAGTAGGAGTAAAATATAACATTCATCGTCGGGAATACAATATAACAAGTTGACCGAAAAAATTTGTGTCAAAATGATACGGGCCCATATTTTACATATTTTTTAACTAGTTTATCAAACTTTTCTATTATTTTTCAATTAATTTAAGAAATTTTCAATTATTACTTTTACAAATTTTAATTATTTTCTTCTATTTTCAACTATTATTGTTATTCTACCTACTATTTTACCCCACTTTTAATCAATTCTTTAAATTGCAAATATTTTCTACAATTTTTAATTGCTTTTATAATTTTTCAACTATTTTTCTTTACATTTCTATTATATTTTTTCAATTTTTTATTAATTTCCTAAATCTTCAATTATTTACCTCAGATTTTAATTATTTCTTTCAATTTTTAAATATTTTCAAATTTTCATTATTTTGAATTTTTTTTCTTAAATTTGAAATTATTTTGTAATTGTTTTCTCAAGTTGTAAATTATTTTTTACTGAAATTTCAAAATTTTCAATTATTTTTTACTGAAATTTCAAAATTTTCAATTATTTATCTCAAATTTCAATCAATTCTTAAAATATCAATTACATTCTTCAATACTTAATTATTTTGACTATTTTCCAATTATTTTCTTTAATTTAAATTAAATTTTTTGATTTTGCTTTCTCATAATATAGGAAATATTATCACTTATTTTCCTTAAATTTCAATTATTTATCTGAAATCTCAATTATTTTATTCAAATTTCAAATATTTTTATTATTTTGCAATTGTTTTCTCAAATTTTAAATTATGTCTAATATTTTTTTAATTTCCTAAATTTATCAACTCCCGTGGATTTCATATTAAATGGTTGCGTATATTGAAAGAATATGTTTAAATTGTGATTTGACATTCGCTTTAAGTGCCTTAGAGTATCTCATCAAAATACTTAGAAAAAAAAATCATTTTTTTTCATGATTGAAAACTTAAATTACTTTTTTAATCCTTGGTTAGATCTAATTTGAAATACGCCTCTATTATATGGATCAACGTGTTTTCCTATTTAAAGCCAGACATGAAATTATTTTATACGCAAGGTAGCCTATTTCTTAGAACTTTCAGTATATGATTTTAATTCACTAGAATAGACTTATTAAATAGCTGTTATTTTGTATGATTAATATGGGCGATTCCATGTCAAATTTACAGTCCACATTTTAAAATCGATTAAATATATTTTTTATTTGTTCCTTATAAAAAAATATTAGATACGTATTTTTTTATTTTTTTATAAGAGGCCAAATTTTTGGGTTATAAATTTTCAAAATTCTAGATTTTTAAAAATAGACCTTTTTTTAATCACATATAACTCTGAACCTATTGAATTTAGAAAAGTTTTGCCCATACAAAAAAGTTAGGGTTTTCTTCAAATTTTAAATAGGGTTTACAAAAAAAGAAAATATATATTTTTTTTAAAAAAAAAACACCTTTTTTTAGAAACAAATCCATTTTTTTAAAATTTGGACCCGAATAACAAATTATTATTTTTCATTTATACATACCTCGAAATGTCAAGAAAATTTTACAACAAGATTCCGGTTGACTAGAAGAGTATTATTAGTTTAAATTAATTTTCAAAATCTAGCTGTTATATCTAAGTGCTGTACTGCACCTGTTTTGGTAATATTAATTCTATTTGACATTAAAAAAAAAAGAAGATATGCAGCTATATTCAAGTTAAAACAATTTTTTTCAGTTTAAATTAGTTTAATATATAAAGTATTATCACTTATTTTTCTTAAATTCCAATTGTTTTTCACTAATTTCAATTAATTCTTTATATATCAATTATTTTCTTTATATTTTTCATTGTTTCTACCATTTTTCAATTATTTTCTTTAATTTCGATGAAACTTTTTGATTTTACTTTCTCATGTGTGAAATATTATCAATTATTTTTTTCAAAATTGTAAACTTCAATTTCAAATTATTTTTCTAAAATTTAATTGATAATTATTTTATTTTTCAATTATTTTCATTATTTTACAATCATTTTCTCCAAATTTTAAAGATTTTAATTGTTTTTCAATTAATTTTCTAAATTTTCTAAATATTTATCTCAAATTTGACTTATTTAATTCAATTTTCTATTCCCTACATTATTTTTCATCAATTATGTTTTTAATTTTAAATATATTTTATACTTTCATCACTTATTTTTCTTAAAGTGTAGTTATTTTCTTTAGTTTTGCATTATTATTATCATTTTTAATCATTTTCTCTAATTTTTATTTTTCAATTAATTATATAGATTTTGCTTGCTCCTAGAGGAAGCTTTGTGATCGTTAAGATTTTCGATTTTCTAAAAATTGTCTAAATTGACTCATTTTCATCCTAAAGTGCAAAAATTTTTCATTCTTAAGCCAATGTCCAGAAATGTGTGTGTGTGCTGATCTTTTTCTTGTCGCCAGGTTATTTCGAGAAAACTTCAACGGATTTCAATAATATATTTTTAATAAGTATTAAATATTAATTAATTTACCATTTTAAGATAAGAATCCTTCTTTTTATAATTTCTCATAACAGAAAATCATATTATTTTTAAAAAAGTCCACGTGGACACTTAGAGGGTGGCAGTGGGTTTTTGTCAAAAGTCCACGAGGGGGGGAGAGGGATCAAAAAGTGATTAAAAATTGTGCACATGGTATATGAACGACCCTAAACCAGAAATTATGTTTAGAAAAGTTCCGGTTCAAATGTTGGACTTTTCAAACAAATAACAGATTCTATTTTATTTATTTTAATTTGTATTTTGATTATTCTTTCACCCTTAACAACGTGAAAAGTAACATCTATCAGATTCAGTGACAGGTTTATTTACAAAAATCAAGAATCGTTTAACGAAAATTTCAAAGTGTAAACCTTCTTGAAAGTAGTTGACATCTTGTTGACATGAATGTGGTAACACAAGACTTGAGTTTCTGAGAGTGCCTGCCTGCTGCGTCGGCAGAACCAGAATCCCGGGAGGTCTCACAGGTGTCCGGTGAAGAAATTGAAAGTGTCGGAACACCCGATAACAAGTCCTCAACAAACAATTGTACCTCCACTCTCAAGACCAACAGACACAGAACAGGAAGTTGTTTCATAAACACAGAAAATCGATTATCACCTTCGTTATCCGAAATCTTGAGAAAATAGCACCGATAATATCAGAAATATGAAAAATTATATTATCATCGATATTATAAAAAATTTTTTGTGATATAAAAAATATTATCAAAAATATAAGGCAGTAATATCAATTGCAGTAAACATTAATATTTGGAGTCAATATACAATTATTATGATTATTATTAATATAAATGCAATAATTAATATAATTGTTAAAACACTGATTTTCTGTCCAGAAGAAGTAACAACTTGATAATTAATTTAACTTGAATTTATCGTTCGGCTGTATTTAATTTTTAATATTGAAGATGATTATACACTGAGAGACAGCTTGTATGATTAAATAATATGACTATCTCAAAGTTTAGTACAAAACCGTTTGAATTTAGGGATAACGTGAAAAACTATAAATACTAGGTATATTTGTATCAATATTTGAAATAGGAACATTGGAATTTGATATAATGCATGCGAAAGACCATAACACTATATCAATCTTTCGCACGCATTATATCAAATTCCAATGTTCCTATTTTAAATATTGATACAAATATACCTAGTATTTATAGTTTTTCACGTTATCCCTAAATTCAAACGGTTTTGTACTAAACTTTGAGATAGTCATATTATTTAATCATACAAGCTGTCTCTCAGTGTAAGGATCTTGATTATAAGTTGATATTTAGTTTCTACTTCTAAATATATACGTAAGCCGAGGGATTTTCCGCATCGTATACGTACCTTGTTTAGAAGTTTTATAGCGAGAAGGCAAATTACCCAGGCAACTTACCCAAAACCACACGATGTAATTAAACTAATTTTTTTTAATTTTAAGACTCATTTGTGTAAATTTAATCAAGGTATTTAGAAAGTTAAATGTTTAAGGATTAATTTAAAAAAAAATTATACAGGTCTGTGAGATAGAGGTGCTTTTTTTTTAAATTTAAAAATGAAAAAATTATCGTTGGAAAGCATCATTTTTACAATTCTTTAATAAATTCCTTAATCATAAACTGATAAACATGAAACTTTATGGAAACCATCTTTGCCTTAATATACTTCGTTTATAAAAACAATTATGTATAATATTTATTTTTGGCCAAGTTATTAACGATTGCCAATTTACCATATTAGGCATTTTACCCTGTTTTCCTCTACATGTTACATACTAAAGAGAACAAAGTTCTAAAATTCGAGAATTATTTGAGAAATTGAATAAACAAAAGAATGAATAAAATTTTCGACAATTTAAAAAAAAAGAAATTCTATGAAATAGAAGAACGATGTTTAAATGAGAATTGTTTAATACAAGATTAAATTTACATAATATAAAATAAAAGAATAAAAGCTATCAAAAAAGTAGAAAATTGGGAAATTTAAAAAATGTAGATAAAAGCACCAAATATATGTTTTCAAAAATTCGTAATTATAAGATAGAAACTAAACAATTGAAAAGAAAAAAAATGCTTATTACTCTCTAAATCTGAATTAGTAACTTTTAATCATTTTCTTTTTTTTTTAATTTCAAACTCTCTTCCCTATTTTAAATAAAAATACGTACCAAATTAAATTTCTCCAAATAAATGTTGTATTCTATTTTTATTGGTAAATTATTGAACTTATTTAATTTCTAATTTTATTATGTGTTTCAAATTAGGATCAATTATAATCTTAATCAGTTCAATTGGAAGAACAAAAAATAAGGTTTACTGAAATATAGTTTTCCCTATATTACAAATTTGACATTCCCATCAGGCTAAAAATAAATTCATTAAAATCAAGATCAAGGATCCCAAAATTTTTACAAATAAACACTGATCACAAAAATCAAATACTTGAAATAATTACATAAAATTAAAGAAAAATAACTATTTATTAAAAGAAGTATGAATTAATAAAAGAATTTAGAATCGATAAATTGAAATATTAATTGATTAAAGTTTGAATTAAATTAAAGTTTGAATCGATTTTAAATTTCTAAAATATAAATTTTTATAATTATATGGGTTTAAGTTTGAAACACCCAAAATATGAATTTTTAGAATTGGAAAATATTTAAAGTTCATAATAATTCTAGCACGAATTGATGAAATTCGAACAATTAAAAGTTTTAAATACTTCAAGTTTATTATTATTAAAATTAGAATAATTCATAGTTCATATACTAATTATTAAAGTTTCAAGCAATATAAATTCGTATTAAAAAAAAATCAAGTTTAAAACTTTTAGTTTAATTTGTAAAGGTAAAAGATTGAAATAATTGTTCCCATGAATTAAAATAAAATGATTTCTAAATCTTAAAACTTTTGTTATATTTCAATTTTGATAATTTCAAGTTTGAAATAATTTCAATTTGAATCGATAGAGGTAAGGAATTTTTTAATTTGAAAAAATAAAAAATATTTATAGAAATTTTGAAGAATGGTTTGTTATTAATTGAATTTCGTGAAGAAATTTTAAGAATAACGAATTTTTATTTATTATTAATTAATTAATTATTATTAACTTATTACAAATTTTAATAAATCAAAATTAGTTCGCACTTATAGATGTTTTTTTGTTTTAAATCAATAACTTTTGAGAAAAAAAGTATTTTTATGTATAATTTCAAATTTTACTTATTCATTTATTAATTCTCCAGAATTTAAATTTTAAATTTGGTAATAAATTGATATTTTATTTTTAACAATAGTGTATTAAAATATAAATGCGTGTTTCACTCGAGGTTTTACTTTAATCTACTTTACTTTTAATAAAGATTAACAAACACTTTAAACATAATATGTAAATTAATGAAAAGATATGTAAAAATAATTCGAAATAATTTAATCTTTCCAATATATTCGACGATTTAATTATAATTTTATGAAATACAAAATAAATAAGAATAAAAATGAGATATCAGGAAATTAAATTGAAGAAAGCGAGCACAGTTTTCCAATATTTTTTAAGGCTTTTAAATGACGTCTTTATAATTGATTCCTATTTTTTCGTAGACTTATATTTGTTAAATTAAATATATTTAATTCGGTCGATATAAAAATTTCTTAAAATTTTAAGCGTAGAACTTTAAATTAAATGATATTTAGATATTAAATTGTTTCAAATAATTCTTAGGAGACAGAAGAAATTTCCTATTTTTTTTTTAGTAGGAGTGCAAAAAATCTTTTTTAAATTCTACAAATTAGCATGATCAAGTTCTAGAGGTGTTAAATCTTTTAATGCTTAATACATTTATAAATTTTAGAGATCATAAAATTGATTTAATAATTTTTCATTTCCGATGCACAAAACGAATCTTTCTGTAGAATCTAAAAACTTCCACTGTTGTCACAAAATGAGTTTGAAGGTATTGTTCACCCGTCCATAAAAACGGCAAACAACTTGATCTCGAAAACGGCCTACTTTCAGAATATGTTGGATTTTCTCCTGGGTGCAAACTCTTGTCGGACAGTGTTATGGAGAATAAGGTACATAAATATATAGACTGGTTTACAGACTTAGGAATACAGTAGACTGATATCTGTACCAAGAAAACATTTCGAAAGTTACTTGCCGGACACATTGATAATAAATATATGTAATCACAATTTTTGCCTGATCCGACTTAACGGAAAATTTTCAATTCCAACGCAAGAAAAGTTTTAATCCAAGCGTGCGGATTATAAACAAGAATAGGGAATAAGAAGAAATGAGTAATGGTTTCTGGGAAAAATATCGCTGTTTTTCACATTCTGGTATGATTATACAAAATTGGGACTGTACGTAAGTAATGTAAAGAAACATTAAACGAAAAGTTGCTTCAATAATACTTTGCTTGCTTTTCTATGCCAGGGTTCGAATCGTGACAAGTAGCCAGAGAGTGATAAAGTAGAAGGGGTTGAAAAAGGAAAAAATTGGGTTAAGGGAATAAGAACCAAGTGAAATATCTGACATGGAGCTACAACAAGCTAGTCATGGGGGACCACCCGCACGCAATCGCGGTCTTTCTTCTCTTCATTCATTTCTCTCTCCTTCCTTCATTTCTCTTTCTTCTTTCCCCTCTCTTCTCTCCTTTTATTTATCCTCCCTTTATTTCTCCTTTTTATTTTTCTTTTTCATCCCTTCTTTTATTTCTCCTCCCTGTCCTTTTTTTTTCGTTCCTCTTCTCTTTTATACCATCTTTTGCCTACTGCTCTTTTTTTTCGACGACTAGATGAATCAAAGGTACGAGTCGACTGGACCTAAAAGTCGGGTTTTGTTAGGTTTGCCTGTCTCCTCCCTCAACTCTATACATTTTCTAGATAGACCCGGTAGACATAATTATCTTCCTTGCATGCCAGCACTGATTGCTACGGTTGCGTTTAACCTGAAGTTAAGTATTGACCCCCGTTACATGAATTATTGATGACTGCTCCAAAAGTCGAGGGGAATGTTTCAGCTTCTGGCTAGTTTAGGAGACACTCAACTGCAAGCCGATGTAATTGAACCTTTTCCAGTAATTGAACCAACCATTCCGTGTTCAGACAGATAGGCCACGAGAAATCCAGAATCAAGTCTCCTTCGACCTGAATTTTTCACGACTTTGCGCGCCAATCCCGAGAATATTTCAAAAAACTCATTTTGCTGATCAAACTGAAACTCCGCGATGTCAAGAGAGCTAATAAAATTGTTATCGATTAGACTGAAAAAAATTAATTAATGTAATCATAACAAAATAGTTCTGTTAAGCAATCAATAAAAAAATTTGTTTGAGTTTATTGAAATGTTTTGTTGGCAGAACCAAATATATACAGCGCACGAGCGGTCATGCGATTCTGATCAATACTCGTTTATCGATAATGATAATATCAGGGTTGCTACGTTTTCAAAATTTCAAAATTTCATGACTTTCCCAGGTTTTCCAGACCATTTTTCATCAAATTCCATGACCAAATATAAAATAAATAGCAACATTAACACAAATTTTGCATTGTTGTTGGTCATTTAAAATGCTAAATTTTTGCAAATGCAATAAATATCGAAAATCACGAGAATAATTACAAAATTAAAGAAAGTATCTGAAAAATGACAAAAATAATGTACAATTGAAAATCAACTTCAAAAAATGGCAAAATTAATACACAACCGAACAAAAAAAATTGAAAAAATTGTAGGAAATAATTGAAAAAATTTCGGAAAACAATTGAAAATTGGAGAAAAATATTAATAATTGTAAGGAATAATTTAAAAATGATGAGAATAATTGAGAAATTGAAGAAAATATCTGAAAAATGACCAAAAAAATGACAATAAAAAATAAAATTCGAAAAATAATTGGATTAAGAAGGTTCTATCGTAAAAAGAATTAACATTACCATTTTAATCAAACTTAGTCCACTGGTTGTGTTAATTGTTTTATATGCATTTAAATTTTGAAGATTAAGGTACTTTTGAAAATACATGTAAATAAAATTCAATGTAAAATGTTAGAAACGAAAACCCTTATAACTTTTTTCACAAGTACCTTGATGTTTCAAAAATTTAACTGCATCATTGTAAAACCGTTATCTACCAGTAAACAAAATTTGATTAAAATGGTAATGCTAATTTTTTTTACGATAGAACCTCCTTAATAGACAACTGAAAAAATGATTGGAAAAATTAAACAAGAAATATCAAATTAAGAAATTAAGAAACAAGAAAAATTAAGAAAATCATAGGAATAATTGTTGGAAATAATTACAAATTTAACAACTGGATTGGAAATCGAAAAAAATTGAAAATTAAAGTATGAAATTGAAATTTAAAGAATATAATTAAAAATAGAAAACAGTATCTAATTAAAAAAGCTGAAAATTATGGAATATAGAAGAAAATAATTGAAAACTGAAGAATGGTATTGAAATTTGAAGAAAATAATAAAAAATTGAAGAAATAAATCGAAAATTTAAGAATTAAATTCAAATATGAAAAAATAATTGAGAATTAAAAAAAGGTGAAAATTATTGATTATTGAATAAAATAAAACTAAAATTGAAAACTGTAATTTCGAATTGAAAATAATAATTGAGAAGTAAAGAAAATAATTAAAAATTGAAGAATTGAATTAAAGATTCAGGAATTGAATTAAAATTTTGAGAAAATAATTGACAATTGACAAAAAAATTAGAAAACTGTCGAGAATAATCGACAATAAAACAAAATAATTTTAAAAATTAAAGAAATATATAAAATTTAAGAAAAATAATTGTAAATTGAAAAATTCGTAGAAAATACATGAAGTTGCGGAAAGAATTAATAGTTGAAAGAAATAATTGAAAAATAACGAGAATACTTGAAAAATTGAAGAAAATATCTGAAAAATGACGAAAATAATAAACAATTGAAACGAAAATTCGAAAAATGACTATATTAATGGACAACAAAACAAAAAAATTGTAAAAATTAAAGAATAATTATAAAATTTTAAAAGAATAATTGAAAAAATTGAAAAAATTGTAGGAAATAATTGAAAATTGCGGAAAATAATTAATCATTGAAGAAAATAATTGAACAACGACGGGAATAATAATTGGAGAAAATAGTAAAAATTGAAGAAATAAATTGAAGATTAAAGAATTAAATTGAAATTGTAAGAAAATAATGGATAATTAGAAGAAAAAATTCTAAATGCCTAAAATAATTAAACGTTAAGAAACATACTTAACAATTGAAAAAAAAAAAGTAAAAAAAGTTCGAAAAATAGCGAGAATAATCGATAAAAAAACAAAATTGTTGACAAAATTAAAGAATACTTATAAAATTGAAGGAGAATATTAAGTTGGCAATTAAAAACTGAAGAAAATTGTAGATAAAATTTTAGAAAATAAATGAAAATTGAAAAAAGGAGAGAATTATTGAACTTTGAATAAAATATATTTTATATTTTAATATTTATATTTAAATAAATAAATAAATAAAAATAATTGAAAAATGAAGAAAATAATTGAGAATTGAAAAAATTAATTAAAAATAGAGGAAATTATTTGAAAATTAAAGAATTAAATTGAAGTGTGAAGAAAATAATTGAGAATTGAAAGAAAAATTACAAAATGACGAAAATAATTAAATATTAAAGCAAATAATCGGGAAATGAGGAAAATAATTAACAATTGACAAAAAATTCGAAAGCTGTCGAGAATAATCGACAACAGAACAACATAATTTAAAAAATTAAAGAATAATTATAAAATTTAAGGAGAATAATTTTATTTTGAAAATCACTCTCTATTCATGATTTCAATCAATGAAATTTCACAGGAAATCAGTTTAAAATGACTAAATTATCAGTAATTTTTCACTGATTGATATAGATGAAAATAATTTTTAATTTCAGTAACAGCATTGAAAATTTCAATTATTTTCTATTCATCAATCAGGTAAAATAAGATAAATAAGGATATTTCTATATGTGAAAGTTCAATGATAAATCGTATTAAATAAGATTATTTTACTTAAAAGTACTTCATTTTTGTGAGTAAATAAAACTATATTTGTAAAAGAGTTATTAAACTTATTCATAAGAAAGCAAAATCAAACAAAAGTCTAACCTTACCTTAAAATCGATGTGTCACTGTTGATTATTAGAACCAAATTTTATTATAACAAAGAATTTTCAATTTTAAAATATCTCGACTTCACCAAAACGATTTATAAATTTATTTTTGATAACTAGAAAAAATTAATAAAACCCTTAAATCCCCTAATTATGAAAGACTTTAATTAAAAACAAAACGTCTCAAATCCAAAAAACATTCTTTTATAAATAACTTATTACAATTTTTCTATCTTAAAATTAACTTTAGTGGTTATGTGGGAAATGGCATTTATTTAAATTTCTCAAAATAACAAAAAGTGGATTTATTAACTTTTGAAAACTTACTTCTCAAATACTCGTATCTAACCCAGTAACACTTATGTTATTTTATAAAACAAATTTATATAATGTAATTTTAACAATTATATTATTATTACTTTTATAGTATTGTTTCGCAGAAAGTACTCAAATACTAAATGTTAGTTATATTAAAAAACACATTGTCACTTGATTATAAAAAAAAATCATTATAAATTAATTTAACAACTAAAAAGAAAGTTACACACGAACAAAACTTTATTTCTGCATTCCAAATCTTTTTTTCAGTGTAGAAGAAAAGTGTATTTGTTTCATGTTCTTTTTATCAACAAAGGGAAATTTAATAAAGTGAAATTAATAAAGTGGAGTTGATAAAGTGTATTTAATAAAGTAAAATTAATGAACTATAATTAATAAATTATAATTGATAAAGTATCATTTATTAATAAAGTATAGTTAATAAAATGAAATCAATAATAATACAAAATTCCATCAAGAAACAAAAATAATAAAGATATAATTATATGAAAATGGGGTTCAAATAGGGATCTATACATTTTTTCAAAATGTCAATGTCTACAGTAAGATTTTGAATTTTGCGAAGGCAATTTATTTTTAAAATTGCACACTCAAAAACATAAGTCACTAAAAGTTTAATTGTAATATAAATAAATTAATTTGAAAAGAACGAAATTCCTTGCAATTTTTCTTGTAATTTATTGTTTTCATTATTTGAAAGAATGCCCTAAACATGAGAGAAAAATCAAAAATTTTGAAATGCAATTTCTTTCTTTCGTAAAACTATTTTTAAATTTAATAAAAGAGAAAAATGTTTTAGAATCTTAACCTTTTTTATGAAACCACTAAACCTGAATATTTTTATGAAAAATGTTTATGGTTAAAATGCAACGCGCAAAAAAGTTGTATATTTTTTAATGACATATTCAAATTGCTTTCAAACTATAAAAGTGAAATAATGATCACCGCACAAAGAGCACTATAAATCTAGAAATTACAAATGAAAATTTACGAATTATAAATCAGATGTATAAATTTACAAGATAAAAATTGCGAATTATTAGGAAAATTGTTCAATTCTTTGTAAATATTTTCCAGTTCCTGGAATTTGAATATTTGGAATTAGTCTAGAAAGTATTTTTATTCAAAACTCCTGAAATTGACAATTTTAGTACTCAGATAATGATATAATAATAAAAGGAATCAATTTTTTTTTTTAACTAGGATATAAATTTTCCGTTATATGAATATACAATTTCATATTTCCGGACATTAAGTATATTATTAAATATTATATTAAACAGTCTTTAAAGTACATTAAAAGTAATATTTAAAACAGAACCTTTTTTCTATATTTTTAAACATCTATATTTTTGAACAGGCTAATAATACATTTAAAATCGAATTCATCTCGTATTATTAAAAAATAAATAACTCAAACTCAAAAAAACCAATTTTACAATAATTAACAATATTCTTTATAACATATACAAAAAAATGACTACAACTTTCGAAGCTTAATAAATCATACATAGAATTTATAATTAGCCAGGTAAACCAGTAATTAAAAAATCCAAATTAACCTTTCTTTTCAGTCCCAATAAAATATAACAAAATATACGAGTTTTCTAAAACTTGAAAGTTAATTAATGCCACCTTGTTAAGATGATAAAATATATATTTTAAAAATACATTAATGCATTTTTGTCTCACTCTACGATTTATGCCTCATTTATATTGACAAAAACTAAAAAGTCAATCAAAGAAAACCAGTATTCCAAATTTACGATGATATAATTATGGGTTTTTACAGCTAAATCATTTTTGTTAATAAGAATACTTTAGTAATTAAAAAAAAAAGTGTAATATTAGCATAATGTACTGTGTTACGAGTCGCATCCACTGACCTACTTACAAACCCCACAGAATCAGGAAGTGATGATTTATTGATTTTTAAGAAAAAAAACCTTGTTTACAAGAACTAACTTTTTCGATTATGAGACTATAATCACTAATGTAATAAAAAACTCCCCGCTTTTGTTTTATGTATTTACTTCACTTCCTTCACGAACCATTTATTTGATGTTTTATCTAAAGATAAAACCAAAAAACGGTCCATTTCTGGTCAAGGTTATTCAATTGACGTTAATAAATTTAATAACCGGCATTTTTCAAGCAAAAGATCATCTTCGGATTGAAAAATAATCAAAATAATAATAATTGAATTAAAGTTTATGAATCAAACTTGGATTGATCAAGATTATAAAAGAAAATTTATGTAAAATTGAAATATATATATAAAAGTATATAGGTACATCAAAACTTGTTCAAATTGATATTGTGCTAAATCCATGGATAAATTTTCAAAGGATTTTTATTATCTTGATATTCTCGATTATTTTTACAAAATTATAACTCTCTTATAAGGATAAAATATTTTGTATTTCTAGCATTATCTCTGGTTGCTTATGACTCCCAAGCCTTTAATTTGAGGCCATCAAAATGGACCAGAAACAAGCAACATTGGTTTTGATACTCAAGGGCCTTATTGTTAAAACACTGCAATTCTTGTGGGAACAAAACTTTCCTTTCGTTCAACCCTAACGTTACTTATATGACTCAGAGTTTACCTCCTACAACCGAGTCTCTATCACTTTTACCCCATCAGCTCCAGAACAAGGAAGACGAACAAAAGAAGACTTTTCTGAACTTTGCTGAAAGTTTCAGCAATCGTTACAGATATAATTTAACCTTCCCAACACGATAAAAACACTCTTTATCTATTCCCAGAAAAAAGTTGATTAATCATCTGACAATTAATGTTACAAAAACATTTCACATCACTAGACTCGATTAACATTTAATTTATTTATTATTTTCCTTTTTTATCTTTCAACAATAAACAAAATGTTTTTAAATAATCACTGTGCACAATGTTTTACGCGCGATAAAGCGTGTTGTTTTTTTCAGTGATTAATTAAAAGGCTAAAATATTATATATAAAAGTTGTAAAATTATTAAAAAAAACTCTCTTTGTATTTAAAAGAAGAAAACTTTTTTTAATAACAGCAACAATTTGTTATTCAATTTATCCAAATTTCAATGGATTCTAACTTCTGTTGGTTCCAAATTTTAATATACCTAAATTTAGATTTTTTTTTCAAATTTCATTAAATTACCGATTTATCAAAATTTTAATATCTTTAAATTATTATTTAGTTTTAATTCAATCAACGCTACTTTTTCTAGGGAACAATCAGACCTTTAAATCTAGTTAAGCACCAGTAAAACAAAGTTTTAAAAAAATAGTAAACTTACTAAATGTTGCCAATAAAATTTGAGATGATTCAATCAAATTTTTTGTCAATTCTATTGGCTAAATTTCCGAATAATTAAAGGCGAGATTAGGTCTTTTTAGAACCTGTAAAAAAAACTTGAATTTTAGCACGTCGCGTGTTTTGTAAGCGAGAAAGAAGTAATTTTTTGAGAAAAACTTAAAAGCGTCTTCGAAGCAGTGAGAACGTTGAACAAAGCGTGAAATCGCGCATGGCCCTCCACGTGTAATTCAACTAATAGCCATGAAATTAGAGAATAGACTATTACTTCTCGATTCACCTCTGAAATGTACCACTCGGTTGAATTCTAACAAATGAACTTTAATTTAATTGTACCACACGGGACTGATCACTAAATGATCAGATTTATCGAGCATAACGTCAAGAAATTCCCATCAAAGAGGTGTGATCAAGACAATATAAATTAAGTCTTAATCAGCAACTGATCTTAAGTAATTAAAATCGAGATTAAAATTCACATGTATGGTACTTCCGCTATTATAAATAATTCCAAAAATTAAAAGTAAGACGCGGTCTTTCAAAATTTATGTAAATCAATAAAATCGAACATTTTATCCAAGGATGTTATTTGATGTTCAATCAGTTAATCAAGCAAGTGCTGTAAATAAGGATAAACTGCATAATTATGATTAATTGATATACGCGGCTTAATTAGAATTCAGATCGATAAAATTTTTGATAAACTGAAATTTGATTCTATTGAAATTCTGTCAAATTTATGTTTGGTTCTAAAACTGTTAAAATAAATTAAGAAATCCAGTCTGAATAATATTATAAATAATAAATAATAATAAGAGGCTTCACAGTGCAATGAAGAATATTTTAGGGGAAATAGAGGAATGCATATATAAAAATAGAGGACTTTTAGGGTACTTTTAAAAGTTAATAAATAAAGATAAATAAATTATGTAACTTAATTAATTTGCAATACAAAATTTGCATTTACTAGTCCAAATTTTAAAAGAGTTACGATATTTCTTCTAATATTATTAAATTATTAACATTTATGATAAAAAATATTTTATTTATAAATACCTACACGAAACAATCTCTCTAAATCTGAATTAGTAGTTTTCTAATATGAATTAGTAGTTTTCTACTATGAATTAGTAGTTTTCTACTATGAATTAGTCAAATTCATAACTCATTTCTCTCTAATTCATATAGTAGAAAACTACTAATTCTTAGTAAAAAACTACTAATTGAAATAGTGAAACTTTACTTTTTAAAAAAGTAGATATTTTTACTAATTTAATTAGTAGTTTTCTACTACAAAATTAGTAGTTTCTACTACAAGGTTAGTAGTTTTCTACTAATTCTTAGTAGTTTTCTTTTAAGAATTAATAAAATTCTTACTATTTTAATAGTAGCTCACTTTTCGCTAATTCATTAGTAGAAAACTACTAATTCAGATTTAGAGAGATAAGAATACATAGTCAGAATTGTGGGACTACTTATTATGAAATCTATAAAAACATCCTTAAACGTAAAAAGTATGAAAAGTAATTTTTTTCCTTATTTCTTAAGGCGGTTCTCAACATTGACATAACCTCAAACTAAAAAATGACTGTTCCCAACAAATAAAACTATTATTGAAATTAATTTCACCAAATTTTGAAAGATCCAGTAGATCCAGTTCTCAGAAAAAATAGGTTTATCTAAGATTTGTTGTCAAATAATGATTATTTAACATTTTATGTTTTTTTTTTAAATGCAATGAACAACTGCAATTTTCATCCAATTTTGACAAATAATAACTCATTTTTCTCGTTAAACATTTAAATATTTCAACAAAATATTATTTAACGAAACTCAACAAATAAAATTGTAGAGAATATTTCAACAAGAAAAATAAGCTATTATTTGTCAGAATTAGATGAAAATTGCAGTTATTCATTAAATTTAAAGAAAAAACATAAAGTATTAGATAATTACTATTTGACAACAAATTTTAGCTTAACCTTATTTTTTCTGGAAAATGTACAACTGCTCTCTACATCTGAATTTGTTAAAAATAACTAATTATTATACTAGAATTGTTGCGGAGTTTTTGTTTCAGCAATTAGTAAAAAATAACTAATCAAATCATTAGTAAAATATGATTAATAATTAGTAAAAAATGACTAAAAAATAGTTAAAATCTGACTAATTGAATTAGTAAACAGAATTTTGCAAAAATATTAGTTAATTTGACATAACCTAAAAATGTATTTAACTAATAATTAATTATGTTTTACTAAATAATTAGTAGTAATATAACCATTTGAATTAGTGACTGAGTTTTTGCTTTAAAATTAGTTATTTTTGACTAATTCAGATTTAGATCTTACAAAATTTGATGAAATTAATTATTTGAATAATATTTTTATTAGGGGTGAAAAACGACTTTCTAGTTTGAGGTTATGTAAATGAAGAAAATCTCCTTAAAAACTAAACAAGTCTAAAAAGAAATGAGAATTTGAATCGACTGAAATTTGAATGTTAAAAAATGTCTCAATATTAAAATTCTGGTAAATTTACGACTTAGTAAATTTGAATCAAACAATAAATAAAAAATAAAAGAAAAAAGTTTAACAAACTGTGAGAAAATTAGAAAAAAATATAAAAATAGAGAAAAATGAACTACAAAATAAAAAATGGTAAGAATAAATTAAGAAAATAAGAAAATGTAAAAGTTGTATAAACAGAATGACAAATTTCTGTAAAAATGAAAATATTAAGAAAATTCTTCACAAATTGAATAAAATTTAAAAAGGAATATGTAAATATATTTAAAAAATAAAAGAAAGAAATTTTTAAACAATTTTAACAACAAAAATTTGTATAAAAAATCTTGGAATCTAAAATTTTTTTGAAAGAGTAAACAAATTTGTGAAAAAGTAGATAAAATGCAAAGAAAATTGAATAATTTTACATAAAAACTGAGTTAATCTATAAAAATAATCAGATAAATGTAAGAAAAATTGTATTCCCCTCTTCCATGTAATTATCAAATTAAATAAGAAAATCAATAAAAATAATAATAAGTTTTTCGATAAAATGATATATTTATGTATATTTAAAAAGAATTTTAAATATCTTATAAACTTTTAAAGAAATAGAATTTAAAGAAATAGAAACGTGATTATTAAATTAGAAAATTCATTATTTATTAATAAGTCAATGAATGATTAAAAAAAATCATCAAGAAAGGAAAGAATTTATACTCTCAAAATCTGAATTAGTTAAAAACTACTATTTAGGGGTTAAAATCGTGAACGAGTTGTCTTTTTCCAATTAGTTAAAAAATAACTAATTATTAGTAGAAAACTACTAATTCAGTAGTAAAATTTAGTTATTTAACTAATTAAATAGTAAAACATAATTAATGTAATTAGTAAATAGAAATCTACTAATTCTTTTAGTAGTTTAACATAATCTAAAATTACTTTGGCTAATTAAATTAGTAGTTTTTTACTAAATTATTAGTAGACATTTCTATTTCACATGGTAAACGAGTTTTCATCCTTTAAATAGTAATTTTTTAACTAATTCATATTTAGAAAGTAATAAAGTTAGAAAATTTTTAAAATATTGAAAAGATTTAAATAAAGTATAAAAATAAATCACAAAATAATTAATTTTTGAATTTTAACTGTTAAATTTTGTAATAATTGTAATTTAAAACTTTGAATAAATTAAAGTGTAGGCTCAGTAGTTTTTTAAAATGTTTTCTTTACAAATTCCCAGTTTTCTTGAAAAACAGGAGATAATAGGGATAAATATTAAAAATAAGGAATTTTTAGCGACCAATTGGAAAGTAGGTGTCTTTTAGGAAAAAAAGCCTGTAATATTAATAAAATAATAATAATCAATAAAATAATAATAATCAATAAAATTAAAATGAAAACCGTAGAGTGCATTAAAACCAAATTTGATTACTTAGTCAGAGTATTTAATAATCCCAATTTTTCATTTCATTGTGGGAGTTTATTCAGGGAGTTAATAATAACGTTAGGCTATTAATTTATGATCGAGAAAGATAAATTAATTACAGTGTCGCTACTTTGGACTATAAGAGGAGTTGAAAGAAAAGAAGAAAAAATAAAAAAAAAGGAAGAAATCTGGGCGTGCGGCCCTGAAACGTCCTGTATGTTTGAAGATTGCAGGAGTGGCATGACTTCAGCAACGAGAAAAGACGAGAGCATAGTCGTTATAGATGCCCCGGGCAAGGGACGCCATATTTTAATACGTACTTAAACGGCACACCCAGAAGATATTTATTTTGTTACCGAGAAAATTGATACCATGGTTATCAGTCAGCCGTGAAGGGTCTCTGTTTTTAATTCGTCAATCCCTTATTTCAATGCACAAGGTAGACGTGCACATAGATTTACCAGACCACTTTATATAATATTAATAATGAAATTCGGGCAAAAATCCCTACTACTTGTAAGAAACCAAATTACTCGCCTTTCAATATTCTATTTTCAAAGTATGATAATTTGTTTCTTTAGAGCCACTGATGCAAGAAATTTTAATAAAAGCGCGCCTTTAATTTTCAGTTATTGGAAACTGGCCTCCACTTGACAAAGCTTTGTATAAATTTTATATATTAATTTCTAAAGTAATAGAGAAATAGTATATAATAAAGTAATCAGTAATAAAATTAATAAACCAATATTAATAAACCAATATCAATTGAATATTTCAAAATAATATTTAATAATATTATAATATAAATAATGCAAAACAATACAAATAAATTAAAGTGATATAGTTACCTGTTTATTATTATTATTGTTATTATTATAAGTAGCGATCAATATACACAGAAAAAAAATTATTTAAATTTACTTTTAAAATCTAAATTTAAAAATAACTAATTTGAAAACAAAATCTCAGTCATTAATTCAAATAGTTATCTATATTTTTACTAATGATTTATTTAAAAAAACTAGTTCTTAGTCAAATTATTTTTAAGTTATGTCAAAATAACTAATATTTTAGTAAATTTCTGTTTACTAATTCAATTAGTCAAATTTTAACTATTTATTAATTATTTTTTTTACTAATAAACTCTGTCTAAAGACAAACAGACACTTTTGCAAAACTCATTTTAAGAATAAATTAGGCAGCCGTTGAGAATAATGCTCAATAAATTTGAATTAGTGAAAAGTCGTCAATAAATGAAAATTAAAATTCTCATTTACTAATTCTTAGTTATTGTTTACATAAACTGTTTTAAAATTTTTAAATCTATGAATTCTGATAGTGAAATTTTACTCAAAATTAAAGTAAATTTTTACTAGTTTTTATTATTGAACAAGTTTTCACTAGTTCTGCTTTAGAAATTGAAACTTACGAAAATTTCTCAATTTTAGCTTCTTGATAAAACAAGAGTGTTCTAAAATGAATTTGGAAAAAATCAGGAACTTTGAAAGAAGAAACAGATTTTGGAGCATCTGAAAAAGGATTAAATTTTTATGACTTATTTAAAATTTAGAATAAATATAAAAACATGTCTTTTATAAAATTGAAACTGATATATTTTTTGCCATTATTTTATTTTCTGTTTTTTTTTTTTTTACTAACAAAAGGTTTATAGTTTAAGATGTGCAATAACTAAGAATGTGTGTTATATAGAGGCCATTTTAAAAATACTTTACTCATGCAGTTTTAAAGATGCATCTAAACGACTCCTGCATAAAAATTTTTTATCACAATCGAAAGTTTCATCTTTCAGATTAGAGGGACGAGAATTGCCGACTATCTAGTTATTGGAGTAGTTTAATCTCGATAGAAGAATAATGTCTCAAACAATGAAGCACTTTTCTTTAGACAAACAGGAACACCTGCACGATAAGTTAATATTAGAATAATTAAATTAAATATAATCGTCGAGCTCCATTTGATAAGGCTTCTAAAAATTTATTATTTATGGATGATAATTCAAAGAACCTACGATTAGACCTGATTATTTTTAAAATATACGAAAAGTTTATTTCAAGAAAAATTCAATTTTAAAATAGAAGGACCACTTGTTTTAAATACATTTTTTACAAATTATTTTGAGGTGAAAAAAATAATGTAATATATACTTAACACTTTCTTTTGTTTAAATTAAAATTTTTCCGACTTTTTAAAATCTCGAGATTGATTTTTTGATCCCAAATTCGAAATATAAAATAACAGGAAAAAAACATTTGTATACGATAATGGATTATTAAATAACTTTAGTGCTTCTTGTCTTAAGTATATTTAGAGATTATAAATATATAACTTCATTGAATAGAAAAACTAAATGAGCTGGCACAAACTAAATAAAAAAGTAACAAAAGCTTCTTCAAAGAAAAGAAACAAAAATTAAGTTCTAATCAATCAATCAAGAATTTAATTTGACTATTTTTGTATTTTTATTTTCTCTCACCTATACTCAACTTGTTTTTCATCTGAAATATAAATGCACTTTTTTCCCTAAATTGATTAAGTTTCCAGATAATTTAATTGAGAAAGTTTTTCTAACGCTAATTTATACTTAAATGAGTATTAATTTTCTGATTTTAGCCTGATAAATATGTGGAATTAATGGGTTACTTAAAAATTGATAGAGGTTGTGAAAAGATCTTGTTAGGGCAAGAGTTTGATGATAGAAGGCAGTCGGCTCAACAAAAGAGTGGGTACTTTTCTCATAATAGGAATGATCGCTGGCAAGTGGCCAGAAGTTGAACGCCTCTTGAGGTAAAAATGACGAGAACTTTACGAGTCTAAGCCTTCATTAAAATTGGTTGTTCCCACTGTCAAAACCTACTAGACTTCTTTCACTTGTTATAAGGAAATTATAGCTTTTTGAATCAGTCCCCATATGGCAGCTGTGTCAGTAAATAATCAGAAAAAACCAAAACGCCGCGGGTCCCAGTATTGGCCAAATGAAACTTTTTATTTTTTTTCCATTGGTCCACATTCGGTGGTCGCAACAGTCTCAGACATAATAAAATACCTGTAATAAAGAACCAGACCAAATTGAATTCCTCAAAACTTGGTCAATTCAATTTTCTAAACTGGGTTTTTAATTAGATGAAGTAAATTAGTCACGAAATTTGTTACCTGGTTAAACGAGAATTGTATTTGGCGTATAATATATATCCCGAAATATTACTTTCGTAATGTCCTAAAGATTTTCTTAATAAGTATAATAATTTATGTCAATTCCCCTCTATACGTCAATAGTTTCATACTTTTTCTAAAAATCCCGCAAAATATTTGTTTATTTATAAATAACATAAATCTTAGAGATTTTTTTATAAAGGAATTTTGGCCTCTGGTTTTGCATCATTCCTCTGGCTTGTCGAATGTTATTGAATATTTTTTATATGGACTGATTTATTTATTTAGTTTCATACTTATTAATTACATTGACACCCCTAATAATAATAATTTCGCCAATTTTTCTACAATAAAGTTAACTTATATAAATTTGCTAAATTATTTCAAGTTTAAGAATAATTGTTTAATCTTAAGTAAAATGTAAATAATGTTGAAATCATTATTCCCTTGGATCAAATTAAAAGTTAAAATGAATATCAATTTTATACAAACTGTTGTTTACAAATAAACCTAAAAATCTTGACAAATAATCATTGGTGGTCAAAAGATTTTTTATTTTGGTGTTTTAAAATCCACAAATTTGTAAAATTATAATTAATAAACTAATATTATTAGATGGTTTTGTATGAATGAAAAACATTGTACAAATTAAATTCGAATGACATGAAGTTGTTCTTAACTTTAAAAAAACATCTGTTCCACACTTTAACATTTAGAATTTAATGAACAAAAAATGTATTTATTAATGTTTTATTTCCGATCCATAAAAAGGAAACCCATTTATATTTTATTTAATATTTCATTGAAATGTTATTTGTAAATTTTCTACCTTTAATGATCTGCTATTTTTTTCAGAATTTTTCGTTAACAAAGAACTTTTTGATCAAGTGTTTTTTATTAGTTTACTACCCACATAACGAATGTGTCATTCGAATTCATGTTCTGTTTGAGAATCGATATCAAATTAAACTTTCGTTAGAATTGTAAAGTTCAATCGTTAAAAACTGCACAATAGGAAGGGTCTCTATTGTTTTGTACAATTTTTAGTTGTACACTTTTTTTACAGAAATATAGCGTACTATTTCCTTCACTTTTTCCACAAGAGTCGTTTCTAGTTCCAGAGACATCTCATAGACGTCTGAGAGGAATTTGGAGACCCAAGGGAAGTCTCAGAGCACGGTGTCCGTTTCGAAATTGTTTTACCTTTCGATCAGAGCCTCAGGGAGGACCTTCTGGAATTCAATAATATATTGTCTAGCATGGAACAAATTTGACGAGACATTCATATCAAGGTGCATGAAAGGTTGATTGATCAATCAAGTTTAATTTAACAACATTTATAGTATATCATTTTCAAATCACAAATCAAAAGTAATTCCAAGTTTCCAACAATATTTTATTAATGAATTAGACGTATCTAAAGTTGGCCCCCCCTTTTTTTAAAATTGCATTTTTTTCATAAAAAATGAACGACAACAAAGAATTCTAAAGTTCTTACACCTGAAATATTAAAAAACCCAAATTAAAAATCTTAAAATATCAAAAACATCAAAATTTAAAATTTTTTGGATTTCTCGAAAATTAAAGTTTCAAGAGTTCTGCTCGAAGTTCTGTTGGGCCTTTAAAGAGTTCTAAAAAAAAACTGGAGAAATTTTTTTTCCAAACTCGAAGTCTAAAGAACTATATAGCTTTGAAATTTCAACAATTTTTTGAGTTCTTTGAAATTTAGAGTTCCAAGAATTCTACTCGGAGTTCTGTTGGTCCCCTAAAGAGTTCTGCAAGAAATTTTTATAAAGTTTTTTCTAAAGTCAAAATCTAAAAAACTACAGAGCTTTGTAATTCAAAATTTTTGTGAGATCCTTAAAATTTTGAATTTTAAAGCCGTGTAGTTTTTTGGATTTCGACTTTAGAAAAAACTTTTTGGAGTTTTTTGTAGAACTCTTAGGGGGGCTAACAGAACTCTGAATCTGAACACTTGGAACTCTAAAACTTAAAGAATTCAAAACATTGTTGAAATGTCAAAGTTGCTTTTAGGTTTAGTTTTAGTTTTTAGGATTTTGAGGTTGAATAAAAACATGTATTAGACTTTTTTATAGAGTTCTTCGGGGGGCCAACAGAACTCTGACTAGAACTCTTGGGACTCTAAAATTTTAAAAATTCAGAAAATTTGGAAATTTTAAGTTTCTGTAGTCTTTTGGATTTTGACTTTAGAGGAACAAATTTTAGTTTTCCGTATAATACTTTGGGGGGGGGGGCGGGGTTAAAAGAACTCTGAGCAGAACTCTTGGAACTTTAAATTTCGAGAATTCCAGAAAAAATTGAATTGTGATGACTTTGAAATTTTAAGAGCTTTGAATTTGATTTTTAATTATCTCATGTGTAGGGAACTCTACAACTTTATCTTTTATTAGAATAATGCAATTTTAAAAAAAAGGGGGCTGAGTACTTTTTTCAAAAATTGTTTTTTGTCCTTAATAGACAGAACTCTTGATAAAAAGTACAGGAAACTCTAGAACTCATCGATAACGACTCAGAACTCAATTAAAAATATATCGATTTTTGCAAAAGCGGGGGGTCACGTCAAGGTGGTCCCGCATAATGTAAAATCGATTTGTTTTTAGTTAATCGCGAGAATTATTTCTAAAATATATAAGAAACTCTAGAACTATTAAAGAACTCAGATAAAAAACCCAATTGGTTGACAGTGAGGGGTCCAATTTCATATACATATAAATTAGTCAAAGTTGTTCATATTTACAGGTCCATAACTTAATATCATAAATATTTATCTAACAAAAACTTTTTCCCTCGAATCGTTTAAGCAACCCAAACTTTGAAACTAGCGAAAATGAGAAATTCAAAGCTTGCACCGACAGCAAGTTAAATTTCCTCGAAAGTTGGTCTCGAATGCTTGATTTGGGGATTTGATTGAGCTGAAGGCACGGTAATTTGATTTAATTAAAATTAGTTGTAAAACGCGGCGCTTATAGCTTGTTCTATTGCACCAATAGAAAAAGAAAAGTGACCGTACACAGGAGAAGGGCCGTCTCGAAATTTAAATTAAAACTTCAAAGCAAACTCGACTTCCGCCATGCTCTTTTCGTGCTCCGTCTCAATTTTTGGTCGTCTTGTTTCAAGATCAAGTAGAATTAGTATCAAGTCAGTCGCTCTTTCGCCGCTAACGGAAGCACCTGTCTCTTTCTTGGATGGGCCGTGGCCCCTAAATCTAACATACAATCAAGTTTATGGTGGAAAGTAGAGGGAGTGCTGCGATAAAGAGAGAAGATGCTCGAACCGGGTTATTACATGCCTTGTTAGAAAGGAAAGGGCAGGTGCCTCGTTTAATTTTCGACAATTAAAGTGCTCGATCTTGTTGGTCTCCTTTGTAACTTTCAAAACGTCCGGAGGATATCGACTCAAGGATGTTACTGATCCTTTTCGGCACACGCCAGATTAAGAATCATTGCGAGCCTTGCCAAACGACTGTTAACTAAAGCCTAACATTATGTTTGAGTGCTTCTGATATTAAAACCATTTCAACTTACTTTCGACAATTTTATATTTACTTTTTTTTTCTTGTTCTTTCTTGTTTACCTGAATTTTACTTGACGGGGTATGATAATAATTATTAAAGTGTCTAACGAATGATTCGATTATTTAAAAAATAATTGGATAAAAAGAAGTATTAAGCATAAGATCAGTTTAAAACGCTCAATATACGATATGATTATTTAATTAATTAATTAGAATTAATTAATTGATTGCATAATTATCGAACCCTAGTTTGAAAATGAACTATAAGAAAAAAACCCAGAAAAATTGTTAAAAGATTTAAAAACATGAGAAAGTGTATGAAAACATTTTTTCAAATCTCAATTATGTTTAAAAATAAGTGAATAAATCTTGATGATAAGAAGAAATGAAAATATTTAATGAGAGATAATGAGAATTGACAAAAATCTTTAATCAAAATCAAACAAATTATAAATAAATGAGGAAATTACAAAAAGAAAAAAGTAAAACTTTATTAACGCAAAAATAAAAAAATTAGGGTCAAGCTATTATATGAAAAATGAAAATTTAAAAAAAAATGTCAAAACACACAAATAAAAACAGCTTTCAAAAGAAAGAAAATTTTTAATTAAAAAAGATATAAGCCCATAAAATTCTACACATACAATATTAATATTACTCAAAAGACAAAATTTGTTTAAAAATTACATAAGAATGAAAAAAAAAATGACAAACATGTGTACAAAGTACAAAATCCTTTAAAAAAATAAAAATATCCGTCTTTTTCTGTGAAATTAAAAGAGTAAATAAGAAAATTAATGAAAAAACGTTAAAATTTTATGAAAAAAAAATCTTTGAAAATCAAAAATATTAATAAACTGTTTTCAAAGTTAAGACAAAGAGGATTTGTTTCGTTGTGCTTTCAGGAATGACGATTTTCTGAACCTTAAAATAAACATTTGTATTTTTTGAAAATTTGAAAAAGTGGGAATTTATAAGGAAAAAAGTAAACATGACTTAGATAATGAAAACATGTCTTTGAAATAACAGAAATTATGATAAAATGAGAACATTTATTACAAAATTAAACATTCATTAAAATAAAAGAACAAAACTCTTTAAAAATGATAAGAAATTAAGGATTTATTAAAAAATTAATACCGACTGACCTGTTGTTAAAAAATTATTTTTTATAAAATAAAAATTAACAAATTTTAAAGAAGGGAAACATTTATGAGAAATAGAAAAATGATTTTAAAATGTAAAACTTAATTAAAATTTCAAATAATGTTTAAGAAGGTATAAAAAACGAAAGAATTGAAGAAAAAAAAGCAAATTTAAGTAATAATCGAAAAGCCTGACTGAATAAGAAAAAAATAAGAATATCCAATAAAAAGTAACACAAAAATATTTGAGAAAAGGAAGCAAATCTTTTATAAAATCTAATAAACAATAAAAAAAACTTGAAGGATTTACAGAAAATATAAAATTTGAAAAATTTACTATTAAAAAAAAGTAATGATAAAAAGTATATAGAAAGATAAATAAAAAATCTAGTGAATACAGAAGAAATGAAAGAATCCTTCAAAAATAAAATACACAATTTTAAAACAATCTGAACAACGACAGTTATATTACTTTAAAAAAATCAAGAAAATCTAAAGATTTTATAAAATGAAATGTAAGTATGTGAAAAAATATACAAAATGTAAAAACCAATTGACTGAATTAAAATTAAAAAACAAAAATGGTCGAGTGCAGAGGAACTCAAGATTGACAAAATCTATACGAAAAAATAGAAAAAAATAGAAAAAAAAATAGAAAACGTCAAATTATGTCCAGTTTTAAATTTTTTACATATATGGCTGACTTTTAGGAAGAAAAAAATGTATGGATAAAAAAAATCTATGAGTAATTATTGAAGTTATAAGCCAGGGTACTGAAATTCTCGTTTTACGCCATATCGGTATTTTACCTCCTTTTATAGTGATTATGTTGATTAATTTAATGAATACAATATCTAATTAGAAAATGGACCTTTTTCACAGATTTCAAATAATTTTCAGTGCTTCACTAATTCAAATTTGACTGAAAATTTTTTTGGAGTTTTTGACAAAAATTTCTGAAGAGGCATAAATTGATTAAAATCTGCTTTTTTGACAAGTTGAATCAGATGCGCAGAGGTTAAATTTTTGTTGAATTTTGTTCGTTAATAGATGAAAAAGTTTCAAATTAGATATCGAAATATGAAAAATAAATTATATTTGACTGAAAATTTTTTTGGAGTTTTTGACAAAAATTTCTGAAGAGGCATAAATTGATTAAACTCGCTATAGACACCCTGCTCTCTTAAATCTGAATTAATAAAATATAATTAGAATATAATTAAATATAATTAGAATTAATAAAATATCACTAATATTGTTAGTGATATTTTTTAATTCTTAGTAGAAATTTTTACAAATTTAATTAGTGAATGACTTCTTATCATTTCATTAGTAGTTTTTGACAAATTCAGATTTAGAGAGTGGCTCCCTAAATAATCCCCCACTAACAATATTCGGATTTTTTTTCCAAAAATTGCTATTTTTTAGAAAATTGATTGTATCTTTGATAACTCATCTTATTTTTACTTTTCTTCCAATTGTACATTATTTTTCGAAAAATCACTAATTCTTGCTGTACTCTCTAAATCTGAAATTGTCAAAAACTTCTAATAAAATGATGAAAAATCGTCAACTAATTAATTTATAATTTATATTTATATTAATTTATAAGTTATTTCTACATTATATTATAGTTTATTTTATGCATATGAAGTTGCCCATTTATAGTATTTTAGACTGCGGGCTCTGGTGTCACTAATAAATAAATAAATTTAGTAAAAATTTCCACTAAGAATTAGTAAAATACAACTGATTTTTAGTGAAAAACTACAAATTAATAGTAAAAACTACAAATTCACATTTGTAAGAGTTACTAATATGAATTTGTAGTTCTTCACAAAAGCCAGTGATATTGCACTAATTCTTAGTAGAAATTTTTACTAAATTAATTCGTGGACGACTTTTCATCATTTCATTAGTAGTTTTTGACAAATTCAAATTTAGAGAGAAGTATAGAAATAATGTTGTCGAAATTCTTTTCATCTTCAAATTTAAAGATTGCTTCATAAAAGGAAACCAGAAGCATTGTAAAAAATCAAAGAACGTAAAACAGCATAAGTGATTTCGTTTTTATTCCCTTTTATTAGATTAACTCTCACAGTATATTTATTTACCAATTTTCAGAAACTGTAAATCGTAAATGATTGTCTTTTCCCTAAAACATTTTACGTGATGAGAAGAGAGTAATGTAATGTCTATAATTCAGCTTTTTACATGCTGAATTCTTGAAATCTTGAAAACCAAGTGTACATAAACATAATGTAATGGTTGATTGAAAATCTCTATCATTATCTGTGGTAAAATGTCTGCTTAATTTGCTGGCTTTCCTATTTCTCAATGTAATTTCAGGCAGGGAATTATTAGAAAGTTTAGAAAAACATTAGTGTTTCATGGTGGAGGCTATAGACAAAAGTGGTACGTAGCTTCGTTCGGAAGCCTCGAAGACAAGATTTCGACGTTATGCAGCTGCATGTGTTTTCACAGGAACTTTCTCAAACTTGGGGAAAATTTTCAAGTAAGAATCGACTCAAATTACCTTGCAAAAGAAAACACTCTAATTGCTCCTCTGTTTCGGAACAAACCTATAAAACTGGCACTTTCAAAGAAATATTTTTCTGTTAAATAAACACACCTTGTGCCTCCGTATCTCTACCCCTAAATCAACAGCGATAAAAACGATTGTGAAAAATTTCTCATATTCCAGACTTTACATCAAGAACAATAAATTTCATGCAGGTTTTAGACAAATAAAGAGGTTGGATTTTTTAAAATATCCCCTCCTGTCAGACCTTAAATAAACCCAACAAACTTTTTTTCTTTTAGATGACACGGAAGGAGAACATAAATAATGCAGATAAAAAAAAAAGGAAAATAGAAAAATAGAAGAAAGAGACATTAAAAAGATAAAAGTTTCTTAATACCGTGAGTACAATCAAAGAAGTCAGTTTTTCTTTTTTGGATCAAGTTGCGTCAAAGTTGCGAATTTCAAACTGCATTAGTGGATTACTTCTTTATTAAAATCTTCATTTCGAGATTGGTAAAAGATAAAAAAAAAAGTTCTTTTTTTAAAACAAAAAATACATAAAGAATCAGCAAATACGTTGAGAAAGTATACGAGAAAGTTGTGCCTTGTATAAACTTTTGATCCCAAGTCAACCTCAGAGTCGGCGTCGAGAACGATGTAGCAGTCTCGGGTTGAAAATACGCGGATTAAATTTACTAACCGTGGTTTCTGCGCGGGTCCTTGGGCATCGTTTCGAAACGCTTCCAGGTTCGTCCGGGACCAACTAGCAGTGCGATCCCAGCGTTGAGATCATAAACGAAGGGAGTAATCTGGCCTTCGAGTAATTGTACGTTGTATGTTGCAAAGCGAGCGAGAGTTGGCGAAAAATCACGGCTCCTTCGGCCGAAGAGGCCTAACTGACCCCCCTCGAGGGCCCTTCTTATATACTCAACGAGGTAAGGGCCCGTGCCAGCGCGAAGATGAGAACTTTGAACGAAGCAGATCACGGAGAGCAGGGGCCCAACGAGATGAGAAAACTTCAGAAACCGAGATCCTTAAGTAACGAGGTAAACAGAGTATAAGAGAAAAAAAAAAAAAAAAAAGATACGGAATGCCCAGAAAAAAGAAACAAAACTGCTTAAAAGGGACAAACAAAATATGAAAAGAAAAGGGAAAAAATTAAGAAAGACAATAATCACTTCTATTTTTAAAGGATCAGTGTTGAATTCCACTAGGTTTTGTTTTTTAAACAGTGGGTACTTATCTGAATTTTAATCTTTTTTGGGATTTGTGTTCAGAAATGGCCCAAGGTTTGAGCTAATATTGTTATTTTTTATATTGTCGGTCAATATTTGCTCAAATCTTGGTCCAAGTTTGGTTATTGATATTAAGGGCATGTGCCAGAAGTGGATTTTTTCAATGGCAATTTGCATTGGAAAATCTTACTTCTGGCACATTCCCTTAAGCAATATTTTTCAATATTTTTTCAACGATCACTAAAATTAGTAAATTATTTATATTAACTCTCTAAATTTAAATAAGTGAATATTCACTTATTTCGATGTCAAAACACTGTAAAAAGTAAGTCTTAATTTCAGAGAAGTCTGAAATTAAATTAGTCTTGAAAATAATGCTGTCATTAATTTAAACTGAGGCTTCTGTGAAAATAAGGGTGCTCTTTTAATTTCAACTGATGTTTGAGTGAAAATAAGATTTTGGTTCAGCTGAATTTCAATTAATTTCTTAAATTCAGCAGACAGTTGCTGATTTTACAGATTAATTATCTTAAGGACGCTTATACCCTCAAGCGGTTCTCATTCTATCGGACCATGATAGTCAATATTTTTTTAATTTTATTTCGTTTTATAATTTGGTTTCTAAATAGTATTTTGTAGTTAAAATCATTACACAAACAAATTTTATTAAAAAAAAATTTTTCTGTTGAAAATTCCAACTTATTAAAAATTTTTCTTCCTGATTATTTCAAAAAAGTATAGGATTACTACCCTTAAATAACATTTTCTTAACAACGGAACGGTAAATTAATTAAATATTACTGTAAAAGTTGTATTCTATTACAGTTTAAAATATATTAGTTTTTTAAAAAAATTTGTAGAACCGTGTTTTTTTAATTAATTAAAATATAGTCATTTTGCGCGTTTTGTTACTGTTTCCATGTAAAAGTCCCAACTTTATAAATTTATATCTTAAAAACAGAACGGTAAAATTCAATAAAATTATAACAGTACATGTAAAGTAATGTATTAATTATGTCATTAAAATTTTATAAGAATCTGTAGAAATTGGTTTTTTGGATAAACCTCCTTAAACTCAGCAAATTTACCTGCTGATAATGACATTCTTTGCTTCTTAAATTGAGGAACAAAAATTGTATTTGAAATTCAACAATATTAAAAATGTTGCGTCTTAAAATAAGATAGGCTTTCTGTCTTAAAATAAAACAAAAAACACATTCTCTAAATGGTAAATCAGTGTACTACTAGTTTTTTTCAGTGAAATTTAAGGATGATTGACCCTACGACATAACCTCAAACTAAAAAGTTGTTTTTAAGATACACGGAAATTTTTTTTTGGATAAAGTTTACCATATTTTGATAGATCTCGGATCAAAGTCATATGTAACAAATTTTAAAAGATCTACTTGTACAATTTTCAAGATAAATTACTTTGTATTAAAATATTTTTTGAATTACGCATTATTCAACATTTTGTGTTTTTTCTTCAAATCTAATGTTTCGAATTTATTTCGTGTGATATACATATTTTTTGTAATAAAGATCCCTTCCCTCTGTGTGATACTTTTTTCTACAGTTTATACATCCAATTGATTCAAATTGATTTAAAATAACTAAATTGTTATTAAACAGTAATAAAACTATTACGAAAAATTAAATAAATAAAAATAGTTAATTATTCTTAGACCAAGAAAATTAGTATAAAAAATATCAATAAAGAAAAAATAATGATTAAAAGAATTACTTACATTTAAAAGTCGATGTTCAATCCCTGATAGCATTTTCACTGGTTCCTAAAAAAAGTAAAAATTATTATTAGAAAATGAAAAATTACTATTCTCTAAATCTGAATTCGTAAAATTGACTAATTATTAATAAAAAATTTTTTTTAAAAAACTATAGAACTATACTAATTTTACTAAATATAATAGTGAAAACGACTAATATATATATAGTAGACACAAATCTACTAGTTTACTTAGTGGTTTAACATAACCGACAAATTACTTTGACTAATTAAATTTGTGGTCTTTTTTACTAAACAATTAGTATAGCGGAATTATTATTTGTTATAGTAAATAAGTTTTTAATACAGTGCATTTAGTATAGTTTTTTTGCTAATTGAAATTTGGAGAGCAGAACAGGCATATACTTTCTTGGAGAAAGTATCAAAACTAAAAAAATATATATATAAAAATGAAAAAAAACGTCTAAAAATAAAGTAGAGATCTGAAGAATGTATACATATAAGAAATGTGTCTTAATGATAAAAAAACATCTACTATAAAAATAATAACGTAAACCTAAAAAAGAACTCGAAAATAGATGATAAGATTAAATGTTTTTAAATATAAATAAATAAATAATATAAAAAAGAGAATTACTGAAAAATGTTTTAGAAAATGAAATACAATCGAGACCGAATTCATTTCAAATCAGGCAGGCTTTACTTCTTCGGGACTGAAAGTAATTTTTGCCTTCAAAATGTCGTTTTATAAAGAATTTTAGACAACACGTATTTTTTTATTTTGCTGAAAAAAATTTTTTTTGGAAGTTATAAGGATTTTAAGTTTAAACGTCGGAAAATTCGTTTCTACAAAATTCAGGGGGAAAAATCTTTAAAGTGTTGGAATTTTTTAAGTAATTAAGATAATTTATTTTTTCTTTTTGCATCTGAAAAAGCTTTTGTTCGTCTTTCCAAATCCTTTGGAAAAATTAAAAAATATTAAAAAATAACAAAATGGCGGTAATTTTACTAAAAAACTTAAAATTGAATTTACTCAAAAACCCCACCTTTTTTTTTGCTCAAAATTTTTTTGGGAATTGTAGTCATAGGGAGGAATATTTTCCATAAGAATTTAACTTGTGCCCGATTATGGTACAAGAGAAAAATTTTTTTTTTTATTTTTTTAAAGCGAAACATCATTCTTCTCAAGAAATACACTAGACAAGAAAAAATTTCTGAAATAAAAGGTGTTTGTTTTGAAAAAATCTAAAATAATGTCTTCTGTCATTTTTCTCTATTTTGCGTTTTTTCAGTCAATTATGAAAAACATTGATTAAACACTCACATTTGTTGCATTTTTAATGTCGGTATCAATATTTTTTTGATTTACAATTTTTTTCCTCCACAGTAACATATAAATAGTTAATTATCTTTGCTGTCACTAAAGTTACAATTGTTGACAATTTTTGTGTTCAGTAAAGCAATAGCGAGTATGAATATTGAGACATTAATGAGTTATATATTATTTTTGAAAAAACCAAAAACATTACATGATTTTTGCATGGAAATGTCATTATTATTTTTGTTTAAAGTTCAAAAGAGTTTAACAACAGAGAGTTTTATCGATTTTTTTCAAAATTCACTGAAAAAACGCAAAATTGAGAAAAATGACAGAAGACATTATTTTAGATTTCTTAAAGTTAAACAATTTTTACTTGCGAAATTTTTTCATATCTAGTGTATTTTTTGAGAAAAATGATGTTTTGCTTTAAAAAAATAAAAATTTTTTTTTTCTTTTGTACCATAATCGGGCACAAATTAAATTCTTATGGAAAATATTCCTCCCTATGAACACAATTTCCAAAAAAATTTTGAGCAAAAAAAAGGTGGGGTTTTTGAGTAAATTCAATTTTAAATTTTTTAGTAAAATGACCGCCATTTTGTTATTTTTTAATATTTTTTAATTTTTCCAATGGATTTGGAAAGACGAACAAAAGCACTTTTAGATGCAAGAAGAAAAAATAAATTATCTTAATTACTTAAAAAATTCCAACACTTTAAAGATTTTTCCCCCCTGAATTTTGTAGAAACGAAGTTTCCGACGTTTAAACTTAAAATCCTTATAACTTCAAAAAAAAAATTTTTTCAGCAAAATAAAAAAATACGTGTCGTCTAAAATTCTTTATAAAACGACATTTTGAAGGCAAAAATTACTTTCATTTCCGAACAGGTCTAGTCTGCCTGATTTGAAATGAATTCGGTCAAGAATAGAAAATTGAGAACATTTCTATCAAAAATAGAAAAAAATAAATTTGTAGAAAATTATTAAAAAACCAAGTTAGTTCTAAAAGAAGAAAAATCAATTTAAATTGAAAACGATAGCTTTTAACAACAAACGAGAAAATAAAACCATGAAAAAAATACATTGAAAATAAATAAAATAAAAAGAAATGGAAAAGATACTGAAAATGTTAAAAATAATTAAAATAAATGTACAGAAAAATAATTGAAAATTGAAAACATTGATCAACGATAAAACTGAAAAAAGATAAGAAAAAAAGTAAAGCTGTAAAATAAATATGATTGCAACAGAAGAAAAAACCGCTGCCAAATTGTACCTCAAGTATATATTTATTTTGAGTGAGTAATTTCATTTTTTTAATACATTGCTTCCTCATAGAGATTACTTAATTTGTGTAGTTATATAATTAAAATTAAGAAATCAGATAAATTTTCTGAAAAAATAAAAAAAATAAACAGAACCCTAAAAATTACAATTAAAAATATTTTAGATTATTTAAAACATCACTAAGTTATAATTAATTGGTCGCAAAGAAATCTTAAATATGCCAATTGATGCGTTTTCAAAAAATAAAAGGAATAAAATATTTACATTTTAACTTGAAAAAGAAAAATTATGCAATTTCGCAAAAATCGATTTTCGCGAAATTTTGAAATGTAAAAAAATATAGTTATAGAGTTGATCAATCGGATTCAAACATGACTAAATTTGTCCTCCTGAGTGACCTATAATTTCGTTAAAAAAATGGTTTTAACTATTACGGTTATTGAGATATTGGGCCAAACGTAATTTTTACAAACCACGCACACACACACACACACACATCTACATGGAAATTTTTTCTAAATATCAGTTTTGAGATCCTGTGGTGGAAATATGTAGAGATATGTCAAAATATCGCATTCAAGGATTTGGGGGTAAAACTGAAAAAAATGTTTTGCTGATCCACCTAAAAGTATCGCTGGATTTCGTCTTGCTTAAAAATTTAGGTCTAACAGCTAAAAATATAGTTGTCTTTGCTAACTGTTTAGCATAGGTAGCCATATTTCTTACACCTAATTTTTTCAGCAAGACGATATCCAGGTAAACATTTTTTCAGTGTTCCTCTTTGAGAAAGCGATTTTCAAAAAACGATAGAAATGAAATAAAAATGCACATAAATTTCTAAAAAATAAACACTAAAGATAACTAGAAAATGAATAAAATATCCTTGACTATAAATGCTCAAAGAAGCTATAAAATATAATAGATAAAAGAACATCAAAATGGAGTAATATTGGCAACATTGCTTCAATATTACACTCTATTTGGAAAGAAAAATTTAAAAAATGACAAATGTTTCAGAAAAATAATAGAAACATTATTAAAATTACTTGAAACTTAATCAAATATTTGTTATAAGTAATTCAGAGAAAAGAAAAACATTTTTTCCTCTTCGAAAAGAAGTTTGTGTATATATTCCTTTAAAAATCATCTGGTTTAGATTGCACAAGTTTGCAATCCACCAAATTAAACGATTTTTAAAACCTAAGTCAAAGAAACATTTTTCTGATTAAAAATACATTTTTTCTTACAATTTTCTAAAAAATTCCAAAAACAGATTTCCTAAAATTTTAAAGGATCCGATTCGTAAAGTCACCTTCACTACTTAAAAATTCCCAACTCTCTGAATCTGAATTAATTAAAAACAACTAATTTAAAAAAGAAAAACTCAGTACTAATTTAAATAACTATATTTCTACTAATCATTTAGTAAAAAATAACCAATTATTACTCAAATTCATGTTTAAGTTATGTAAAAATAACTAATAATTTGGTTAAATTCTGTTTACTAATTAAATTAATCAAATTTTAACTATTTTTGAGTCACTTTTCACTAATAGCTTAAACAAAAACTCAGCCACGATTTTACAAATAATTATAGTCATTTTAGCTAATTCCAATTTAGAGAGAATTTTAACAAAAATACCTAAAGAAAACTTTTTCCCAACAATCAACATTCTTCGGAAATAAATATACACTTATATATAACTCAGGCTAATTATATTTCCCATCGGCAAGAGAGAGACGATGGAATAAAGCCGAGTTTTATACGAAAAATGCGAAAATTTTGTTCTTCTTTTAAAGAATAAAATTACAAAAGGGAGGAGAAAATTGGAGATCCAGTTAGGAAAATTGCATTTCCGAGAGGTAAAGGGTGCGTTTCGATATCGACTACCAGTATTGAAAAGATTGGATGTGTACTTTGGTCATGGTAAAAGGAAGGGGTTAAAAGAAGAGAGGAGGAGTGAGGGACGATTTCGCTGGTACTTGCAGGGAATCGGAAGGTAGTTGAAGATGAGGAAGATGAGGAAGAGGATGGTAAAGAGAAGAAGAGAAGTTGAAGGAGGAGGAGGAGGCGGAGAAGCAGGAAAAAGAAAAGAGTGTGTGAGAATGCTATCAGAACAGACCACCGTGCGTGCCCCTTGCTCTCGGCTACACCTATCGGCGTGTATCCGTGATCAAACCATCCCGGATAACTTTGCCAAATCACCCTGTCCTCATACCAGTACATCCCAAATCTGTCTCCCTTTAGCCAGAGAAACGCCTTTTGTCTATATACCTCGTCCTCATATATTGAAAATTAAATTCCAATATCCCCTTATCAATATTAATTTTCTCCTATTATGCGGAATTCTTCCATTTTCAGCATAAAAGTCAATTATTAGTTTAATATATGAGACACGCTCGTTTTTATTTCATCCAGCAATTCCAGTATTATTTTTTATGAAGGTAATTGTATTAGTTCATAGGTACACTGTGAAAATCCATACCAGAAGCTATACTGATCTCAATTTAAACTAGAAACTCTATTCTACAGTTTTTATTAATTATACATATTTAATAATAAGAATCAATGTAAATGTATTATTGGCAAGCAAAAAATTGCTTGATAATATGTCAAGATAGAATATTATGTAGATTGTAATAAGAGAAGCAAATAGATATAAATAATAATATTATTTAATCATTCAACTTTTTATCTTGATTTTATTTATTTCTGAAAATTGTTAGAATTATTTATTTATTTTACATTTAATAATAGAGACCTGAAGTTAACCATTTTTTTTCTTAAAATTCTATGACCAAATATAAAATACTTAACTAGCAATATTAACGAACGCCTAAGGGCGTGAGAAACTTTGCATTGTTGTTGGTTAATTTAAAACTATAAAGTTTTGCAAATGCAAATAATAAAGATTACGAGAATATTTACAAAATTGAAGAAAATAACTGAAAAATGACAAAAATAATGAACAATTGAAAAAAATTGGAAAAATTGAAATTTAATTATAAAATTTTAAGAGAATAACTGAAAATAACTTTCCGGAAACTAATTAATAATTGAAAGAAATAATTGAAAAATGATGAGGATAATTGAAAACTTAAAGAACATAGCTGCAATATGGCGAAAAAATTTGACAATAAAACAAAATTCGAAAAATGACTAGATTAATAGACAACTGAAAAAAATAATTGAAAAAATTAAACAAGAAATATTAAATTTAAAGAAAAACTAAGAAAATTATATAGGAATAAGGTAAATGTCCCAATTAGTGCACTACTAAGAATTGTACTAAAATAAATAAAGAAAAAATTAGTTTTTAATTCTTCTATAAAAATAATTTTTTGCATTGAAATGAAGCCAATCCTTTTTTGAATTGAAAATGATTTTGATTCAGGTTTTATTATCAAAATATAATAAATTATTGTGTTTTAATGAAATAATGTTATTGTACCAATTTGTGAACATACATGAAAAATGCATGGCGATTGTCATATTTTTCTTGATCTGTCAAAACCAACGACACGGTCAAAGTTTATATTTAATTTTTCGTTTTCTAAGTGAACAAGAATCATGAAACATAAATCAAGACGAAGTATATAAAAGGTAAAATTAAAAACATTTGTTTTTTATATTATTTTTATATTGTGTGATATTTATTTTAAACATTTAATCTCAGTTGTGCACAAATTGGTACGTGTCCACAAATAGGGACATTTACCTTAATTGTAATTAAATGTACATTGAACAACTGGATTGAAAATAAAAAGAAAAAAATTAAAATTGAAGAACGGAATTGAAATTTGAAAAATAGAATTAAATATTACAAAGTAATTGAAAAAAGCCGAGATTTATTGGATGTAGAAGAAAATAATAGATAACTGAAGAATGGAATTTAAAATTAAAAAAAATATTTGAGAAGTAAAAAAATAAATTGAAGATTACAAAATTAAATAAAGATTTTAAGAAAATAATTGACAATTTAAGAAAAATTCGTAAACTGGCAAGAAAAACCGACAAGAGAACAAAATAATTGAAAAAAATTAAAAAAAAATTATAAAATTTAAGAAAAATGATTGCAAATTAAAAAACCTGTAGAAAATAATTGAAAATTGATGAAAAAAGTGAATAATTAAAATAAATAATTGAAAAATGATAAGAATAAATGAAAAATGGAAGAAAATATCTGAAAAATGACGAAAATAATGAACAATTAGTAACAAAATTTGAAAAATGAATACATTAATAGACAACAAAATAATTGAAAAAATTGTAGAAAATAATTGAAAATTGTGGAAAATAATTAATAATTGAAAGAAATGGTTGAAGAATGACGCATATAATTGACAATTGAAAATAAAATTCGAAAACTGGCGTGAATATTTGACAACAAGACGAAATAATTTAAAAGTTAAAGAATAATTAGAAATTTAAAAAGAATAAATGAAAATTTACAAAATTGTAGGAAATAATTGAAAATTAAAGAAAATAATTAAGAATTGAAAAAAGTAATTGAAAAATAATGAGAATAATTACAAAACTGAAGAAAGTATCTAAAAAATAACGAAAATATTTGACAATGGAAAACAAAAATGGCTAAACTAATATACAGCTGGTAAAACTAATTAAAAAAATTAAATATTAAATTTAAACTGAATAATTGAAAATTTAAAAATTATGGATATTATAGGAAATATTTGGTGAAAATAATTGCAAATCGAAGAAAATAATTGAACAATTGAATTTAAAATTCAGGAAACATTGATAAGCGAAAGGAATAATTGACAAAAGGCGAAAAATTTTTTAATATTAAAGAAAATAATTGAAAATTGAAAAATGGAATTGAAATTTAAAGAAAATAATTTAGTTGTAGAATTGAATTGAAATTTTAAAACAATTTTTGTGTTTAAACAAAATGATTGAAAATTAAAGAAAATAATTTAAAATTGAAGAAAATAACGAAAATTGAAGAGATAAAATGAAAATTAAAGAATTAAATAGAATTTTTGAGATATTGGTAGGTAATTGAAGGAAAAATTAAAAACTGACGAAAATAATTAAATATTAAGGAAAATACTTGACAGTTAAAAAGAATTCGATAATTGGCGAGAATAATCGACAATAGAACAAAATTATTGAAAAAATTAAAGAATAATTACAAAATTGAAAAGAAAATTAAATTGTCAATTGAAAATTACAGAAAATTATAGAAAGAATTGTAGTATAGAAATAATTAAAAATAAAGAAAATATATTGACAATTAACAAATGAAATTGAAATTTGAAGAAAATAATTGATAATAATTGAAAGAGAAATTACAAAATGACGAAAATAAGCAAATAATAAAGAAAATAGTTTAGAAATAAGGAAAATAATTGACAAAACAATAAAAAAAATGCGTTAAAAAAAGAGAAGTTAATTAAATTAATTTTTTAAAACAACATTTTGTAAAATTCTATGACTTTTCCAGATTTTCCAAGTTTTCCCTGACTACAAAAAAATTCCCTGACAATTCCAGGTTTTTCAGAACCGTATCAACACTGTTTACATATGTAATAATTATTATTCTTCAAATTAAGTAAAAAAAAAGTTTATTATTTAATCAAAATTTTAATGAAATCAGAATAATGAATTCTTTCATTAAAATTCTGTTTCATTTTCTCTAAACATTCCTGAAATTCGAAAAGTTCAATTCAAAGAATTTTTTCCCCCTTGGAAATATTTTTGAAAATAACTTTTGCAACACAAAATATAAAATACGAAATCAATTTCTTAAATATCAACTCAATTTTTTGGTGTGCAGAACACTATTTTTTGATTAATTTTAAATATGAAAAATGTTGAAATAATAATTTCGTTCATTTGAACGTTCGGAACTTCAAGTTTATTTCTCTGAGGACATTATAGTTTTTTTTTTTTAATTAATAACCCTCAACACTAAAAATAGATACCTTTATACGGAGGGAAAACAAACAAAGTGCTAATAAAATATACCTTCTTAAAGTTTGTTAACTATTTTTTTCAACGTATTTAATACTTTTCAATAATTTAAAAATATTACTACATTTTTTATAATGAATCAATTAAATTGGCTCATTATAAATTTTGAATAATAAATTTAAATTTCAGGAAAATCAAATTTTCATAAATTTAATTTTGAATCGATTGGATTTTATTAAATAGAGTCAAAAAATAAATTTGAATTCGGATAATTTGACAGGATTATTATTTGGTTAGATTAAACTTCCTAAAACTTTTAGTTTTTATGAATCGAATTTGAGTTTTTAACTTAAAATACAACAAAATTAAAAATTAGATGAATTAAATTTAGAGAACCGATAAAACTTTAATTAATACGTGTTTTAACCATGTAGAAAAATAGGATTTGAATAAATTGAAATTTGAATAAATTAAAATTTGAATAGAATTTCATTTTGATAAATTAAATTTTTGATCTATTAAAATTTGAGTTGATTAAATTTTGATTATTATTTATATGTTTTATAAATTAACAAGCTTAATGTGATACAATTATTATTTAGATTAATTGATATTTTTTAGATTTGAGATTTGTATAGATTGAATTTGCTTTGAATTAAAATTAGAAAGAATTTAAATTGAAATTGATTATAAATTGAATCGAATACCTACAACTGGATTAAAATTTGGATAAATTTTTATTTTTTATATTTAGAAAAACCGCTTGTCTAAAGTACAAAATGAGAAATGAAAATAATTTTAAAAATCGCAATTTAATATGTTGAAAATAACAAAATGTTGATTTCTTCTTATTTTTGAACAAAAATTTCCATTGAACATGTTTTGTTTATATTAAAATATATTTGTAATATTTAAAATTGTTTTCTAAAAACCGATAGAAACTACACGCGCAATTGTTGAGTCAGTTTTATTTTATAATTTTTATAACATACATTTTAATAAAGAAAATTTAGCCAATTAAATTTCTATCATTCACAAGATCGTTTAACAGCGGAAAGATTTTAGTCTAGCCAGACATAAAAGTTGGGTCGTTTTATTGCGATTATTTTGTTTCTAATTTAATTTTTATGGGGGCGTATAAAAGATGGTATTAAATTCAAGGAATATATATGGAAACTGAAATTGGGCAATTTGGAAGGATCCTTTTACGAAACTCATATGGCCACTTTCTCAAAACGATTCAAATCTGTCCGTGGAAACTGCTAACGAGGTGTTCCGTCAAGGTCAGTTACGTCAAGACTTCCGGCAGGTAACATCTGGTTGAAAGCATTTAAGCCGATATTGAAAGCTAGAGCAAATATTATCCTTTTCTTTTTACTTTTTTCTTTTTTTTTTTGGTTTAAAAAAGCAGTCTGACTTTTGTCAATCATTTCTTCATTCGCTTGATGAGAGTCTTAACGCTTTTAGATACTAAGAAAATCACGAGGGAAAAAATATTAAGAGGGTAAAAGCTAAGCAAAACAATCTGAAATAAAAAGTGACAAAAAAAGAAATAGAAAAGCAAAATAGGATTAGAGTAATTGTGTTTGTTGTAAAAACAATTTTTTCTTCTCCCTGTTTGATCCAATTAATAAATATAAAGATTTCATTTAATACAGTTCGTAATAGGAAAAATAATTTAAAAATTAAGAATACTTTTCCCAAAGAAGCCGCAATAAGATATTTTTATAACTGGACAAAACTGCAAAAATGGGTCAATTTTAAGAAAAAAAAAAAAGAATCATTTCATTGTTTGTATTTTTACATTCAAGGTAGACAAATGAGCATCGCAAAAGTATACCAACAATGCTCATTTCTCTGCCACCTCTGGGCCGTGTATTATCAAAGTGATTTTTTTCTGCTTTTACACTTTGTCTTTATTCTATATTAATTTCAGCATTCCAGTCATGCTGAAAGCCTTTTTTCACATTTCTAAGAATTCATCGGATAATAATGTTGAATCGAGTTAATATATTAAATTTTCGTATTATTATGCGAAGAATGTCTGAACTATTATATATCGAGTTATGGTGTTAGAATCATGTACCAAGAGATATTAGAACCCTTCTAAGTTCTAAGATATTCCAATAACTTGAAATGCTGTCTAATATTATGTTCTGAATTCAGAAACTATAGGCAATATTATATCTATCCAAATTCATATCCTATTAGTTTCTCATAACTAGACATATATACATATATATATACTATATATATGCTTATGCATACAAATTTGATAATTATTACATTTTTTTTAAACGTACGATCCTCACTAAAGAAGAAAAAGTTGTATTTTGTTTTCTGTTTTTTTTTCGGGAGAAGTCTCTGTTTGATTCCATTGAAAATAATTGAATCAAAAGCCAACAAGGGTTTAACTTTGATCCTTTTTTTTTTTGTGCAGGTTTCCTCTTTTCTACGTGATTCGCGAAAATGAGTTCGAGACTTTAAAGCCGATATCTAACATTTCGACATCCTTACAAATGTTGAAAATGTCAACTGTCCGGAAATGTCTGTATTTAAATAGAAACAATAGGAAAATGAAGTCATATTAAATTTCCTCGAAGTCGTACAAAAGCGTTTGTGTCTTTTCACTTATATATATTAGTTCTAGAATTTGCGCGAGTTTTGGATTTATTCGAAAGGACGCAGGATTATAAATAACGAAATGTTATCAAATGAATTTAAAATTAGTTTCATTTGCCTTATTACATTATTTGTATATGTATACTTTGTAAATAAATTATAAAAGGAACATGGTATTAAACCTCACTTCATTTCTTAACATTTTCGTAATTTGATTAAAATGAATCTCAGTCTGAATATTCAGAATAAAATAATACACGAGATATAAAGTATGCGACAGAAAATTTAGACAGTGAATAAAATTTCATTTTCAAGGTTTGATATCCTCTTTTTAAAGAAATGAAACAAATGTGTTTTCTTGAAGCTCATTCTAAATTACCTCTTCCTGTATACGTGTTCACCTCTATTTATACAAGATGATTGTTTTGCTTGTAATGTCGAAAAGGAAAACGTGCTCAAGGGTCAAAATTACCTCTCGAAAGTGCGTTTCCGCCCATTTTGAAATAAAAGAAACAAATAATAAAATACAATTTTGTGCCGTTCGTGCCTATATATATTTTTTATGAATGTTTTATAAACTTCGTGTGAGTCAATAAAAAGAGCAAAAATAGAGTTAACTTTGTTAATTTTCGAAAATATTATTTCAAAAAGCTCAAAAACAAACATAAGTTTGCAAAAAAGATAATTGCTTCAAATTAAAAATTAATATGGTATAACATATAACTAGCCTAAAAAAACGCGCGGAAGTGATAGCTCAGTTTTTGTTGATTTTTTAAGACAATTTAACATATTAAAAAAAGTTTAATTCATATCTACCTTTTTAATAGTCTTTAATTTCAACTGATTCTAATTTTAAAAATGCGAATTTAACTCAGCAAACTTAAAAATAGCTAAATTTTAATTTATATATTTAGTAGATTAACGATTGTGGTAGATAAACGATTTAAATTTCAAATTATTCTAATTTCAATTTATCGAAATTTTAATTTATTTAAATTTTAGTCAATCGAAAATTTAATTTATTTAAATTATAATCTAGTTTTTCAATTGTACAAAATTTTCATCTGTTAATTAGATTCTATTTAAATTATAAAGTAAATTGTAATTTATTCAAATTTTATTTTCCATTGATCCAACTTTCAATCTATCCAAAATTTCATTGCTCGTAACATTTAAGAATCTAAATTTTTCTCAATTCCAAAGAAAAAGTTTATTCTAAGTTTAGGTAAACTCAAATTTAATCTATCACAACTTGAAATTTTCTTAATTTTAATTTATGTAGATAACAACAGTTTCAAATTATCCGACTTTCAATGTATCCACACTTTAGTTCATTTAATTTTCTAATGTTCCAAAATTCAATTTTACTGGAATTTTAATTTATTATTAAAATTTTAATTTTATCCATACACTGAGAAAATAAGTTGACTAAATACAACCAATTTTTGATTAAATTTAGCAGAGAGAGGCTGTTGATATAGCACCTGCAAAGCACTTAATTGATTTTAGCAGAGCATATGCTCCGGTATCCTAGAAGTTTGATTGTCATCGCCGGTGTTTTGTTTGTTTTGTCCCGAGGAACCCTAACCTAGAAATAAAGCTGCTTGGCTAGAGGCTTATTTTCTCAGTGTAGAATCATTACAAAACTCTGGATTCTGAAGCTTATACATACACTGAAAAAATAATATTCTTTTTTTAAGAATTATTCTTGGCGACTATTTAAGAATAAAATATACTTATATTTAAAGAATACAATATTCTTAGAATAAGAAGAATATTACTGAGATTAAGAATATTCTCCTTAATTAAGAATATTCCTTTAAACTAAGGATATTCTCTTAAATTAAGAATATTTTCTTACATTAAAAATATATTCTTAAAAATTTTTAAAATATAATCTTGAATTACGAATATTTTTTTACGAATTTTAAGAATATTTTATTGAAATATCTTAAATCGAAGTGAAAAAATAATTTTACTAAAATATTTTACAATTTACGGATAATATAATGTGCCAAAAAAGGAAATTTTGATCTAATATATTAAACATTCGAAACAATAGGAAAAATATTTGAAGTATTAAATAAATCTTTAACATACACAGTTTGTAACAGACTTAATGTATATTTTTACATTTTAGAGTATTTTAAACTCTCTAAATCTAAATTAGTGATTTTCTACTAATGAATTAGCAAGAAATCGGTCACTATTAAATAGTGGAAATTTTTACTATAGTTTTTAGTAGAAAACTACTAATTTTAAAGTGAAATATCTATTAATTGTAACAGTAAAAGTTTACTTTTTTAATAAGTAGATATTTTACTTTAAAATTATTAGTTTTCTACTAAAAACTGATGAAATTTTTCACTATTTAATAGTAGATTTCTCGTTAATTCGTTAGTAGAAAATCACTAATTCAGATTTAGAGAGAATACTCTAAATTTTATAATTTTTTATATTATAAAAATTTCGTTTTTTAGCATTTTATTCCTAAATTTTGAAATACTTTAGAAAAATTAGTTTTCAATTTTCTCTCCGTGTAAAAAATGTCTTTTAATGTGAAAGTTTATTAATTGTAAATTGTAGATTTTAAGTTTTGAAGAAAAATTATAAAACAGAATTCTGACTTCGGATTCGGATTGAGCGAAGAAATATGTAGAAATACACTAGTGTAGTGTCTCGGACAAAACAATTTTTTTTTGTGTGGCTGATTTATTATAACATGAAATCAAGAGAAAAGAATTACAACCCAAAATGCAAATACCAGGTTTGATAAAGATTTGTTTTCTATAATGAAATCTATTTAACACATTGAAAGTGATTTAACCAAGTGTATAACAAACTCTCCATGATTCAATTATCAAAATTTATTTTTAACGAATTTTTAGCTTCAGTAATTGAAAATAAATCTCTGAAGCTAAAAGCTGAAATCCTATGCATATATCAGAGGGTACGAATTTAGAAAGTTTCCCTCAGCATATTCACTAACTCGTAAAACAGGCAGTCAGCAAACTACTTATGTGGATTCAACTGTAATTTTTCTCGGGGAAAAACTTTTTGCAACTCATGCACATCAATATTAATTTCTCAATTCTAATGACTTCCCTGAAATGAATAATTGAATGTCGGCATCTATGTAATATTCAAAGTATGCATTGGCCAAATTAAAACATCGAAAATATCAAGCGAGAGTGCTTTCTATAAATCACTCCACCCTTGTACAATTCTACAATCTCCCAAGACGTTTCCTTATATCCCTCTAGTTTGACTTAACAAATGTCTATGTGGTATCTCAGTCCCCTTGAAACAGGGGACTTTTAGAGTCTAAATCTATTTTGATCCTGTCTTGTCTTCAATGCCCGTACGTGATCCTGAAATCATTTCTAGAAAAAGTGTATCGAATTCGAGGAACTCGAGATGAAAATGGAGTATGATCAATGCATGTCACATAGTCCTCTTGATCCTTTTGTGTATCAAGGAAGAATGATGTCCATGAAATCTATTCATAAGGGACCGTCACTTTTTCTGATTGGGCTCAAATTTTCAAACTCAGCTCTCTCCCTCTCTCTAGACGCAGTGGAACCACCAAACCAACAATATTTAAATACATATGCATCACGCATAATATTCGAAAATTTAAATAAGATAAAATGAACTATGTTCCAGTTCTTGGAGAGTAAAATATTTCTCATCATTTTTCAAGTTGTGAACGGAATTTAAAAACTTCCAAGACTTATCAAGACCACGAAGCTGAAGTTTGTAAGATTAAACAACTTCAAGATAATTTTGAAATTCTTTTGTATAGTTGATCAGGGTTGCTATGTTTCTGGAAAATCAGGGCAACCTGCAATTGTCATGGAATTTTTTTGTAGTCAGGGAAAACCTGGAAAAGTCAGGAAATTTTATAAAATATTGTTTTAAACAATTCCATTAATTTCTTTTTTTATGATTTCAATGAGTGAATTATCATTTGAGCTAATAGTAAGTTAAAAATTGCTGAATTGTCAGTGACTTTTACTTGATTGATCAATAGAAAATAACTGAAATTTTCAATGCTGTTACTGAAATTCAGTTTTCAATTGACAATTTATTATTATCCTTCAAAATTTTAATTATTCTGTAATTTTTAAACTTATTTTGTTTTAATGTCGATTATTCTTGCCATTTTCCGAATTCTTATTTCAATGTCGATTATTTTCCTTAAAATTTAATTATTTTCGTCACTTTGTAATTTTTCCTCCAATTGTCAATTATTATCTTAAAACTTAAATTTAATTCTTTAATTTTCAGTTTATTTCTTCAATTTTCTATTAATTCTTCAATATTCAATAATTTTTGGAATTTTGCAGTTATTTTTCTAAATTGTAAAATATAGTTTTAAAATTTCAATTCAATTCTACAATTCCACAATTTTTTTCTTCAACTCTCAATTATTTTCGTGAAAATTCAATTCTTCAATTTTCACTTATTTTGCTCAATATTAAAAAATTCTCGACATTTTTTGATTATTTTTTCACTTATCAAAAAATTTCTTTAATTCTAAATTCAATTGTTGAGAAGTTTTCTTCAACTCTCAATTTTTGTCAAAATTTAATTCCATTCTTCAGTTTCAATTATTTTCTTCTATATTTAATAATTCTCGTCATTTTTCAATAACTTTTTCTAATTTTAAATTATATTCTTTAAATTTTAATTCCATTCTTCAATTTGTAATTATTTTCTTCAATTTGAATTACTTTTTTTCGATTTTCAATCTAGTTGTTCAATTTTTTCCAAGAATTATTCCTATAATTTTCTTAATTTATCAATTTTCAATTATTTAGTTTAAATTTAATATTTATTGTTTAATCTTTAATTTTTTTTCCAATTGTGTATTAATCTAGCCATTTTGCTAATTTTGTTTACAATTGTCAATTATTTTCTTTAATATTAAAAACTTTGCAATTATTTTGTTTAAATTTAATATTTCATCTTTAATTTTTGCAATTATACTTTTTAGTTGTCTATTAATCTAGTCATTTTTCGAATTTTGTTTTCAATTGTCAAATTTTTTCGTCATTTTTTAGATATTTCCTTTAATTTTTCAATTATCCTCGTCTTTTTTTAATTATTTCTTTCAGTTATTAATTATTTTTCTCAATTTTCAATAATTTGCTACAATTTTTTCAATTTTTAAATACTCTCTTAAAATTTTATAATTATTCTTAAATTTTTTCAATTATTTTGTCGGTTATGTATTAATCTAGCTATTTTCGGCATTTTGTTTTCAATTGTCAATTAATTTCGTCATTTTGTAATTTTTTTTAATTCTCGATTATTTTTTCAAATTTTTATTTAATTCTTAAATTCTTAATTTATTTCTTTTATTTTTAATTATTTTCTTCTATTTTTATTATTTTCTTCAATTATTTTAATGATTTTTTTTTATTTTCAATCCAAATATTTAATTTGCAATTATTTCCAACAGTTATTCCTTATAATTTTCTTAATTTCTCAATTTTTTTATTTAATATTTAGTATTTAATTTTTTAAATTATTTTTTTCAATTGTGTAATTATCTAACCATTTTATGAATTCTGTATTCAATTGTCAATTATTTTCGTCAATATGTAATTTTTTTTAATTATTGACTAGTTTTTGAAATTTGAATGTATTTTTTAAATTTTTAATTATTTCCAACAGTTATTTCTGTAATTTCTTAATTTTTCAAATGTTTTGTTCAAATTCAATGTTTATTTTTTAAATTATTTTTTTCAATTGTGTTAGTTATAAGTAGTAAAAACAATGCAATTTTTTAGTAATAACAATATTAACGTTTTATTATTAATTTAATTCACTTATTTTATATTTTTTACTGCAATAAGCTAAACAATTTATTAAAACAATTTTATATTCGGTCATGGAATTTTAAGAAAACTGGTCTGGAAAACCTGGAAGTCATAGAATTTTGAAATTTTGAAAGCGTAGCAACCCTGTATGATAGAATATTATTTTTTTATATACACTTGTTTCGTATTTTCATCCCTATATTTTCTATATTCAAGTCTTTAATTTTCTCCAGCTTTGGTTGTTTCGAAAATTTACTTTATTTCCCCTTCTTTTTTCAATTGACGGAACCAGAAAGCGTGAACTGGAATGGACGCTGAATTTTTTAGAGGTGCTACACCTCTGTTTAATGGAAATCGAAAAACTTTATTGACCAAAGTAAAAAGAAAAATTGTTTAGAATAAAAACATTTGAATTTATGTTATACCAGTATCGAAAAGCTTTTGAAAATAAAGAGAAAAAAAAAGAGTTAACTGTACCTAGGCTAAAAACACAGAATACAAAAACAAATTGATTGATTTTACGATTTACTTCCTCTGTCTAAATTCAAAATAGTCTCGGGACAGGGGGACAAAATATCGAGTTGAATGAATATATAACGTCCAAAAAAGGACAGGCTGCTTAGGCGAATTTAATGTTATGCGTTGCGTGACGTTTAAGTTAGAGAGACAATATTCAAGAACATTATTCGTCCAACCACAGTTGTCGGTTTATCGGAGGATAGCGACTAATCGATGTCACGTAGTTTGCGGTAATTCGCAGTGACTCACGTTGTAAAATGGTATTTTCTATTCACTATATTTCTTCAAGTGCTTTTAATGCTTTTTCCTAATGTCCCCACCAAACGCAACTTAACTTCACTTCAAGCTTCAATAAAATTTACATTTTCCAGGAATAATGTGCATGCAAATAATTATGCGTGTTTAACCAATGTCTGTACTCCGGTACGCATAACTGAACATAAATTGTAAACCGATATGCAAGTACAGAACTCGTAGGAAAGGTCAAAGAGTGTTTTCAAAATTGTAGGTGCTAGAGAAGACCAGGAAATGCAAAAATATAAACACAACAATGCTAAAACGTGTTTATATTTAAACAGGGGTATTTAAAAATATTCATTTATAAATTAATACTAACATAGTGTGTTTAATCCAACTAACCTGAAAAAACTCTATAATATAGTTTTCAGTCATTCTAAAAATTTTTCCAGTTTTACAAAAGGGACATTGCATAATATTCTTTTTCATTTTCATGGAAAAAATTATAAAGTAAATTACTATTTACAAAGTAAAAAATTGACTGTAATTTCTGCGCATGTCTGTCAATTTTTACTATTTTTCCGGAGTAAATTCTAAATTTTACAATTTTAGAAGTAATGTTTAATAAAGTAATTATAATAAATTCCAAAAATTCTAAAAATTGACAGATACACAAAAAATTCTGTAAATAGAAAGAATTACTTATTTATATTTTTTACTATAAAAGAACGAATTGCAGTGGTAATTTTTTAAAAAGAGAAATTATCTTTTTCAACAGAAAGGATTTTTAAAATAAATAAAATCTTTTTCAAAATCTTCCAAATGACGAATAAATGAGAAAAATAGAAAAAATATTTAAAACTTTATGACTAATAATGTAAAAATAAGATATTCGGTAAAAATCTACTATTTAAGAAAATGAGAGAATGAAAATTTTAAACTGTGTAAAGAATCTTTGAAAGAAAAAAATTATGAAAGAACAAAAAGTCCATGAGAATAAACACATCCACAAACTTATTCAAAATGTAAGAAAGATTTAAAAGAATAAAATAAAAACAACTTTAAAAGAACAACAAAGGCTGTAAATAGACTTATATTTTGAATTGAAGAGAAAACGAATTCTAACAACGTAAGTTAAAATAAAAAAAATTTTATAAATTTTAAGAAAAAGTAAATAAATTTGCAAAAAATTTTTAAAAAAGATTTGGAAATGAAGAAAATTTGCAAGAAGATGAGAGCATCTGGAAAAAGTAAAAAAATAAATATTGAAATCTCTCCCCCCCTCCTCTGGGATAATTATTTAAAACTTTGTTCAAATTATGAAAACAAAATATTGGAAATTCTAAAAAATATTTTCAACTTGTCTAAATGTAAAAATAAAAAAAATATATTAAAAGATAAGTAAAAAAACGGAGAAAAGGATTGAGAAAAGTTTTTAACATAAAAAGTTAAGGAAATATTTTAAAAATTAGGTCATTTAAAAAAATAGAAAAAACACTCTTAAAGAATGACAAAATCTTAAAATATTTTAAAAAATAAAGAAAAAATTAGAATTTGAAACTAAAAGAAAAAAAAAACCAAGAAACACCAAGGAATTAAAAATTGTTATACTTTATTTGAATTTGAGGAATAATAAAAAATGTCGTAAACAAAATGGGAAAAATTTCTAAAAATATAGGTCTAAAATAGATAAAAGAAATGAAGAACAAATTGCAATCTAATACCTTTTTTTTCACCTATCACATAAAAATGGAACAATTAAGAAAACTACTACAAAAGTAAACTTGTTAATTAAAATAAAGTAAAGTTCTGAAAAAATGAAAAAATTACAAAAAGGAAGGTAATTTTTTGAAAGAGTATAATAAAATAGAAACCTTTTTTTTAAAAATGAAAAAAAAAACATTTTTTAATTTTTTTAGAAGACAAGAATTTAAATATCAGAACCAACAAAAATGCTGAAGAAGATATTAAAACAGTAAAAAAATTCTTACACAAAATATGAAATTATTATACGATAAAATTTATTTAGTTTCGAGACAGAACAAAATTTCTATAAAGATAGAAAACAGGTGATAAAATTAGAAAATTTATTAAAATGTGTCGAAGAATGATTTTAAAAATTTTGAAAGAAAGAATTAAGAAAAAAATGACAAAATTAAATTATGCAAAAGAAAATTCTAAAAATGAAAAAATTTACATGAAATAAATAAATAATTAGTGATTTTCCACTAATGAATTTAAGCAAAATCCATTATTATTAAATAGTAAAAACTTTTATTAATTTGTAGTGCAATAGTACTAATTATTATTAGTATAAAACTACTAATTTGAATGTGAAATATCTACTAATTGAAATAGAGAAAGTTTACTTTTTTAATTGGTAGATATTTCACTTTTAAATTCAGATTTAGAGAGAACGTTGACAAGACTATTAAGTTTTTACTGATAAAAAGTTTGTGTAAATTAAACTTTAAATTAATTGAAGTTTGGTGATTATCAAAATTATAACAAGTTGAAGTTATGAATTTAACACTCATAAATGTTAAATTAACCCACTAACGTCCAAGAGGAAATCAATTTTACCAAAATTTTAAGGCTATTTCTTGACCAATTAAAAATGTTTTGAAAAATTTGAAACAAACTATTTTTAACGTAAAATTTATCGCTCTTTTAGATTCTGTTTTAAAAATTATTTTATAATAAACATGTAAAAAGTTATAAACAATTATTTAAAGAAAAACACGATTTTTTTCTCAAAAAAGATTTTTCAATCAATATTTTCATGTAGAATAAGAAATGAGATTGAGTTAAATCATCAAAATATCGTGTGTTTAAGTTCTCAGCTATAAATATTCGCAAAAAAATATTCGTAAATTCAAGATGGCTGATCCAATATGGCGACTGAAGTAACTGTTTTTTTTTAATATTACCCCATTGTACCAAATCTTCAAAAATTGGCCAAATCTGCTAAAACTTGGTGCACTTTGGTTTTTGGGATCCCGGAGTACGAATCTGAAGTCATTTTTAAAAAATTCAAAATGGTGGACCCAATCTGGTGGTCGGAAATGAAATGAAATTCAAATTTTTTATTTCCGACCGCCAGATTGGATCCGCCATTTTGAATTTTTGAAAAATGACTGCAGATACGTAACCAAAGACCCCAAAAACCCCTATTTACAAAGTTTTATGAAATGAAATTGAATTTTTTATTTTTAACCGCTATATTGGATCCGCCATTGAGAAGTTTTTAAAAATGACTTTAGATTCGTAATCAGAGACCTCAATAACCCCTGTATACCAAATTTTATCAAATTTGGCCAATTTTTGAAGATTTGGTACACTGGGCTAATATTTAAAAAAAACAGTCACTTTAGTCGCCATATTGGAGCCTCCATCTTGTATTTACGAATATGTTTTTTCAAATATTTATAGCTAAGAACTTAAAGACACGATATTTTGATGCCTTAAATTATTTTCTTTTCTTGTTCTATATGAAAATATTGATTAAAAAATCTTTTTTCAGAAAAAAATCGTGCTTTTTGAAATAATTGTTTATAACTTTTTGCATGTTTTTTATAAACAAATTTTGATAACAGATTCTGAAAGAGCGCGAAATCTTACGTAGAAAATAGTTTGTTTCAAATTTTTCAAATTTTTTTTTTATTGACAAGAAATAGACATAAAATTTGGGAAAATTTGTGTGTCCTCTTGGGCGTTAATGCGGGTTACGCGAAAGCAAATTTTAAACTTAAAAATTCTTGAATTATTATTCAGATATCAAAAATATTTCGTTTTTAAACAAAAATGTTAAAAGTAAGAATGCAAAAAATTACAGAAATTAAAGAAAATTGCTCAAGAAGATTTTCAGGAGTTTTTTGTTTAAATTTCCCGAAGAATCCTAGGGTTTTTCATGTGTTTAGGTCACCCAGTTAATAATATAAATATTAATTGACAGATATTGGTATATGTAAATTATGTTTTTTAGAAAATAAACTATATATATTCAGTGGTCTTCCCATATCCTTTATTTTTCAATATTATACGTTTCAACTCTTCACATATTCCCCACATTTCATTAAAATTTCCATATTCCTTGTATTATTCAATTTGACATGTTTCTTGTTGTTAAATTACGCATGTATTTTTAAATTATTCTTTCTTGTCGAAGAATCGAAAAGGGAAAGGCATTTATATCTCATGCAGTATGTAAAAAGCAGAAAAGGAAGGTACAGAACATTAGTATGTCCAGTTGTGTTGCTTTCTTGAACGACAAATCGGAATTGGCAAATATTGTAAGATAGATAATCGACAATTCCTGGCACGAACGATACACGCTCTTTTCTACGAAAGTAGCGATTTGTCAGAGCCTTGAAAGAAGTGGCTATTATACCAGAGTTGTCAGAATTGAGAACTTATATGCTTCGCACGCAGAAATGCGTGCGCATACGTCATCGGTCAATTTTTTAAGGTAAAGTTTCTTTCTCGAATTGTAAATCGATCAGCGTGACCTGTGATCTAAATAGCCCTGAAAATAGCCGCGTTTCCTTTCTCACGTACTTTTTATTTACCGAGTCTTTAATTCGCATTTAAAAAGCATTATACCCTTTCAAATGTTTATCACCGTTTTATGCCAATTTAATAGACGTTTTAAAAAACTTGACTTTAATTGTCTTTCAATTGAAATTAACTTCAGAATAAAAAGTATTAATTAGGTATACCCACCAAAACAACTGTTTCAATTAAATAAACGAAATTTAATTAAAATATAAAAAAAAAGTCCATTATAATTTAGAGAAAAGTCATTTCTTTATGAAGAAAGGAAAAAAAAATTTAGTATAAGAAATAGGCAGAGCGTTATGAAGTTAAGGGAGAATAAGTGTCGGATTTTAAATTGACCGAGAATTTATAAGATCGCTCTTATCGTCCAATATCAGAAAGCTTCAAGTCGATGTCGTCAGCAGGAGGGAAGAGATCTCTCCTTTAAAATATTCTCTTTCGTTCATACTGTGATTAAGGCTTCAATCACTCGAAAATCATTTTCTTAGGGAGACTCAAGTCTCAAGAATGAAAAAACGTCTTGATAGAGTGATTTACGCACAACCTACTACGCAGAGTGAGAAAAAGAGAGAAAGAAAAGGAGAAAAAACAAATTAACTGGAAATCCACAACGATCGTTTTGATAGCTGCTGGTGTCCATTTATTTTCACTAACTTATCTCGCGTTTTCTACCAATTAATTCTCACATGGCATGTTGACTGGGCCGAATGTTATTCAGCTTAAAAAACGAGGAGAAAGAAATTCCAAAACTATTCCTGCAATAAAATTACAGAATTTTTTTTTTATTTAATTGAAAATTATAAATAAATTAATGAAAACAATTTCATTTATAAAGGAAGGATTGACCACCAGTCATATAGAAAATTAGAAAATATGTTTTATAATAATTGACTGCTTATATGCATATGTTTATTTCAAGCAAATTTTTTTCTCAGTGTTATTTGTAGAAAATTTTAGACATTATTAAAGAAAGGAAGTATGGAAAATATCTGGGAATTAGTAAAAAATTTTGGTCATTCGTAGAAACATACCAAAAAATTTGAAATTTACTTTTGTATTTGTATTCTTTAATAATTTAGAAAAACTCGGATTTCGGAATATCCACAAAATAATATTTATAAATTTATAAAATGGTAAGACAAAAAGAAATATTTTTTTCCCTGTAATATTACAACTACAATCAGAAAAAAATTTGTTTGTGACAACCAAACTTCAGTTAAAGAAACAAATTTTGTTTGAAACAACCAAATTTTGGTTAAAACAATATAGTAATTTTGTTGATTTAACCAAAATTTGGTTGTTTCAACCAAAATTTGTTTCTTTAACTGAAGTTTGGTTGTCACAAACAAATTTTTTTCTGAGTGTATATAACAACAAAATTTAAACATGATTCCTCTTCCCCGACTCCAAAAAAATCACTAAATCATAAAAAAATAAAAATTATCTTAAAAGAAATGTTCAAAGAGAATAAAAACATAATTTTTAATAAACCTGCAATTCATTGAAAAATTAACTAAACAAATTTTATAATTTATATCAATAAGAAATGACAAAAATAATAATCTTTCTATTATTCTTATCATTCTTTTCAATGAATTTTATAATATTTCTTCAAATTTTTGTTTTTCTAAACAAAACAATAACAATTTTTGTTGTTAAACTTTTTCCCGTTTTCGAAATTTTTCAATTTTATCATACAATTTCCTTTTTCAAAACATATTCTGTATTTTTTTCCCCCTACAGTTTCGTTCTTTTAAAGTTCTGTCAATATCTTTTTTTAATTTAAAAACTTTTTCTTAACTTTCATTTTTGAACTTCGGATTTTTTTTTATTTTCTTAAATTTCGTAGCTTTAAAAATTTCATCATTTACATTTTCTTATTTAATTAATACATTTTTTCGATTTTTAGTAAGATTTACCAGATTTTTATTCTTAAATTTATTCATAAGATTATAGATATTTTTCTCTAATTCTTTCATTTTCATACATTTTGTTAAATTCTGTCCAAATATGTTTTTGTTTTGTTAACATTTTTTAGTATTCTACTTTGTTATTTTCCTTTTTGTGTGATATCAATTTTTTTTTAAATTTAATTCCTTTTTACGTTTATTTTAGACCTTTTTAAATTTTGAGAAGTTGTTCTATTTTTTCGTTTTTCGAAAGTTGTTTTCATATTCTTCCTTTTTAATTTTCCTAAATTTTTAATTTTTGAACAATTTCTTAATTTTTTTTGTACGCTTTTCACTCATCTTTTTATATTTTTTGATTTCCCAATTTTCTCAGTTTTAAAAGTAGCGATTTCCCGCAGTTTTCTAATTTTTACATTCTTTCATAAAGTTTAAATATTTATGAAAACTTTCCTTTCTTTATAATTTGCTTTAGTTTAACAAAAAATCTGTTTTTCTAATTTTTTGTACAGTACCTTTCATGAACACTGAAAACTTTTATGCATTAAAATAATCTGCAGCGCGATTGTTTTAAGCCAATTTCAGATTATTTAAATTCAATTTGGTATAAAAAAAAGAGCGTTGCAGATTAATTTAATCAAAAACAATTTTCTGTGAAATATTCTCACTTTTCATATTCTTTAAGATCTTTTGACTTTTTAACTGATGTTGAAGTTGTGAAAAATACATTCCAATGTATACAACACTTTAGTTTTGACTGATATATATTTAAGGGCATGTGATGGAGTATGATGTCACTGGTTGTAGGCAAAATTCTGTGATTGAAAGGTAAAACAGCACAAGCGCCATTTTATCAAATTTGAGATAACATCAGATATATATATATTCAGACATGCTATTTAAAGTTTGATACTTGTAAAATGAGTAAAACATTTATTTACAAAAAGAATAATGAATAATATAATGGCACAAGTCCACTTTTGTCGTTGATCGAATAGTATAACGACACAACTCCATTCAGAATGAGAAAAACAATTGACGCTTTTAAAAAATTACTGATTCTACAAAATATTTTTTAAGTTATTGATTAAATTGACTTATCATTATGTATTTATATAATATACAATAATTATAATATATAATAAAAATGTATATGAACCTAAAAATGTCTTATTTAAGCAAGAGTTTAAAAGAAAATAAATCATAACCATTTTTTGAAAATGACATTTAAAAACAAATTGAAGTTAGTTAGATATTACAATTTAAAGGTGAAACGACACAACTCCAACAAAATATAATGTTACGGTGAAAAATATTAAATTTCTTTAAAATCGAAGCGTTTTATTAAATTTGATAAATGTATTTAAAAAATCAATTAAATAATAAGACATAATGCAAAACACCAAAAACATTTGTTGATTTTTCGCTTTCACAAAACTAAGAAAAAATTAAAACTCGTTTATCTCGAAACCATGAAAATGGAGTTGTGCTCTTTTACCTTTCAGCCACAGAATTTGTCCTTAAATTTTCTCATAAAATACTGAATACCTTATTTCGAAACTTTGTAGAATTACCTAAAAACCCATTAAGAACGTATGTCTGACCCAAATTAGTTTGTTTTAACTTAAAATTAATTTTTAAACAATTTTTTGACTTTTCGTGAAGTTTAAAAAGCTAATTTTCAGCCAAAATGCAAAAAAAAACTTGAGACAGACAGATTTTAGATAAATCTACAAAGTTACGTAAAAAATATTCACTGTTTTAAGAGAAAGTTTACGGACAAATTTGTGACGTCATAGTTCATCACATGCCCTTAATAATAATTTTCTAAATAAAAATTAAAAATATTTATTTATTTGTTCATATACGGGCTTACAAAAATTTGCCCTTTCTTAGAAAGTACTAAGTAAAAAAAAAATAAGAATAAAAGGAAGCTAGTATATAAATATGTAAACAAAAAAATATATATATAATTTACGTAAATATTGATTAACAAAATAATAGAATAGAATTAATAAACTATAAATCTCATGTTTAAAATACTGAATAATAATAACTAAAAAATAACAATAAACAATAATCAAAATAAAAATATTAACCGCTTAAAATCGTTTTTCTTAATGCTTCTATTAAATTCTTTATTTAAATATCTACCGCACAATAATACATGTAAAAAATCAGTGAAAAATCTTTTCGATCAGGAAATTTCCAAACAAAGATCTAGGGCACTGTTAAAAAAATATTTTCAAATTTACGATACTTTTATATTACAAATGTAACAGAATTTTTTAGACGTGGATGTAGGAAATAATTTCTGACACAGTGACAGAATTACGCGCATGCACTATATCATATTAATGCGCATGCGCGTTTCTGTTACAGTGACAAAATTTTCTGTTACACGTGATCCGAAAAGTCATTTTTTACAAGCGCCAGAAATTTCTAGTGGGAATTTACAACAGTATGGGTATACCCTATTAAACGAGATAGGACATTTCCATTTAAGGAAGAGTCTATTACCATTTTACAGTTTTCAAAATGGTCATTGATATTTTTATGTTGAAAAGACATATTACGTATTTTTGCTAAGCGAGGTGAGGTTAATGATGTACTAAAATGAAGTTTGTAACAGTACTAGGTGGTCTCATTTAAAGGTGCCAGTGGTATAGAGAAGTAGAAATAAAAAGGAAAGGTATAGAAGGTAGAGAACACGCAAAATTGTGCCTGGCACTAAAGAGCTCCGCTCGCAGCAGGAATCTCTAGTTTAATCCTCACCTCCGAAGAAATAATTATAAAAGTTTGAGGATCGCCACTTAACCTCAAGGGCGAATCGCGACAACCAGTCGTGGTCACCAGTTGCTAGTCGCTATATCTTTGCGATGAGACCCTCTACTTACCGTCATGTAGACCTACAAAAGATGTTGCGGTTTATGTGCACGTAAATGTACCCATATAATTTTAAATGTACATCATCAAGCGCATATTTAACCAGGTAGAAAAATATTCTGCGGTTTATCTATAATGAATTATCAATATGATATATGATCATCAATATGATGAACGACACGGTTAAAAGTGAAGCTACAATCGATTATATTTATCGATCATAATTTAGGTTGAATTTTTATCATTTTCTTTACTAATTTCAATGATTTGGTTGATCTTTAATAATAACATGAACACAAAAAAAAGTTGTCGGTACTTTAAACTAGACCCACATATCTTGCAGCATTTTTGCCCATTGAGAACGAATTTGAAGTCAGAATTTTTCCATCAGCCTCTGTTTTTCCTAATTAAAAAAAACTACCTTTAAGTGAATTTCGGATTTTACAGTGAATAAGAATCAAATAACTGATTGTTTTTTTAAATCAGAACTTCACATGACCTTATTTTTGATCAGACAACTCGAAAACATTTTCCGCATTACACTCTGTTTTTTTTTTAACTGAAAAACTACCCTAAAATGAACAGAATTAAATTTAAGACCGTTTGTTTTTTTTTTTTTTTAATGAAAATCTATCAGACTTTACAGCGTAAAAGCAAAGTTTTATTTTAAGGCAGAAAAGCGGTCTTATTTTAAGACGCAACATTTTTAAGACAGCTTTTGCTTAATTTACATTTTTTTCTTTTGTTTCAAACTGGGCCAAAAGAAAAATTAAAAACATCAAATTTGCATAAAAACGTGAAGTGCTAATCAATTTAAAAAGGTAATTTCGTAATTATTGTAAATTCATCTTGATTAAGATAGTATTTTTTTAATTAACATTTATATAGCAGGACTTGCTGAATTTAAGACACGTCTTATTAAATTGAGATTCTATTTTTACAGTGCGAGGAGAAAGAATAAAATAACAGGTTGTTTTTTAAAATCAGAACCACACAACACTTTATTTTTGCTCCAACAACTCGAAAACACTTTCCCCATTACACTCTGGTTTTTTTTAGCTAAAAAACTACTCTTAAATTGGCGGAATTAAACTTTAGAAGTAAAAAGTTGAAAAAACAGATTCTCTTTTAAAGGAGAACTAACCATTTTAGTATTTTTGCTCCAACAACGCAAAAACAAAATCACAATTTCTCCAGCACACTCTGTTTTTTTTTAATCAAAAAACTACCCTTAAATTAACAGAATCAAACTTTAAATGTAAAAAAACGAAGAAACAGATTGCTTTTTTAAAGCAGAACCTGTATAAACCATGTTTTTACCTCTATGTTTGATTCTGTTAACTTAAAGGCAGTTTTTCGATTAGAAAAAATCAGAGGGTGATGGAGGAATTGTTACTTTGTTTTTGCATTGTTGAGGCAAAAATATAAAAATACATGGTTATTTCTATTTCAAAATACCTCGTTAAAGACAATCTGTTCTTACAATTTTTTACCTCTAAAGTTTGATTTTGTTAATTTAAAGGTTGTTTTCCAATTTTAAAAAACCAGAGGGTGATGGAGACATCGTGATATTGTTTCTGTGTCGTTGAATAAAAAATACAGAAATGTTTGATTTTGTTCTAGCAAACAATATGATTTGTTTCAATTTTTTGTCCCTATAGTATGATTCTGTAAATTTGTGGGTAGTTTTTCGATTTAAAAAAAAATTATAGGGTAATGGAGAAATTGGGACTTTGTTTTTGCGATAACCCAAAAATGAATTTGACTAATAATGTAATAATTAGTTATTTTTTACTAAATGATTAGCAGCTTTATAACTATTTGAATTAGTGACTGAGTTTTTGCTTTCAAATTGGTTATTTTCAACTAATTCAGATTTATAGTGTTTTTTTAAAACTTTTTACTGCTGAAGTTTGATTTTATTAATTTAACATTTAAGGGTAGTTTTCCGTTAAAAAAAACTAAAGACTGATAAAGAAATTGTAACTTTGCTTTTGCGTTGTTGGAGCAAAAATACAAAAATCGTTATTTCTGTTTTAAAAGAAAATTTGTTTTTTCAAAATTTTTACCTCTAAAGTTTGATTCCGTTCAATTAAGGGTTGATTTTCAATTAAAAAAAAAAACTAGAGTCTAATGGGGAAAAATTTTTCTGAGCAAAACTAGAGTTATGTGTGGTTCTGATTTAAAAAACAATCTATTATTTTATTTTTCTTTATGTAAAGTCTGAGTTTTTCATTTAAGGGTAATTTTCTAGAATTAAAAAAAGGGGCCCGTATCATTTTGACACAAATTTTTTCGGACAACTTGTTATATTGTACTCCTGAATATGAATGTTATATTTTACTCCTTCTGAAATCAAAGATTTTTAAGTCTTATTTATTAAATAATTGACTTTAATACATTAAATTAATATTAAAAGACTTAAATAATCCAGGAAGTTCAATTATTGAATAATTAAAACTTAAAAATCTGTAATTTCAGAAGGAGTAAAATATAACATTCATCTTTGGGAGTACAATATAACAAGTTGCTCGAAAAAATTTGTGTCAAAATGATACGGGCCCAAAAAAAGCAGAGGGTGATAGATCCATTCTGACTTTAAATTCGTTTTCAGCGGGAAAAATGCTGTAAGATATGTGGGTCTAATTTAAAATGCAGATAACTTTTTTTTGTGTGCCTGTGTAATGATTTTATGAAAATGTTGTTTAAGAATGTTCAACCTATTAACATAACCTCAAACTGAAAAATGGTTCTTCACATAAAATAGAAATATTTTTAAAATTGGATTCACCCAATTTTGAAAGACCCAGTTGTACATTGTTAAATGTACTCTGTAAACCTGTTCGTTGAATATTGTAAATAATATTTCGTGAAAAAATTATTGAACAAATTAAAGTTTTATATTTTATATTCTTTAAACAAAACTTATTTCAACAAAATTCATCGAACAAACTTGTAGAGATTGTTTCAAAAATAAAATAACCTATTATTTGTCAAAATTGGATAAAAACTACAGTTGTTCTCTAACATTGAAGAAAAAACCCAAAATATTAAATAATTATTATTTGATAACAAATTTTGTCTCAACCTAACTTTTTTTGAATAATGTACAACTGGGACTTTCAAAATTGGGCGAAATAAATTTTAATAATGTTTTTATTTTAATGTGAAAAACCATTCTCTATTTTGAGGTTATGTCAATTGGTTTAACATCCTTAAAACGCAGAAAATGGTTGATTTTGGGAAAATTCCAGTTGCAGATGATCTTGTGAGAAAATATATTATAAAATGTAAGTTGGTCTCGTTCGACACTCTATAAAGCGATAAATCGTGCTAACCTCGTAGCCAGCAGTTTAATGCAGGGATCACAACTGCCATGCCACAAGGAGTGAAAATGAAGGGATGCTACAAAAATGTGGATAGTCGAGTAGAAGAGACTTTTGGTCGTGGTTGGAAGGTCGTTCAACTAAAGTCACGAGCGTGCTTCACGCAATACTTGGCTAAAGTTTTTTATGTGGGAAGGGTCACGATAAAAAAGGTGACCCTTTTAAACATTGATTGATCGAATGGGGTCTCCATCTTACTCCGTTAGGATTTCTTAATAAAAGAAGAAAAAACCGAGAAACGACCTCAGCATATTAGCTCCAAGTGCGATCTAATCACCTCTATTTTGCCTTTTTAGTTTGTTTACTTTTTAATTACAAGTTGACAAACTTTTAATTTTAAAACAATTACCAATTGATGGATTATAAAAACTATTTTACAAACTATTTTTAGTACATAGTTATGATTTAAAAAATGCAGACTATTTTATAGAAGAAATATATTAAACATTTTTCAATTTATAGAGTTCCATGACAAGAGCATTTTTCAAATTGATAGAATTCTTTTCGGCTCTTATTCCCTTGTAGAGAAAAACTAATAGACCCAATCAATCTGTTTATTTTGAATAAATATAGACATCTTGGATCATCTTTGAAATTAAGTGTGTAATTTAAAATTATGTTTGTTGGTAAATGCCATGGTTTTTTGAAAGGGAAGAAAATCGAAGAATGACTGTGGTAATCCATAGTAAAAAGTCAAGTGAGATTCCCCGGGGTGCATTCTCGGATTCGTTCTTGTTTCCTGCTGAGTTTTACCTAATATTAAATTACAAAGTTTACGAGGCATCGATTGGTTTGATTGAAACCCTGCAGGATACGAGGCATGTATAACGAGTACTGAAAAATGGATCCTTTTTGTTCATTACATAAGGAATAATCGTATGCATCGTGAAAGAAGATCGAGAAGAGTCTTCCTTCAATGATTTCTCGCCATTGTTATTCCTGTCAGTTGAAAGGGTGAGTGCGGTTACATAAATCGAGTGAAAGATATTGAAATAATCTTTCGAAATCACTATTTGTCAAATGGCTGTCAAACTTGGACATTTTTGATAAAGTTTAATTTTACGATGCCAGTGTTTTTGCCAAGAAATGGAAGTTTCTTTCTGTTGTGAAAAATAGTTTTTAGGAAACAACAAAACAGCTTCAGAAAACAACAAATTTAGAAAATAAAATATTATGAGAAACAAACATCTTTCGAGTATTTTTTGTATTAATAAACATTTTGTTTTTGTCGTTTAAAAAGTAATGAGAAATGAAGAAATAAATTAAAAATTTAAAAATTAAATTGAATTTTGAAAAAAAAATTAATAATTAAAAACAAATTACAAAAATAAAGGCGAAAATTGAAAATTGAAAACAAAATACGAAAAACGGCTAGATTAATGCACAACTAAAAAAAAATGTAAAATAAGACACTAACAATTAAATGTCAGGACATTATTGCAAAAAGAAAAATTAAAAAAATTATAGGAGTAATTGTTGAAAATAATTGTAAATTGAACAACTTAATTTGAAAATAGAAAAAAACTGAAATTAAAAAATGTAATTGAAATTTAAAGAATATAATAAAAGATTGTAAAAAGTAACTGAAAAAAGTCGAGAATTATTGAATATGGAAGAGAATTATTGCAAACTGAAAAATGGAATTGAAATTTGAAAAAAAATTGAAAAATGCAGAAAGTATTTAAACAATTGAATTTAAAATTAAAGAAACTTATGAACAATCGAAAATAAAATTAACAAAAGACGAGAATTTAAAAATATCAATGAAAATAATTAAAAATTAAAGACAGTATTTTAAAATTTTAGAAAAAGAATTAAAAAAACATTTTAAAATGAAATAATTGAAAGAAATAATTGCAAAATAACGAGAACAATTGCAAAATTGAAGAAAATATCTAAAAAATGACGAAAATATTTGACAATCGAAAACAAAATTCGAAAAATGGCTAGAATAATAAACAATTTGAAAAAATAATTGAAAAAATTAAACAATAAACATTAAATTGAAAATAAATAATTGAAAAATAGGAAAATTATAGGAATAATTGAAAATTAAACAACTGAATTGAAACAGGAAAAACATTTTAAATTGATGAAAATAATTGTTAATTGAAGAATGTAATTGAAATTTAAAAGGTATAACAAAAATGTTTAAAAAATAATTTAAACAATCACATAATTATTAAATCCAAAAGAAAATAATTGACAATTGAAGAATTGAATTGAGAATTTTAAAAGTAATTAAGAATTTAAGAAGATAATTATAGAATTGAACAATTGAATTGATAATTCAAAATAATATTTATGATTGTTAAAAAAAAATTTGTAATCAGATAATTATTGAATATTGAAACATAATAATTGAAAATTGAAGAAAATAACTTAAATTTGAAGAATGGAATTAAAATTTGTAGAATATAATTGAATAACTGTAGCTAAAATTTAAGAAATTTATTGATGTAGAGAAAAATAATTTATATAAGTCGAGAATTTTTTATTATTAAAGAAAATGATTGAAAATTTAATAATGGAGAATTAAAAAAATTTGTTTTAACGAAATTTTAAAACAATAATTGTATTGTAAAAAAATAGTTGAAAATTGAAGAATGTAATTGAAATTAGAAGAATATAATTATTAAAAATTGAAAGAGTTATTGATAAAACCCGAGAATTATTGAATGTAGAAGAAAAAGTTGAAAACTGAAAAATGGAATTACTAAATTTTAAGAAAAAATTGACAATTGAAGAAAATATTTAAACAATTGAATTTAAAATTAAATAAACTTATTGATAATTAAAAAAAAAATGAGCAAAGACGGAAATTTTTTAATATTAAAGAATTAAAATAATAATTGAAAATTAAAAGATGGAATGGAAATTTGAAGAAAGTAATTGAGAATTGAAGAAAATAGTTGTAGAATCGAACAATTCAATTGAAATTTTAAAACAATTTTTATGAGTGAAAAGAATAACTGAAAACATGCGAGAATTAGTAACAAATGGCTGCCTTTATGTCCTTGTTACTTATTAATATACTATTATATAGGTTTTAAACAAATAACATAAAACTTAGATTTGAAACATTTAGATTTAGGATTTCATAAAAAAATAACTAATTTTGTAATCTTTTAATTAAAAATATCAACATTTTAGACAAATCTTAGTATAATTAATTCTAGATTATTATAAGTATTTTAAATGTTTGATATTGAAAAAATAACTTTTTGTAATTCTTTATAAATAGTAAACAAATATAAGTTTAATAATAAATTGTATTAATTATAAAAATTATGTATTAAATATCAAGCATTTAAAATACTTTTAATAACCTAAAATAATATAATACTAAGATTTATCTAAATTGTTGATATTTTTAATTGAAGGATTTAAAAATTAGTTAACTTGGTTTAAAATTTTAAATTTAAAGTTTAAGATCTATATTTAATATTATTTGTTTATAAACTAGATTCCATACATTAAATTATAATAACTGGAGAAAGGAAATTATTTTTATATCTAAAAGACGAAAAAGCGGGAAATAATATCATGATTAAATTAGATATTTATTATTTATTCTACTTAAACTTAAATTTAAATTATATTAAACGCAATTTTAAGTTAACATTATAATAGCAAAACATTTACAATGTTTATAATAATCTTGAATAATAATATTAAAAATATTTGTCTAAAATCTTAATATTTTAGGTTAAAATATTTGAAAATTAGTAAGCTTTGTTTTAAATCTTAAATTAAATTTAATCTAGTGAATGAATAATACTAATTTAAGAACTTAATTTCACGTAATTTATTGTTTATAATGAGAAATATCATGCATTACATTATTTATAACAGGAAAACTTAAATTATTTTTACACCTAAAGACGAAAACGAGTTATACAATATCATAATTAAATTATTATTTTATTATTTACTATATTTAAATTTGATTTTAAATTATTTTAAATAAAACTTTGAGTTAGCATTATATTATTCTGAACATTGAATAGGAACCATACACAGACCACGAACTAGCTTCATATTGAACTGAGCTTCGAATTAGAATTATATATTTTTGGCAATTAAATAAGCATTTTATCAACGGGAGGCGTCGATATATAGCTGGTATTCTCGGAATTTCAAGTATTCCGAATATTCCCTATTCCTAAGTATTCCCACATATTCTCAAGTATTCCTTTGAGAATATATTTTTCATACGCTCTAAAACGAAGTTGACGACCCCTCGGTTTTTTGTTAACTGTCATATTTTTATAGTCGTGTTAAATTTTGTTTGTTCTTTAAACTTTGTTATACCTTATGCTAACTTCTTTAACTTTCTTGTTATTGTTTGAATTAAATGTTATGTTTCTTCAGCAGTTAGAAACAGAGATTCTCTTCCAGCCTCAACCTAACTCTTAATAATTGAGTCACTTCTTCCTTTATTTGATAACGGCATCACAGACGACTTAAATTATAAGTTAAAAGGATCCTTAAACGTTTTGTATTCGTTTTATTTATAATCTACCTAAAAGCGCAGATTCCAGAGGGATCAAATTTGAAAGATAGAAAAACATATTTTATGTAAAACTCGCTCTACATTTAATATCCATTTTAGCTTCACAATTTTTGTTACATTATAAGAGATTAAAGCATAAATTAGTGATAAAAATTATAGTATATATTTAAAAGAACCCAAAAGAAATAAACAACAATAAACAATGCAAAGAATATAAAAAAAAGTAAAATATAATTCAAACAACAAAGAGCAATTAAAATAAACGATTTACATAAACCAAGAAAAGTAAACATTTCTTTCTTGAGCGGACGATTCTTGTTGGCTTGTTCAAACAAAAAGAGAGTACAAGTGCCATGTTTCGATTTAAATGTCAACATCTTAAGAAGGACAAAGCTTCGAATGTTCACAGTATGTTTAAATTTTTCTTTTTACTGGACTCTCGGCATAATTTGTTGGAGTGCCTTTGAATCTGGACTCTTGATCCGAAGGATGCACACTAGAAAAATGCAAATCAGGAGTGGAAGAAGTGACTTTCTCAATTCGATGCCATACATTTTCTCTATGAGGCGCTTGGATTGAAAAATGTTGCCCTTGTCTAATCGACCTGTTGGGATGTAGCAGGTATATCGTGGTGGAACCCCGCTTTGGTAAACATCTCTCATGAGGCTGAAATAATATGTTACCGAGTCCAAGGAAGACGTTCTTGCTCGATAAATCGCTCGGCCGCTTCCTGTTATCTTTCTGTAAAACTCGTTCGATCCACGATCTTCGCCATAGATAATATGGAGCTTCGTTCGAAAGAAACCTCGCTCGGGACATTACCACGAAGAAACGGGCGGGACAATTGAAAATTAATTAAAATATTCATCCACTCAGACATCAAAGTCCAATTCAACCTGTCACATCATCTTTCCATAATAGAAATTGACCTGGCAAATTTTGTCTTTCTAAAATCTTATTAGGATAATTGCACTACTCGAATGAAAGTGAAGACGAGTTAATTGCGGGTTATATTCCACTCGTCGAGTTGCGGTTGGATACCAATTTCTTAAACTGTGTCGAACATATTATATTTTATAGGTTTTAAATTAGCATTGCCAGAGGGCTAATAATAATTTGGACTAAATAAAAAAATTGTTTGGAAACAGTACATTTTGCAGGCTTTACAGTGACAATTAATTTACTTTTAAGATTAAAAATATTTTATTTATAAATACGTATACGTAACAATACCACAGAGACAGAATTGTGGACTGCTTATTTTGAAATTAATAAAACATATATATTTAAACGCATTAAGTAGGAAAACTTAATTTTTTTTCTTATTTCATAAAAACTAAAGGAAAAAAAATGTGTAAATAACTTGACAAAATAAAACAAAAGAATTTTTAAACATTAGATACATTTTTAAAACAATTTTAAAAACAAATACAGTTAAAAACTAATAGAATCTAGAAATTGCATCAAAAAGAGTAATTAAATTTGGTAACCAATTGACAAAATATAAAAAAAAATACCTTTTAATTGATTTTGAGAATGTAATAAAATTTTACAATAAAAATCGAGCTAATGTAAAAGAAAGAATAATTAAAGAGAGAGTTATATTCATCCGCCCCATTAAATTATGAATACAAAGAAGAAGATCACATTTTAAAGTTCAAATTTTAAAAAAGTTACAGTATTTTTTCTAATGTTATTAACTTTTATGATAAAAAATATTTTATTTGTAAATACGAACACGTAACAATACCACAGAGTCAGAATTGTGGACTACTTATTTTAAAATGAATAAAAAATATCTTCAAACGCAATAATAAGTATATGGAAATTTAATTTTTTTTCTTATTTCATAAAAGCTAAAGAAAATTCTCAAAAAGAATAGGAATTTGGATCAATTGAAGTTTGAATAGATTGAGAATTGGGTAAATTTAAGTTTCGATTATTTATTAGTAAATTGGAACCAATTAATATTTAAAGAGATAAACTTAAATAAAATTAAATAAAGTAATACACATTGGAAAATGGAAAAAATCTTTAAAAAAAAATTTTAAAAATTATGAAAATATTATAAAAAATAATAAAAAATTATATATAAGAAATGACAAATTCCATTAAAAATGAAAAAGTTTAGGAAATTATTCAAAAAAGGAAGAAAATTTTACAAAAAATGTGTAAATACATTAAAAATATAAAAAAAGAATTTTTAAACATTAGGTACCTATACATTTTTAAAACAATTTTAAAAACAAATACTGTTAAAAACTAATAGAATCTAGAAATTGTATCAAAGAGTAAGTAAATTTGGTCACCAATTGACAAAATGTAAAAAAAAAATATAATTGATTATGAGAATGTAATAGAATAAATTTACAATATAAAAAACGAGCTCTCTAAATCTGAATTACTGATTTTCTACTAATGAATTAACGAGAAATCGGTAACTATTATAAATAGTGAAAAATTTTACAATTTTTTAGTAGAAAATAACTAATTATTAGTAGAAAACTATTAATTTGAAAGTAAAATATCTACTAATTGAAAAAATAAACTTTTATTACAGTTACAGTTAATAGATTTTTCACTATTTAATAGTAACAGATTTCTCGCTGATTCATTAGTAAAAAATAACTAATTCTGATTTAGAGAGAGCTAATGTAAAAATAATAAGATTATTAAAGAAAGAATTGTACTCCCCCGCTCCATTAAATTATGAATATAAAGAAAATCTATGAGAAAATAAATAAATTTTTCGAAACGTTTTAAAACAAATTTTATTAGATGAATTAAATTGAAATAATTTGCGTAAAAAAAAGAAAACCTATTACTCAAAAAAAATTAGAAGATCCGGGACACTACGCTAGTGTTTCCTACGTATTTTTCTCCGCTGAATCCGAATCCGAAGTAAGAACAACTAATTTGGCTAAATTTTTTTAGATAAATTCAAAAAACTACTAAAAAACACGAAAAAATCGATTTTTTGAGAATATCTCAAAAAATTTAGCCAATCTAGCAGTTCTGACTTCGGATTTGGATTCAGCGGAAAAATATGTAAGAATACACTAGTGTAGTGTCTCGGACAAAAAAAATTTTTTTGTGTGCACTGAGAAAAATGGATGTTTACCCTTAACATCTGGATGTTAAGGGTTAACATATTTATCACTTAACATAGGGACAGCTATCTAGATGTTCAGGGTTAACATCGACATATTAAACTTTAATATCTAGATGTTAAAATTTAATATCTTAGATGTTAACCTTTAATATTTTGAGGTTAGGCGTTACTATCGTGTTTTAAACATCTAATTCTAAACATCCATTTTTCTCAGTGTGGCTGTGTTATTATAAGAAAAATATTTAATTATTCCAAAAAATGATAGTTTTGGAAAATTTCAAAGAAATATAGAAACATGATTATTACTTTAGAAAATTTATTAAAAAATCAAAGAATAATAAAAGAAAATTGTCAAGCAAGGAAAAAATGTGTAATAAAGTTGGAAAAATTAAAAAATAAATATTTAAATTAGGCCAAAATGAAGTGTAAAATAATTCATTTCGACAGTTCAATTTTGAAATAATAAATTGTAATTTAAAACTTTGAATAAATTATAGTTTGATTCAACTCGATTTTGAGATTTACTTAAATTATAAAGATTTACTAAATTGGACACGAAATTATTAAAATCTAATATTTTTGACTTTCTTTCTAAGAAAAATTTTTAGATCGTACTCTAAACCATTTTAAATTCAATTATTTAAGTTATTGAAGAATACAAGATTAAAATTAAATTTTTCTTTATTTGTCCACAAATTCTAGTAATTTTTTAAAAATTTCCGGATCATTTTAAAAATTTTGTAATATTTTTACAACATCCCAGGTTTTATCTTCATGTACCTAATTTAAATTTGCAGCAATTTCTCGAATCACTATAGATACGCTGACTTTAAATAGATTTTTGTGAAAAATAGGGGATATTAGGGAAAATTTTCCAAAAAGGGGACATTTTGGAAAAACAGGGGACGCTTCAAAGCCTGCATTTTTTCAAGTTTTTTTTTTCTAAAAGATATAAAATTGCTATAATTTTGATATAATTGAAAAATAACCAAGATTTAAGTAAATATAATTTCAAACTATTTATTAAAGTAACAGGTAAACAAACAGTAAAAAGTTTCTCAAAAGAAAAAGGGGTATAATTTGATCGATATTTCAATAAAAATTCACTTTACGATGCGTGGCATGGGTACATAACATCAAAGTAAATTGAAATGTAGGCAAAGAAATGGCAAAGAGCCACTTAGGGATTTCTGCTTTTCTGTTTCCAATTTTCCAGTATGTTTTAAGAAAAACTTGTTAGTGTTTATAACGAGTTGACAAGTAAAACAAATATAAATAACAAATCTGCTTGGATATGAAAATTCTTATAACTGATAAAATACAGTTTAAAAAAATGATTAAAGAAACAAGAAGAATATTCTTGAAATTTTTTAACTTTTCCTCTAGAAAAAATATTGGGACATGTTTATTTTTACAGATAAACCTACAAATAAATGAAAATTATAAATTAAATTTACAATTTTTTAATATTTGTAAAGTGTAAGTTGAACACAAAATCATTAGCTATTATCGCCGAGAGAGAGAGACACTGTTATTGACATTAGGTATATATCTTAAAGGATCTGGCATTATTCCAGGACGCACGCGTAAAATACTTTGGTCTAGGAACATTAGTAGGAAATAGGGAATTTATATAACGTTTTTAAAAATTTACTGCTAATTACCGACAGAAGCTGTATACGGGTCAACGATAAATAACAAGAGCGGTACAAACGATGGTATTCGATATAGATAAAGCATTATTTTAAGAAAAAGAAGAACAGTGCAGAGCACCTCGCAGCTATTGATCGAATAACATAAAATGAAAAAACATAACAGTTCTAAAACAACTTGTAAAATAACGGCGAACTTGGCCAATGGCGGATCTTCGAGCATCACATGGCTTGAAGCTATAATAACTAACGAGTATGTTAGAGTACCCCGCGCTACTTAATTTATTCATGAAACAAGCTAGAAATTATGTTAAGATAGTGGAGGGAGATTTTTTCTCTTCGATATGATACATTATTTGATTAGAACCCATTTAGGGTAAATTCTTGAAAGAACATTTTACGTACATTACTTTTAATTAATTTTTAATAAGGGTCAAAACTTTTGGCTATATTTCTAATTTAAATTAATCAAAACGCGATAATTCTTGTTATATACTTAAAACAATAATAATAATATTTTTTTATTTGTCGGGATGTCATATTTTGTTTTTTCAAATCTATTTTCAAGAAACTCAATTTCAAGAAATATAGCATAAACTTTTCAAAGAATTATGAGAAGTCCAACATTAATTTGTAAAGTTTTGTAAAAGGAAATTTGTAAAGGTACATTTATGAATCTTATGAAGTTTAAATCCTTGTGAATATTTTATTTATAACCATTACTAAACCATCTTTCTGTAAATTTGATTTAAAATTTTGTTCAATTAAAATAATAAATTTAGTAAATTGGACACAAAAGTTGAGACACAAGTTTGTGATTTTGAATTAAGAGCCTGTAGTTAAAAAATTTCCACTAGAATTTTCTGTTATCTTTTTTTCAGTTTTTTCAGAAAATAGCAGTTTCTTTTGGCAGTGACAGAATTTTCTGAAATTCTGTTCCAGAAATTGAACTTAGAACATTTGTAAATTAAAAAAATCTTTTTAACAGAATACATAAATAGTTCAAAGGTTAACAAACAATTTAAAGGGCATGATATATAAGTAAAATAATAAAAACAAATGCAAATAATAAAAACAGTGATTTTCAAAAAATGTTGTAACGAATAAGACAGTTAGAGCTCAGCAAACAATTCAAAGAATAGCAAAACATGACGTTTCGCAAAGAAAGATACATACTTCAAGTAGTAAAAGCTAATTTTTCAGGACATGCGTTCCAAGTAGAAACAGACTTGAAAAACTCGTCTGACATAGCTATCTTGAATTCTTGACATTATTAAAAGTAAGTAAGCTTTAATATTTCTGATTTTGCACACAACAGAGCAACTCAAAATGAAAAAAAATTGTTCTAGTATTTCCTCAGATGGAAAAGGATTGATTGGAATTTGGAACCGTCACGAAATTAATTCGGTTTTTGGACATTTTCCAAAACATCTCGTAAAAGTCAATAGATTTTACTAAATTTTACTTGATAAATTGATTTTAAATCTTTAAGTAAAATCTATTGACTTTTACGAGATATTTTGAAAAAACTCCAAAAAGTTGCTGAATCAGTAAAAAATGACTTATTTTCAGTGAATTTGACTGGTTCAGCAACTAGAAGTTGTTCACTGATTTCTAATCAGTCAAAATTTGACTGATTCAGTTTTAGAAAGTACTTAACTAATGCACCGAAAAAAAATTCTTCTTTTGAGCGTATTTTCCCTACAATGGGTCAAAAATTCCATCCTCTAAAATTTAGAGGAATTCTACTTGTTTTAAGAAGAATATATACTTAAATTGACACTCTCTAAATCTGAATTAGTTAAAAAATAACTAATTTGAAAACACAGTCACTAATTGAAATACTTATATTTCTACTAACCATTTAGTAAAAAATAACTAATTATTAGTCAAATTTATTTTTAGGTTATGTCAAAATTACTAATATTTAAGTAAAATTCTGTTTACTAATTCAATTAGTCAAATTTTAACTATTTTTTAGTTATTTTTTCTACTAATAATTAGTTATTTTTAACTAATTGGAGAAACAAAAACTCTGCCACGATTTTACTAATAATAGTTATTTTTTACTAATTCAAATTTAGAGAGCAAGAATTATTCTTTATTTGAGACGAATATTCTTTATTTGAGAGGAATATTATTTATTCTCTTACTTAAAGAGCATCCTCTTAAAATTATATCAAGAGTAAATCCTCTAATAATAAGATTAAAAGTACTCCTATATCTGTAAAAATATGTGTCTTATTTTAAGACACTTTTATCCTCAATTTTAAGGCGTTTAAAGGTATCTAAATTTTAAACCAATTAAAAAGCATGGTACAAAATTATTAACCAATGAAATAGCTTGAAATAACTGTAAGATGCTTTCTAAATGTCTTATGTCTTAAAATAAGACACCTGTTTTTATCAAATGAAGAATACTTCTTTCAAATGATGAAGAATATTTTTTTGTATGCTTGAAAAGTTATTGCTTCATTTATCAGAGAAAAATGTGTCAGTGTTTGATTCAAAGTTAACGAAACAGTCATGACTTAACTAATTACACCGTCCGAAAAAATTAAAATTTTTTTGTACCTAAGAAAAATTATCAGGGTATCCAGCAAACTGTCAATTTTAAATTCCTGGCAAATTCACGGGTTTCCTGGATCTTAGAAGACAATTTTCCCGGATTTTTAAAAATGAAAATTATAGATTACAATTTTGAAATAATATATTAGAAAGTACTTGAGTAGCGTTTTTAATGTTTTTATTAGGTTTCATATTGTTACATAAGAAATTGGGGTAAAATATTTACAATTATTTATTAATCAATTTAAAAGGCGTTTCTTGTCTTTTCAATTATTTTTTTCAATTTGGAATTTTTTTTTTCCAATTCTGAATTATTATCTTCAAACTTCAATTGTATTTTTCTAATTTTTAATCATTTTCCTTCATTATTCGATTATTTTCTCAATTTAAAATTATTTTCTCCAAACTTAAGTTATATTATTTAATTTTTCCAGATCTCAATTATGTTTCTGAGTTTAAAAATTTTTCAATTTCTTCAATTCTAAATTATTATTTTCAAGTCTCTTCCTAATTTCTTGATTTTTTTTAACATTAAATATTTTGTTGAATTTACAGTTATTTTATTTAATCTCTGTAATTGATATTTACAAGCTCCCTTATTTATTTTTATATATTTTCTACGATTCCAGTTAAATTTTATATACACTTTTTTTTTCTTTTTAACTTACATTATTTTTGTCATTTTTCAATAGTTTTTTGAATTTTCAATTATTTCCTTTAAATTTCAGTCATGCTCTTCTATTTTTTATTATTATTCATAATTAGATTAATCCGTTTTCAATAATTTCCTTTCAAATTTCAATTATTTTAGTAAATTCAATTGTTTCCTTAAATTTTAAATTGTAAATTTTCTCCAAATTTCAGTTACATTCTTCAATTTGTTGAACATTTACTTTATTTTCGTTTATTTTCTTACTTTTTAAATTATTTACTTTAACCTTAAAAAAAGACGGGAATTTCCGGATTTGCCGGATCTATTTACGAAATCCTGGCAAATTCCCGGATTTTTACACGAAATATTAAATTCCCTGCAAATCCCCGGGTTTTCCAGAAAAAAGTATTCGTATTTGGACATTTTTCTAGATCAATTCGTTTACGGTTTTTACGGGTAACTTAATCTATAAATCAAAGGTAATATTGAAAAGAAAGCCTTACGCAATTTTTAGATTATTATGAAACTTCGTATCCAAGGATTTTTCGGATCACTGATTACAAATCAGAAGTCATTTTTTAAAAATCCAATATGGCGGATGAATTTTAAAAAAAATTATTCAATCTTTATGGAACTTGATACTTAAGAGTTTTTGGGGACTTTAATTAAGAATCTGAAAGCAGTTTAAAAAATTAAGACAGTAAAAAAAATAATTAATTTTGCAAAAACGGACAAATACGGATGTACTTTTTTGGCTGTCCTTTCCGAAAATACTTGATTTTTTCATGGGTGCAAAATTGTGTCGAATGGTGTTATTAGTTAATATCAAAATTCCAGCATCTCAAATTGAGTTGAATTCCACTTCTTTTAAGAGAAATATACTTAACTTAAGTACTTACTGTACTTTTAATCTTAAAAGATTTACTCTTTGAGTATTCCTCTTAAACGCAAGTTCCTCCTAAAACAAGTAGAATTCCCCTCAATTTGAGAGGATAGAATTTTGCTATTATATTGTAAGGAAAATACGCTCAAAAGAATATTTTTGTTCAGTCGAGAGGGGATGATCCAAGTTTCCAATTGGACATGCTTGGAATAAATACATCTCCTAAATGTCTCCCCGACTTGAGAAATCCATTTAGGCAGTATTTAGATAATCACATCGGATCCCAATGGCAATCAAAAAATGGCCACCAATGCAATCGCTTGATTTCCCACAGGGAACAATAAACTATAAAGAATTTTCCCACTTGCATTATAAGAAGGCATTGCAGACCATAATAAGGATTGAGCATTCCTGGTTGGCTGGATGAGTATAGAAAAAGAAGATAACTATAGTCTGCGAGACACCCAGTGTACAAAGGTACACACATTCTCAGACAGGTCACTATCTGGCAGGAAAAGACAGCACGAAACGTGTTTCTTGTGTGCGTGTATGAAGCACGCGTTCACAAGGATGCTGAACGTAACACGCTTGCGGACCATGGCACACTAATGTAGAGAAACTTGGGACTGGAACCAAGAACCGCAACATCGTGGACGCGGTCTAGTCGTACGTGCTCTTCTCGTTGCAGATTTATCGGCCTCCCGTGGTACCGAACTGTGCTGAAAACGCTGCAAAACACGTTGTGTATACACGGTGCTCTGGAACGAGGCGCTACCGCGCCGTTATAGATCCCCGAGTCATTTATTAGGAGAATTTATCTTTCCGCGCGTCGAACAAAGGGGGACAACTATTCTATCGTAGAAAAGTACCATGCAAAGGGAGGTTAGCGGACCAAAGGACAAGAATCTAGTCAGGCTAGGTCTCAAGTTTACGGCACAGTTCTCGCAATTAGTGGCTCTATCGGCGAACGCAATGTGCTCGTTCAAAGATACGTATCGATGCTCGAGACTTATCCAGAATTATCAGACTCGGAGAACTCTAGGAAAAAGGGTGTTTTATGGGTTCGATGATAAGGGTCGTCGACGAGTTAATACAGATCCACAAAGATAAGATCCTCCAAGTATTGTTTTTCTGGGAAAAATAGTCCAACATACTGTTTGTGTGGGTAGACAATATTTTTTCTTTTTTACCTCGTAGTGGGGCATATATATGAAGCCACAAATTTTCTTTAAGGAAGCCTAATTAGCAGACTGAGGAAATGTGGGTTTTGATAATGTTATAGAGGAGATGTTGCTTTATGCTGATGCAAACCTTGGGAAATGCAGATTTCAACATGTCCTTAGGATATGCAGATTTTAACTAGTGATAACCTTACAGAGGGTGTATAACGAATAATCATTTTCAAATTCCTGGCGCAATTTCACGGATTTGTTACTTTGATGATTAATAACTGATTATATTAATTTTTGTAGGACATAAATAGAAGGTTTTTTAATAATTTTTTTTTCTTTGATGTTTTAATATGTAATGGAGTAAAAGTTTTTACATGTATTCAATTTAAAACAGAGTTTTTGACTTAAATTAATTTTTTTGTCAATTCAATGATCTTTTGACCAAAGAAATATTGATGATTTTTTTAACATTTCATTTGACATTTTTAACATATTCAGTATTAAAGGTTATCCATTAATTTTTACTATAAAAACTATGAATCTGAGATAATGGCGCAAAAAGAAAAATTTTCCCAGCTAAGATAGTAAAGTTTCAATTCAGGATAGGAATATTATTTACATTTTTTTTAGAAAAATTTCTTTTCATGACATAACTTGAAACTAATAAATTGTTTTTCACATAAAGTAAAAATATTATTAAAATTTATTTCACCCAATTATGAAAGACACAATTACACATTCTTAAAAAAAATTAGACTAATACAAAATTTGTTTTGAAATAATAAATATTTAACATCTTGTGTTTTTTCTTTAAAGTTTGAGAACAGTTGTAATTTTCATCCAATTTTGACAAATAGTAGCTCATTTTAATCTTTGAAATATTTTCTACAAGTCTGTTCGTTAGATTTTGTTTAAAAAAACTTTCTTTAAAAAATACATAATAAATAAGTTTTATTTGTTTAGTAGTTTTTCAACAAAATATTAATAACAAAATCCAACGAACAAATTTGTAGAGAATGTTTCAATGACTAAAATGAGCTATTATTTGTCAAAAATGGAATTTTTTTTGTAAAAAACCATTTTTTAGTTTGAGGTTACGTTAATGGGTTGAACATCCTGAAAAGGTTACCGTAGGATATACAAATAAATCAATTAATCATAATCTTAAGAAATATAGTTTTTAATTTATGACAACCTCGAGAATTAGAGTATCTAACTAAATGAAATGGTCCAATTTACTCTATATATTAGGAAACTATCTTCTTAAAATATTAATAAGCTCAGAGATATCTTCCTAAAATATCAATATGTTCAGAAATACCTTTCTAAAATATTTAATATGCTCAGAAATACCTTCATCAACTATAATGATAATCCTAGTCTCCAATAACTGTAATTCCCACAACTTATTTTCGAGTCTAATGAGACGGTTATTAGAATGTAAAATTTGGTTTATTAAAAACTGTAAAATAAAAACTGGTAAAGATAAAATCAAGCGAGGGATATATAAAAAGCTGGTAACAATGTACTTTAATGTTGTATTGTCAATTTTCAGAGCTGAGAGAATTAAGTTTGTGGCTTCGACTGTGACATTGTTATTAAATTCAAATGAGTTAGGCAAACTTCCTACCAAAGTCTTTTATCATGGAATATCCGACACTTAACAACTTTTCATAAGTTTTGAGTGTGGATATTTCTTTTTGTAATTCTTTAAATTAATTCATATTTCTGTGTAGCGATGCTATCTATATGTAATTAGAACCAAGATATATCCCATGCTTATTATAATATTCACTTATTAAAACAATCTTTTAACACATCCCATTCTGAATGCTTTAATCATCAAATTTTGCATATGTTTAGAATGTATATTGAATCTTTTATCACGACCGTCTAAACTGTGACTTCAAGTGGATTTACCATATAATTATCCTTATCTCAGCGGATAATATTAATAATTTAATTTCTGTCTAAAAAGTTAACTTGGAAGGTATGAGAGAAAAAGGAGCAAGAAGAAGAAAAAACATACAGAAAGAGAGAAAAAGAGCAAAGAAAAAGTGTTTTAATGAAACTTTTGGCGTCATTTGTAAAGTGAAGTTTGGTAAAAGTTGATTGGACGAAGACAATTTTTGCTAATGCGCCTTTGACAGTAAAATTCTGTAGATCCCCAGCCCCAGGATCTTGGGGGGTAATAGGGTGGCTCGAACTTCCTTCAATTCAAACGTAGCAAGTTTGAAAAGGGAAATTCAGAACCGCAAACTGAATGGTGAATCGATAGAAGCGCGGCACAAGATTGCGATAGAAGTCTAGATAGTGGACGAGTCGGGGAGGCGATGTATTTAAATCGCGGACATATCGGCATAAGTATGGCTGCTAACCGTTTCCGATCAGCGACTACCATTATAATACCTCACCGGTTTCCTCGAGTCACTTTCGCAGATTCCTTAGTTTGCAATCTCATTAAAACAAAAAATATTTAAATCTTGAATTCTGTTCAACCTGTGATGCACTTTTTCCCTACTATTAAAAAAGATAGATTAAAAAAGTAAAAAGAAAGTCTTATTTTAAGACAATAAACCTGTCTTATTTTAAGACTCAACATTTTTAAGACAGCTCTTGTTGAATTTCAAATACTGTTTTTTTACCTCAATTTAAGAAGCAAAGAATGTGATTATCATCAGATAAATTTGCTGAGTTTAAGACAATTATTCATGAAAATCAGCAGCTGTGTGTTGAATTTAAGCAATGAATTGAAATTCAGCTGAACCAAGATCTTATTTTCACACAAACATCAGTTGGAATTAAAAGAGCACCCTTATTTTCACAGAAGCCTCAGTTTAAATTAAGGACAGCATTATTTTCAAGACTGATTTAATTTCAGACTTCTCTGAAATTAAGACTCATTTTCTACAGTGTTTTGTCGTTGTCTTTTAAATTTCATTTTTAAGAAATTTAACTATGTAGTAGGGTGCTCTCTAAATTTGAATAAGTGAAAATTAACTTATAGATGTCAAAAGTCTTCACTGTAAAAAGAAGATCTTATTTTAAGGCAGAAAGTAAGTCTTGTTTTAAGGCGCATCATTTTTAAGACAGCCATTGTTGAATTTCAAATACAATTTTTGTACCTCAATTTAAAAAGCAAAGAATGTGATTATCAGCATGTAAATTTGCTAAGTTTATGACAATTAATCTGTAAAATCAGCAGATATGTGCTGAATTTGGGTCGAGGACATTTCCACCAAAACCCAATTGACCGAATTTGTAATTGGCCGAAATTTAATTGTCCGAATTTGTAATTCTACAAACTTGCATTTGTCAGAATTTGCAATTCCCCGAACTTGCGTTTGTCCGAGCTATTAACTTCCCGAATTTGTATTTGTCATAACTTCCAAATCATCAAACTGACATTTGCCAAAACATTTAAATCGACGAAATTGCATTTGTTAAAATTTTTATCTCCTCGAACTCGTATTCGTCTGAACTTTTAAATCCACGAACTTGCATTTCCCAGAACTTTGAAATCATCGAACTTGCATTTGTCAAAATATTCAATTACCAGAATTTGCATTTGTCCGAACTTTGAAATCTCCAAATTTGCATTTTTCCGAACTTTGAAATCACCGAACTCGCATTTAGCAGAATATTCAACTCTCCAAATTTGCAACTGTCAGAACTTCTAAATCCCTGAATTTGCATTTGTCCAAACTTTAAAATCACCGAACTTATATTCGCCCAAATTTTGAAATCTCCGAATTTGTAATTGTCCGAACTTTGAAATCACCGAACTCACGGTTGGCCGAACTCTTAAGTCTCCGAATTTGCATTTGGCCGAACTTTTAAATTACCGAACCCACCATCGGAAAGTAGGTTTTCTAAAGGAGTCTTATGATTGGATGGTAAATTTCCCGGTAACATTACCAGCCAATCAAAAGACTCCTTTAGAAAACCTACTTTCCGATGGTCGGACAAATGCAAATTCGGGGACACGAGTAGTCGGTGACTTAAGGAGTTTGACAAATGCAAGTTCGGTGATTTAAAAATTCGGAAAAATGCAAGTTCGGTAATTTAAAAGTTCGGCCAAATGCAAATTCGGAGACTTAAGAGTTCGGCCAACCGTGAGTTCGGTGATTTCAAAGTTCGGACAATTACAAATTCGGAGATTTCAAAATTTGGGCGAATATAAGTTCGGTGATTTTAAAGTTTGGACAAATGCAAATTCAGGGATTTAGAAGTTCTGACAGTTGCAAATTTGGAGAGTTGAATATTCTGCTAAATGCGAGTTCGGTGATTTCAAAGTTCGGAAAAATGCAAATTTGGAGATTTCAAAGTTCGGACAAATGCAAATTCTGGTAATTGAATATTTTGACAAATGCAAGTTCGATGATTTCAAAGTTCTGGGAAATGCAAGTTCGTGGATTTAAAAGTTCAGACGAATACGAGTTCGAGGAGATAAAAATTTTAACAAATGCAATTTCGTCGATTTAAATGTTTTGGCAAATGTCAGTTTGATGATTTGGAAGTTATGACAAATACAAATTCGGGAAGTTAATAGCTCGGACAAACGCAAGTTCGGGGAATTGCAAATTCTGACAAATGCAAGTTTGTAGAATTACAAATTCGGACAATTAAATTTCGGCCAATTACAAATTCGGTCAATTGGGTTTTGGTGGAAATGTCCTCGACCCCTGAATTTAAGAAATATGTTTAAAATTCAGCTGAACCAAGATCTTATTTTCACACAAACATCAGTTGGAATTAAAAGAGCACCCTTATTTTCACAGAAGCCTCAGTTTAAATTAAGGACAGCATTATTTTCAAGACTGATTTAATGTCAGACTCCTCTGAAATTAAGACTTACTTTTATTTGTAAGTGTATATTGAAGGTGCTGAACCCCCCACCTCCTTTTTTAAATCAAAAAATATTTAGAGGTCATTGAAGGCTCTCAAAGTTTCCCATGTAAAATACAGATTCAGAAGAGTTCAAAGAATAATGCAAAAATGTTTATTTAACCATTTCCTAATATTAAATATTTTTATAGGTCCCCTAAGAAACCCCAAAAATACAAAAACAAGCGATAACAATATTTTATACTATTTTTTGACAATTTTTTGCACCATCTTCAACAAACATTATAAATATAGACTTTAAACTTAAATTTGTTTTGTGTAATTGTAAAGTTGTTTAAACAAATTATTATTCACGGTTGGCCTGAACCAAATTTTAATCAACATTTCAGTAACTCTAAATATTTTTGTGTATTGTGAATCTATAATTGTTCAAATTTATTTTAAAATAAAAAAGAAAATCATCGGCGGAGGGCTTTTCGAAAAAAATCAATTTCTTTTATTTAATTTATTAAAAATCGAGATTTGCAGTTCTGTACAACTGATAAGGCTCATTTCCTTCCTGTTTTATGCACTTTCTTAACAATGGACTATAGTATAAGAGTTTTCTAAGGAGTCAGTAAAGTTTAATCGCTGTAAGAGGTTTTTAATTTGTCAAACAGTGTACCCTTGATAAAAAAATATTTTATCGAACTAAATATTTGACCTGTAATTTGTAATAAATCTGTAATAAATATTAAAATATTTTTTAAATAAATTTGAATGACTTATAAATTATGTTAAATTATAAAAATGTTTATGCAAAATATATAATATATAATAATCCGGATGATTTGCAGAAATCTTATTAATTGACCAAGTAGATTGGAAATTAAAGTGAACAGATTTCATGGCTTGTTCACTGAAAAATCCTAATCATCCGGATTATTCTAAAACACTTTCACGTGCAGTGTGTATAATAGTTCACATGTCTGAAGCTACATGTTTATATATTTTGCATAAACATTTTTATAATTTAACATAATTTCTAAGTCATTAAAATTTATTTAAAAAATATTTTCATATTTATTACAGATTTATTACAAATTACAGGTCAAATTTAGTTTTAGTTTAGTTTAGTAGATTTAGTTCGATAAAATATTTTTTTATCAACGGTACACTGTTTGTCAAATTAAAAACATTTTACAGATACTAAATCCTACTGGCTCCTTAGAAAATCCTTATACTATATTCCATTGTTAAGAAAGTGCATAAAACATGGAGAAAACGAGCCTCATCAGGGGTACATAACTGCAAATCTCGATTTTTAATAAATTAAAGAAAAGAAATTGATTTTTTGCGAAAAGCCCTCCACTGATGATTTTCTTTTTTATTTTAAAATAAATTTGAACAAATATAGATTCAGAATCCACAAAAATATTTAGAGTTACTGAAATGTTGATTAAAATTTGGTTCAGGCCAACCGTGTATTGTTTAATTTCAACTTTTTACCAAATTAGGCTATAAAGTTGCAGCTTTTTATAAATTCTGTAACTTTTCATTCAACTTTTCCATTCGACCGATTGTTTAAACAAGTTATTATTGTTTAATTTCAACTTTTTATAAAATTAAGTCACAGCGTTGCAACTTTTTTTCAATTGTTCAACTTTTTAAAACGAATGTAATCTGTTACTAAGAAGAAACTAAGAATAACAATTGTGTCAATTTTTTAAACAAATTATTATTGTCTATCTTCAATTTTTTATCAAATTAAGCTACAGTGTTGCCGCTTGTTCTCAGCTTTGCAACTTTTCTACCAATTACTATTAATAAACTAGAATTAAGAATTGTACCAATTGTTTAAATAAATTTATACTGTTAAAACTAAAGAAACCACAGTCGGAATTTCAAAAATTTTGCTTCTGACACTATAGTAAAAATAAAAGACTTTATAGAACATTTTGATAATAATAAACCGTTTTTAATCGATGATGACGTCTTACAGTCAATCTTACATCTCCAAAAATAAAATCATGTCAAAATGAGAAAAAATTTCACTTCTTTAACTTAATTGAATAAAAAATTGAAGTTAAATAATAATAATTTCTTTAAACAATTGATATTGTTGCTCAGAGTTTGTTGTCAGTAACAAGTTACATTCGTCTTGAAAAATTGTACAATTGAGAAAAAGTTGCAACTCTATGGCTTAATTTAATGAAAAGTTGAAATTAAACAATAATTATTATTTGTTTAAACAATTAGAATAATTTTTATTTTTAGTTTGTTGTTAGTAATTAGTATCATTCAATAATTGATGACATATTGGTGTATGTCGAGTTTGTTATATTGACCCTCACAAAATTATATAATGTTGCAGGAGCAACTTAAATATTTTATTGGCTTAGAGGTCAGTACCTGAAAAGTAAGAAATTAAACAATTTTTCGCAGAAAGATGGCAAAAAATGTGGAACGCTTCACGATTTTGCGATTTTTTGCCATCTTTCTGCGAAAAATTGTTTAATTTCTTACTTTTCAGGTACTGACCTCTAAGCCAATAAAATATTTAAGTTGCTCCTGCAACATTATATAGTATCATTCAACTTAAAAAGTAGTAAAATAAGAAAATATTGCAAATCTAGAGGTTAGTTTGATAAAAAAAGTTGAAATTAAACAATAATAATTGGTTTAAACAATTGATACAATTGTTATTTATAGTTTATTCTTAGTAATTGGTTACATTCGTCTTAAAAAGTTGAAAAATGAGAAAAAGTTGCAACTTTATAGTCTAGTAACTAGTTCGATAATTAGTTGTAAATAAAAAATAATAATTTGTTTAAACAAATTAACAATGACACAAAACAATTGTTAAAAGTTTATATTTATTCTTTTTATTGAAAGTGGTGCAAAACATTGTCAAAAAATAGTAAAAAACATTGTTACCGCTTGTTTTTATATTTTTGGGGATTTTTGAGGGACCTATAAAAATAGTTAATATTAAAAAATTATTAAATCAAATTTTTGTATCTTGATTAATTTTTTGGGTGAAGACAGAAGATTTTAAAACATCGCCCAAATAAGGGCCACCCTACTGTATAGACTTAAAGAATATTAAAGTTTATGGAAAAAATTTCTTTATACAGATAATTAATATTCTTTTCAAGGATAATAGTTGTCAGAAATAATTTCGATTATTTAATTCCCAGAATCGCACAATTTGGAAAATTCATTCGAAAGCAAACAATGCCGCTTCAAACTGCAAACTTCTAAAGAATGTCCGTACGGGAACATTAATATTATGTCAAAGAAAGTAAACAGAAACTTCATATAAAGGAAAATTCTGTTTACCGACAAAGATATCACAATTAGTTCAAGATAATAAGTCGAGAATGCGGTTATTTGCATTTTTTTGTACAGTCAATTGTTTTGAGCCACTCAGCGGAATTCCATGTCTTTGTATTCCTTCTTTTCTTGAAATTCGCATGTAGCTCGAAATTTTATGCTCGACAAACAGAGTTCTGATTCTTGTGTATTCTTATGCCCGGACTGATAATATATATGACAAACATTTCAATTTTCGGCTAAACGAAGCACACGGCACAAATTTTACAGATGAAAGAATTGAATTGACATTGCACAACAATTAATATTGTATTTGACATATTGACCTCTCAATAAATATATTTTCAATTCTTTTGGTTAATGCACTTTCCAATTTTCGAGAATTTCTGCATTGTACCGTAATATTAAAATAATGTTAAAATTTTATTGTAGAATTAACAATTTACATCAAAATGAATGGAACCACAACTTTTAATTATTAAATTCAATAATTAGACGCGTGTTTATTGATTTCTATTAACGATGTGAATTTGATCTGGCTTTAATAATGTTGACTTAATAATATGCGGGTTTGATTCTCTGTAATACGTATAACTGGAAATCTGTATTCTCTAAATTTAAATTAGTCAAAATTTAGTTGATTCCATTTTGTTAATAATAATTAGTAGATTTTGATTTTTAAGGTATCGAGTACTTATTTTTGTATTTTTAGCAGAGTATATAGCGAGTTACCATATTAAAAATAATTTTGAAAGCTAGTATAAAAATGTATGGAAAATAAGAAAATTAAAGACAATATTTAAAAATCTATGAATTAATGCATGTATATAATAAGAATTAAAAAAAAACAAGGATACTGAAATAAAAAATTAGGAATTGTAAAAAAAATAAGAAAATTTAAAAGATAAGTTAAAAACTGAAAAAAAGTTAAAATGTTTACAAAATTAGTAAGAACATGAGGAAACAAAAAAATATAAATATAACTTTAAAAAAACGAAAAACTAAAAAAAGTTTGTAAAAAATTTAAGAAATTAAATCTGAATTGAATAATGAAAGTGAAAGAAAACCATGCACAATAATCTAGGACAAAAGTTGAAATTGAAAGAAAAAAAAATTAAAAAATATAAGAAAAAAAAAGTATGAATAAAATAAACGAAATCCTTAAAAAGAATTTGACGAAATATGAAAGAATGGGCAAATTACAAAAAATAGGTATCTAAAATCTTATGAATGAATGCAATAAATAAAAAAATTAGATAACTAACAATGGAGAAAAATTCAAACTGTCAATCCTTCAAAATACCTATTTCAATAAAAATTTTTCTAGTGTGGAAAATTGTTAAAAATTAAAAACTAGATATGCGAATATTAGAAAAATTATTTAAAATATTAGGATTGAATGCAAAAGTCCGGAAAATAGGAAAAATCTACTAAAAAGTAAGAAAATGAAAGAAAAAAAAAACAGTAAAAAGACAAAAAAAATAATAAGTAAAGAAATAAAGAAATTCTTTAAATATAAAAAACCAAAAGATGTTAGTTCTAAATTATGCTAAAGTTAAAAAATGTATTTAAAGAACTATAAAAAAAAAAGTTGTAAAAAACGAAAACAAAAGTCTACTAATTTGTTTAGTTGATTATTATAACCTCAAAATCACTTTGATTACTTGGGTAAGGAATTTTTTACTAAATTTTTAGGAGTAGAATTGCTGTTGGCTGAGTAAGTAAGATTTTGACACAAAACTTAATTTTGAAATTGATATTTTGTACAGATCTAGATCAATGTTATTTTGTACGACACCTGAAGTTAAAGGTCTTAACATTAATCAATTAAATAAATTACTTAAACGAATAATAAATACTTTAATTAATTCATAAAAAATTTTAAAATCAAATATTTAATGATTAAAACCTAAAAATCTTTTAATGTGAGCAGTTGTACAAAATAACGTTTACCTAGATGTAACAATATAACAATTTTTATGATAAATTGTGTTCAAATGATACTTGCTCTTTGCTATAAATGGTTAACGATTTTTCATTATAAAATTAGTACTTTTTTATTAATTGAGATTTAGAGAATTGTTTTTGTTCTCTGTTTTTGATGAATTCATTTTTAGCGTACATGTTTAAATTTTTTTTTATTAGTCTTCTCTCCAAATCTGAGTTAATAATTTTCTACTAATAAAAAAAATCGGTTATTTATTGAAATACTAAAAATTCTACTAATTTTTAGTATCTTTCTAGTAATTTATGAATTAGTTAAATTTTAATTTTTTTAATTAGTTTTTAGTACTACTACTTAAAATAGTAAGAGATATATTTTAGAGAAGTAATTTACTATACTAACTTTATTTACTTTTCTATAGCCAAATTTTATTTAGCTATTCAAACGGAACCCTATTAAAATCACTATGTATGTTCTTTTTCAACTATTTCAAATATTGACTTAAAATTTGGTACACATACGTAACTTTACGTACGATTTACGAAAATTATATGAAAAACGTGATTAAAGCTCATTATCATAACTTTTTTCAAAAAAAAAATTTTAAAAATGCATTAAAAAGACCCTGCCCCCATCCTCAAGCCTACACTGCAAAAACAGGTGTCTTAAATTGTTCAAAAATGTCTTAAAATAAGACATTTTTCGTGTCTTAGACACCAAAAGTATCTTAATTTAAGACATTTTTGGCCAATTTAAGACACCATGTTTTTGCAGTGTAAAGGGAGCATTTTCAAGGAAATACATTTTTTTTAGAAAAAGCGTGTCCCCCACCCCTCTAGCGCCCAGATTTTTTTAATTGTAGTACGAGTGTAATTCGTACGTGCTCGAGTTTTTTCAAATTCCCTAAATTTACCTGTTTTCGTTCTAAAAATAATATCTTATTTTAAGGCAGAAAAGCTGTCTTATTTTAAGACGCAACATGTTTAAGACAGCTATATATAGCTGATTTTACAGATTTTTCTTTTGCTTTAAACTGTGCAAAAAAAAATTTAAACTTCAAATTTGCATAAAAACGTGAAGTACTAATCAATTTAGAAAGATAAATTTGTAATCATTATCAATTCATCTTGATTAAGTTAGTATTTTTTACATAAACATTTATACAGCAGGGCTTGCTGAATTAAAGATAGGTACGTCTTAGATTATGATTCTATTTTTACAGTGATATATTAATCAATTAATATATGGATGATGAAGATAAAATCATGTAAGTACTCTAAACAATTGCAGTGAAGGCTAATTAATTAAATTAGTAAATAATTCCACTAATTTTTGGTTGGAGTACACTTTTTTTAAAAAATAATTTCTAAATTTTTTTTTCTAAAACTTTTTTTCTAACCAAGTTTAATTTTTAAAATTTCTTTTTCTAACAAAATTTAATGTAAACTAAGGAATTCAATTTTATATTATACAGTTCAGTTTGAAATTAAATAGAAATCGGTTTTTGTAAAATACAAAATGTTTCCGAATTGCAAATGTTTGTCAAGTAAATAAGTAATTTTTGTAAGTGCAGTAATTTTCGATCTGGTCAGTGTCGCTGATCCTTGGATGAAGTAAATTCTCTTCTTTCGTCGCTAATAACGTCTCTCGCGGGACCTGGGTACAACGCTCCGGCTTTTTTGAATTCCAGTATAGTAAGTGGATGGCCGCGCCCCATACGGTGATATATTACAAGCCAGGAGACCCTGTATGTGAAGGTACACTATCCTCTGGATAGAGGATTATACCGAAGAAGGGTGATAATTAAGACGAACGCTGATTTGCCGATAGCGCTCTAGACCTCACGACTAGCAGGACTCTCGTCCCACCCACTTTCTTTAAAGCACACACTACAACTCTGGTGTCCCACACATTTTTTAAAACTACCAATTATGAAGCTTTCAAGTCTCCGTAAAATATTGCCTGTACATTTCGCTTAACGTTTTCTATAAGATGATGATGCACATGTACCTTTTAACTTGTTAATAGATTTTTGCTCAACAATTGCCGACAGAAATTCCAAAATGATATACTATACAATATTGTATTAGAAACGAAACAAGACAGACATTTGTTTATAGAAGAATAGACAGTAAGGGAATAGAAATTGAACGGATGAAACTGATATTTAGAGAAGACACTATTACGATGGCAATGAATAAAAAGTGGGTGGAGGGTGGAAGATGATCCGCATCTAGCAAATTGCAACTCTGTCTAAATTATCATTCCTCCAGATCGATAAAGAAGAATGCGACACATTGTTCGTTAAACCTGGTGATATCTTTCATTGCATCGGCCGCTGTTCGTTGCTGATAGTATCTCGGAACAGTGAAACCATCGAGCCATACAATACAGATACAAGGGTCATTCGAAATAAATTGTCATTCGATATCCTGAGAATTCTATTTCCATCTGAGATTTTTCTTTTAGCGTAGGGATCCTTGCACGAGCGAATCAAGCGAACGACAAAGTCCTTTGGCGCAACTCACAGTAGGCATGTCGATTTAACGGTTGAGTTATATGGCGGTGAGTTCCTGTCTTGCAGAGAAAATTAGAGGATACCTGTGCACAAAGAATGACGACAGGAAAAGACAAGGACATCGCCCTTTCGTGGACCAATTCAAATACCCCCTATCAAAAGACAGACCTTTTTCAACTACGACACTGAACACATTTTTGTCGCAGCAGTCCAACTTCTGCCCCACAACTGTTCTTTGTTTGCAAGCAAAAACATATACCTGATTTGTACCAACCACTGATTTTGATCTTATCAACCTTTGTCCTACTCCCGTACCAAAAACTCTTCTTTTATCGCTTCTCTCCCATTAAGCTACCTCAATTCATTAAATTAACAAAAAAACAAACGTATTTCATTACACAGTGAAATCTCGATAACTCGAATTTATTTTTTATTCCTGGATAAAATCCTAATCCAATGCATGTAAAAAGAACTTGATAACTCGAATAATTCGATATTCCGAATCAAATTTTTCTTTCTGTTTATCATTTGCTGTAACTCGAATTTTAAAATATTACTTTCCTGAAGATTATTTCTTATACTATTTTGAAGAGTTAAACAATACTGTTCATACAACTAGGGGAGAGTGGGGCAAAACCGCTAGGTTTATATTTATTGATGCACAAAATTTTAACTATACGTTCAATTGGAGTAATTTTTGTTTGTTACACTGCTGAAACTAACCAGTAACAGATTTTATTAGTCGCTGTTACATTTATCATAATCACAATTACATTATTTAGTTGTTTTTTTAAAAAGATTCAAACTAGCGGCTTTGTCCCAACTGTTTTTGCTAATATTATCATTCCAAATATAATAAATGGTCTAAAATATATACTAAATAACATTTATTGGTGCAATAATTATAAAACATGAACATTTGACAGATTTTTAATGAGATTTAATCCATTTTATTGAAAATAATGACGACTTGCATTTTTAACCTTATATTTTCAATTTAATTGTTTTTTATTTTGTTTCAAAATCTACTTTATCAACTCTACAAAAATAGAGTGTTATTTAAATAACCGCGCGAAAATATTATTAAATCAGGGTGTCTACTAATTTCGTCTCACAAAATTTCCGGTCATTTCCCGGTTTTTGTTCCTATTTTTCCCGGTTTTTTCTCTTGTTAACTTAAAATTTATTTTAAGTATAAATAGACCTACAAATGGTTACAAAAATTGAATAAAACAGTTGATAATTGAAGAAAATAAGTGAAAATCAAAGAAAATAATTGAGAATTGAAGAATTAAATATTAAACTTTACAAACAATAATAATTAAGAATTAAAAGAAACAATTAATAATGAAAAGAAATAATTAATAATGGAAAGAAATAGCTAAACAATGACAAAGATATTTGACAATTAGAAACAAAATTAAATATTCGTCAACTACATAGAAAATCAAAAAAAATAATTTAAATTTTAAGTTAATAATTCAAAATTGAAGAAATAAATTGAAAATTAAATAACCAAATTGAAATCAGAAAAACACAGAATTATTGAATATTAAAAAAAAACAAATGAAAATTGAGAAATAAAATTGAAATTCAAATACAATAATTGAGAATTAAAGAAAATTGCTGATTGAAAATGAAGAAAATAATTTATAATTGAAAAAAATGGAAAATGCCAGGAATTATTTAATATTGAAGAAAACATTAAAAATTGAAGAATAGAATTGTTATTTAAAGAAATTAATTGAGAATTGAAAAAAAATAATTAAACAATTGAACAATTAAATTGAAAATAAAAGAAAATTATTGAAAATTGAAGGAGGTTTTGAAACATGAAATAAATAACTGATAATTGAAAAAAAATAATTAAAAAAAGTTGAGATTACTGAATATTGAAACAAACAATTGAAAATTGAACAAAATAATTAAAAATTAAAGAAAATAATTGAAAATTGAAGAAAATAATTAAAAATTGAAGAAAGTACTTAAAAATTAAATACAATATTTGAAAACAGCAGAAAAATTTAGAAAAAATAAAATAATTGAAATTTAAGAAAAAAATTGTAATTTGAAGAAAATAATTGAGAATTTAAAAAAAATCATTGTAAAATGTCTAGAGTTATTGAATATTAAAAAAAAATTGAAAATTAAAGAATGGAAAGAACCCAGGAATTATAGAATTTGAAAAAAAAACAATAAAAAATGAAGAATGTAATTTAAAGAAATTAATTAAAAATTGTAGAAAATAATTTGAAATTGAAGAAAATATGATTTCATGAAAATTGTTGAATAATAATTGATGAATTGAATTCAAGTTTCAAAAACATAATTGATAATTGAAAAAAAATATGGAAAAAGCCGAGAATTATTGATTATAGAAAAATAATTGAAAAATAGAGGAGTTATTGAGATGTGAAATAAATAAATGATAATTGAAAAAAATAGTTGAAAAAAGTTGAGAATTATTGAATATTAAATTAAATAATTAAAAATTGAAGAAAATAGTTGAGATCTGAAGAAAATAATTAAAAATTGATGAAAATAATTAAAAACTGAAAAAAATAATTAAAAATTGAATCAAATAATTGTCAATTCAAAAAAAAAAATTTATAGTTGAAGAAAATAATTAAAAATTGATTAAAATAAATGAAAATCGTAGAAAATATTTCAGAATTAAATAAATTAATTAGAAATTGTAGAAAATAATTGGAAATTGAAGAAAATAATTGAAAATTGAAAAGAATTTATTATCCCAGAAAAAAAATTCCCGGTTTGACGGAAAATTTCCGGTTAATTCCCGGTTTTTTCCGGTCAATTTAAATTGCCGGTTTTCCCGGTTAGTAGACACCCTGTTAAATAATAATGCTTATTTAATATTCAAAATGCATAATTTTTTTTTAAACTAGCAGTAAGTGCTAATAAACAATTTAAAAATTAAATAATAATAATAATAACAATAAATTTGATAGAGGAAAATGCTTATTTGTTTTGATGAAAAAATGCAGGTTGACAGTTGATTAACATGAAGTTTCCATCATTTAAAATAACATGATAATTCAGTTTTTTATATTCAATTGTTTTTTATGAAATATTTTTCAAGCGTCTTTGCCCCAAACGTAAAACCTTTATTTAATTTAAAATTTTATATATTTAGATTAAAAATTGAACCTGGATTTCAAAGAGACTGTGTAGATAAATCATTACTCTACTAGAACGTGAAAAATTCAATTTTAAATGCTCACAATTTACATTCAAAATTTACTAGTTTTGATCAGTATAAATTTCATCTCAGACTTGTAAAATCGATTTTTTCCGTATATTTCTTAATACATTTTATATTTTCAAAATTTTTTTTTTCTAAACAATAGTTCCAGTTATAATTATGATAAACTTTAAACATAAGTTGAAACGGTCTAGAAATAAGGGAGATATTTTGAAAAACGTCTTTGCCCCGCTTAGCAGTTTTGCCCCACTCTCCCCTACCGATGAAACATCGAAACTTGTAATTTTTACAACTGAATAATTTGCTAGAAAAAATATAGATAAAAGAAAGTTCAAAAATGTAAGTTTGTCTAATAAACATGGGAATATTTTCTGTAGCTTAAGGGCATGAATAAAATCACTGGTGCAAAATCACTGGTACGGGCTGGTCTATAAATTACATCACATTTCCACCCCTTTCCCCCTTGTCAAAACTTGTCACATATTCGTTTACCCCCCTTAAACGTTAACTCACATTTTCCGGACTACTATTAAATTAGTAAGAATTTTACTATTTTTTAGTAGAAAACTACTAATCAAATTAATAAAAAATATACTTATTTTAAAAGTAAAGTTTCACTATTTCAATTAGTAGTTTTCTACACGGAAAAAAATATTTTCTTCAATTTTACAAAAATTTTTTGTACTCTTGGATAAAGCCATTTACAAAGCTCAGTTTCTGGGGATGTGCAGAACAGTTTTGTAAAATATCCTGAAATTTCAGCACAGAGTGCAAAATGATTTGTAGTTACTGCAAAGAATTCCTTAACTTGTGCAGAAAGTTTAAAACATTTTACAAAACTGTTCTACATATCACTCAAAATTGAGTTTTGTAAATGGCTTTATCCAAGGGTAAGAAAAAGTTTTGTAAAATTCGAAAAATTATTTTTTTCCGTGTACTAAAAATTAGTAGTTTTCTACAAAAAATTAGTAAAATTCTTGGCTCACTTTTCACTAATTCATAGTAGAAACTACGAATTGATAGTAAAAAACTATTAATTAAGATTTAGAGAGATTTAAAGGGTTAAAAATGTTTTCTTTTAAACTCTTAGAAACTTATGACGCTGAAGAGCGCAATGCTGCTGCTCTCTAAATCTGAATTAGTAGTTTTCTACTAAGAATTAATAGTTTTCTACTATTAATTAGTCAAATTCATGGCTCATTTTTCTCTAATTCATATAGTAGAAAACTAGTAATTCTTAGTAGAAAACTACTAATTCTTAGTAGAAAATTACTAATTCTTAGTAGAAAACTACTAATTGAAATAGTGAAACTTTACTTTTCAAAAAAGTAGATTTTTTTACTAATTTAATTAGTAGTTTTCTACTACAAGATTAGTAGTTTTCTACTAATTCTTAGTAGTTTTCTACTAAAAATTAGTAAAATTCTTACTATTTTAATAGTAGCTCACTTTTCGCTAATTCATTAGTAGAAAACCACTAATTCAGATTTAGAGAGTGAGAAACAAACAAGAATAAATTTTAAAAAATATATTTTTAAAAATTTCCCGGTCAAATAAAGTCTTAAAATAGTTTTTAGTTATATTATATAGCGAATTCAATGAATAGTTAGCATTATTAACCATAAAGTTTTAAGTATAGGAATGTATAAAAGTTTTTTTCTTTCTCAGAAACGTTGCGCGCTTCAGCATCATAGAAACTTCAAGGTGTCTTCTAATCGGAAAAACCGTAAAATGAAAAAAAACCGGGAAGTAGTCGGGAAATAAAATATAATTGTGTACCTTATACAATTTGTGCTAAAATTGTAAGTTATAAAAAAAAACAATTTTTTTTTGTTTTTTAAATTTTGAAAATCAATTATTGTTTTTGTTGATAAATTCATTATATAAAAAATGAAAAGGTAGGATTTGTAATAACATTTATTTACAATAACAAATTTAATATTAAAAACCGAGAATTTTAAGAACCAAATTTAGTAGACATCCTGAAACAGCTATTTTTTCAAAAAATATTAAATAAAGTTTGTGAAACAAGATCTATGTAAACATTTAACACTTAAAATTCATATAAATTGTGTGATGTAACATTAAAGCCAACTCACACTCTTTGTCTTAAAATTAATTTTTACAAAAATTCCCTAATTTTCGGCAATTGAAAAAAAAATCATTTGAAGGCAAAATTCTAACAAATTTGGGTCGGAAAGACCTTTTTAACCATATTTCAAGTAATAAATTCTACAAAATTTGATGTCAAAATATTTATTATTTTAAGAGAAAGTTAACGGACAAAGTTTGCCAATACCAGTTTCTGTTTAAAAATTAAACTAGATGAAAATTATGTTCATTGCATCAACACTTTGTTTTCTATAAATTAAAATATTTAATTATAATATATTAATAATATATTATATTAATAATATATAATATTAATATATTATATTTAAATATTTATTTTAATATTTTATTTAAATTAAAATAATCATATTAAAATAATAAAAAAACGGAAATTTAAAGTTCGTTAAAAAAAAAATTATATAGACCAGTTAGTTTGTTTTTTAATCTAGAATATTTTCTACAAAAAAACTATGGTTAAGAAATAAACACTAGAGAAGTTATAAAAAAAATTTAAATGTAAAAAAAAATTAAAAATTATAATTTATTATGCTAATTTTTGGTCAAATATAGACTTTTTATAGGTCAATCGATTCGTTTCGTGACGAGGAATATGATTTTTTTATTTGTTAAGTTGTATTTATAGTGTGAAAAAAATTCATGAGAAAAAACGATACTTTCTTTTGAAAAATAGTACTTAAAAAAATTTGGTAGTGTATTTTCAAAAACCCCTGTGTCTAAATTTAGATATTTATGAGTTTAATTCTCTATCCAAATTTTATTAAAATTAATCCGTTCAGGAGTTCTCGAGATACCTAAGCGATAAAAAACTTACCACACACACACCGGACTTTTTCTTAAAAATGAAAATTTAGGCTTTTTTGATGAATGTAAGTCGATTTGGACTATTTTTTGAAAATCAAAAATCTTAACAATCACAGAGCTTTCTCCCAATGGGAAAGATACGATTATTCATAAAATAAAATTGAATCACGACATATTCTAATGTTTTTTGGGTAGATAATTACGAAACTAAAGTCCCATTTTAAAAATTCAAAATGGCGGATCCAATATGGCGGACGAATTGTTTAAAATTTGTTAATTAGGGATTTTTAGGGTAGCTGATGATGAATCTAAAGTCCGATTTTCAAAATCCAAAATGGCCTACCCAATATAGGGGACGAATTTTAAAAATTACATTAAAAGCGCTTGAAACTTGTTGTACAGGGGTTTTTGGGTTGGTGATTATAAATCTCAAGTACGATTTTCCAAATTCAAAATGACAGACGACATTGTGGAAATTCTTTGAATTCCTTTGAAATATTTTTTGGTTTCGCTGATTACGAACCACAAGTCAGATTTTCAAAATCCAAAATGACGGATCTAATGTGCCGGATGAATTTTTTAAAAATGTGTTGATATTCGATCTTTTTTTTTGTAGTTGTTTTCAAATCTCAAGTCCGATTTTCATAATTCAAAATGGCGGACCCAATATGGCAGACGAATATTTAAAATCTCATTGAAATCGCTTGAAGCTTGTTACTCGGGGATTTCGAGGTCCAAATTCAACCTATCTGATTTACAAAATACAAAATGGCGGATCTAATATGGATCGGAAAAAACCTGGAGTAACATATTTCAAGGGAATACAATGGATTTCTAAAATCTCGTCCACAATTTTGAATTTTGAAAATCGGACTTTAGATCCGTAATCAGCGACCCCAAAAATCAATGATTAAGACAGATTAAACAATAAATCGAATTTTTATTTCTTCCCTTGGTGATCGAGTTATCGAGATATCGAGATTCTACTATCTATTATGAGAATAAACGCCACAGTTTTTATTTGTTCATACTAATATATTTTACACAATGACAACTTTCCGAATCATATATAACCAAATGTTTATTCACCTTTCTTCTTTTATATCTTATTTATTTCTTATTTTCAATGTTTTATTCACATCTGCATGTGAGATTTGTCAATGATTTTTCAACGTCTTGTTCTTTTCTATTAGATGTTTATCACGAGACTCTCTTTACATTCGTATAAACTCTTTCTTTTGAAAAGACTTTTTTCTCTGAGCCCCAGGAAGCCCGAGCTATTTTTTGTCACCAGCTCGTTCAAGAGGTTCCATAAAACCACACTTTAGGCGGCTACGCGATTAATCGCACATTCGAGAATTTCTTCTACCTGCATTTGTCGAAGCATCTGAATGAGGATGCCGTGCCGATTTTACTCAGCCTGATTTATTTGGCTGAGAACTTTCATCCCGGCCATTGCTGCAGGATTGATTCGTTGATGAGTAAATTGGAATCGAAACCATGCATAATCAGGCTGATTGGTTCTCGGTAATAAGGACCTTGATTATTTGCATTCGTTTCTCTGTAATTGAAAAGCAATTACGAGCGGCTTGAAATTCGGCAGATGATTCTGTGGCCAAACAAACTTTCCTTGCAATTATATTAATGTCAAGGTGGGTGGTATTTGCTTCGAATTTTGTGTTATACTTTCAATGCATTTTTTCAAAAATTAAATTCTTAAAATTGTGAATTATTCAAAATGTCTTCTTGTTTCGATTTTTATTCACTTGTATAATAATAAAAAAAAAAGAAACAGTTAACGAGGCTAATTATGTATTTTTATTTTTGTTAAAACTTGTCTCCTTTAGACTGTATATTTACACGATTTATTCTTATTTGAATGCGGGTATTATAAACTCCGAGTTTGTAATTTTTAAAATGCAAAGAAAAGGAGAAACTAAGAATTCTTTTATAAAACATTAAACTGGAAATGAGCAGAATACAGGTGTCTAGCAAAAATGGTCATTTTTAAATTCCCGGATAGAAAACAATAAGAAATAAGGATAAATAAAGAAAATTATATCTTAAGATAAAATAAGTAAATGAACAAGCAAAATATAAAAATGTGAAAAGATAAAAAAAATCTATAATAGAAATGAAATAGAATAGAATCTTTAAAATTAAAAAAGTTATGAATATTATTAAAAAAAAAGGGAAATTTTTAAGAAACTACATAAAAATGACAAAAAAATACTGTTTTGGAATCATTTAAACATAAACAAAAAATTAAAAAAAATAAATACACAAGGAAAAAGATAAATTATAGAAATATAACTGCAAAAAAAATAAAACAATTAAAAGATAAAAAAATAAGCAAATATTTCACAAATGTTTTATAACATTTAAAGTGAACAAAATATAATTAGAAAATTTAACTAAAAAATGTCTCGCTCATTATTAAACGACAAATTAGTCACAATTCTTAATTCCATCTTTTAACACTTGATATCGAAATATGAGAGAAAAACGCCCTTAGCAGTCTCTTATTTAAATTAGAACCAAATTGGGACTGTTGAAAATTTACAGACTAATGATCTGTAACTTTTTCGATACGGTGTCGCTTTCTTTTTTTTTATTAATGATCATCAGTGTTACGTAGGCGTAAACGCAACTTATAATTGTGATCATCTTTAAGTGCAGCTGCCGACTGCTCCAGTTGACTTCTCTCTCGTGTCATTTTGAAACATAAGAACGTGTCTCCCGTCTCGTAATCCCGTTTCTTCAAAAAGCGAGTTGGCTAACCTTCCCAACCTTTAGATGTGAGCACCCTTAAATTAGCCGACGAAAGATGTTCAGCGGCGAAATACGACCACTAATAATTTATGCACGAGTGCACCGGTTTCGTCAAGAAAGCAGCGGTGAATGATGATCAGAGATGTAACAAAATTGAAGGCCTCTGGGCAGCTAACCGACAATTTTTTTCATATAGTCAGGTGTCTCCACTCTCCCTTTCAAATCGCATATAAGTCAACTTCTGCACCTTTGACATTGAAACAAGTCAACTGTTAATAACACAATAATGAAACATTTAAATTTTCTCTTTTTTCCCCTTCAAGGTATTAATTACGCACTGAAAAAAAGATTTGGAATGCAGTACTAAACTTTTGTGGGCTCAACCAAACTGAAACAAAATTCCTTTGTAGAATTTTTATGTAACTTTAGCAAAAAAATGTAGTAGCACCAACAAAACTTTTTTGCGCTTAACAATTATTTTGTTGATTAGATATAAAAGAAAATAAATAAGGTAAAAAGTTAAATACAGAGTTGTATACAAATGACATTTCAGTGTGTAACTTTCTTTTTAACTGATGTTAAATTAATTTATAATACTTTTTTTATATGCAATAAAAATCTTTTAATTTTAGCATGTACAAAATAATATTTATCTATGTCATAATAATACTGATTCGTGTTTTTAAGTAACAAATATTTGTTATTTGCTTCAACGGGCCCGTATCATTTTGACACACAGTTTTTCGTTCAATTTGTTATATTCTACTCACGAAGATGAATGTTATATATTTTACTCCTTCTAAAATCAAAGATTTTTACGTTTTAATTATTCAATAATTGAACTTACTAGATTAATTAATTTTTTTTATATTAATTTAATGTATTAAAATCAATTATTTAATAAATAGGACTTAAGAATCTTTGATTTTAGAAGGAGTAAAATATAATAATTAATCTTCAAGAGAACAATATAACAAGTTGCCCGAAAAAATTTGTGTCAAAATGATACGGTACCGCTTCAACTATGAATTAAATTATAATATAAATTAGCAAAACATAACGCGCGCAAGCGCGATTAGTTTTCCATACATTTTTGGAAATAAACTATAATAATAAATAAAACAAATCGATGAATAATATTTATCCAATAAGCAGGGCTGCCTGCGGACTTGCAGACTAAAAATGGTAGAAAAAATGACTTTTCAATTTAAAAAACTCAGTAAATAAATAGTTTTTTTTTAAGTGAAAAAAGTGATTAAAAAAAATGAGTGAATAAACAATAATGAGTTTGATATTACTGATATTAAATTAGGGGGCGCAAGCAATAGAAGCCATTCAAATTTGAAAAAAATAATTTGAAAATCTCAAAAATAATTGAAATATGAAGAAAATAATTGAATACTGACAAAAATAATTCAATTTGAAAAAAAAGGTGTTAATGGCAAAACTAATTGAAAAATTGATTAAAAGCAAAAAATGAAGACAAAGATTGAAACGAAATAATTGGAATTTGAAGTAAATAATTGAAAAGTTTTTAAAATAATTGAAGTTACAAGAAAATAATTGAAGAATAACAACGATAATTAAAATTTGAAACAGAAGTTTGAGACTGGTGTAAAAAATTTAAATTTTGCGCACAATAATTGAGATATTGACGAAATAATTAAAATGTAAAGAAATTAATTAAATAATGACTTAAATAATTAAAAGCTGGCGTAAAACTTATACTTTTTAGACAATAGTTGAAGAATTGAAAAACAAAATAGAATTTTCAAGAAAATAATTAAAACTTGAAAAAAATAATTTAAAAATATCAAACAAATTTTTATGTGTAGAAAACAGTTGAACAATGACAAAAATAACTAAAATTTAGAAAAAAATTAATAGAAAATGAGAAATATATTCAAAAATGGAGTAAAGAATAAAAAATTTAATATATTAATATTAAAAAATTGTATAAAATAATAAAAAAATTAACGATGTAAAATATGAAGAAACTAATTGAATAATGACATAAATAATTGAAAACTGGTCTTCAAAAGTTAATAAATTCATGACAATAATAAAAAGATTAAAGAAATGACATTTAAAGAAAATAATTTCAAAATGTCAAAAATATTTGAATATTGACAAAAATAATTCTAATTTGAAAAAATAATTGATTAAATTAAAAAATTGGTTTAAAAAATTAAAAATTTGAAGACAATACTTGAAAACTTTACGGAACAATTTAAATATTAAGAAAATAATTAAATAATGACATAAATAATTGAAAACTGGTGTAAAAATAAAAAAAATTTAGATAATAATTGAAAAGTTGATAAAAATATTATAAGTTTGAGGAAAATAATTGAAATTTGAAAAGCATAATTCAAAAAAGACAAAAAAATTTGAATATGAAAAATTTAATTAAAGTTTGAAGAAATTAATTAAAAAAGGCGTAAAAAATTAATAAATTCGTGACAATAATAAAAATAATGATGAAAATAATTAAAATCAGATGTAAGAAATTTAAAAATTCATGACAATAAAAAAAATTGAAAAATGACAAAAGTAACTGAAAGTTGAAGAAAATAATAGAGAAATAACAAAAGTGAATTAAAACTTGAGTTGAACATTTGGATATTGCTGACAATAATTTGAAGATTGAAGAACATAATTTAACAATAACAAAAATAATTGTAATTTGAAAAAAATAATTAATCACTGGTGCATAAAATTAAAAATTTGAGGACAATACTACTTAAAAAACTGATTAAACAATAAAAATTTCAAGAAACTAATTGAATAATGACATAAATAATTGAAAGCCGGTGTATAAATAAAAAATTTATAGAGAATAATTGAAATTTGTCAAAAATAATTGAAATTTGTTGAAAATAATTGAAAAAGATGTACAAAATTAATAAACTCATGATAATAACAAAAATATTGAAAAAAAAGAATTGAATTTATTTACGTATTTTTTTTATTTACGGGTGAAAGCCCATTACAGTAAAAAAAATTAAAAATTTATTTCAAGTAACAATAAAATTAAATTTTAATACAACAAGAATAAGTATACTATAATAATAATTAATAGGTCGCATTCAAGAATTTGAATAAAATAATAATTAGAATTTGTATGAAATCATTCTAAAATGGCAAAAATAATAGAAATGTGAAGAAAATAATCGTAAAATGACAAAAATACTTGAATAATGACAAAAGTAACTAAAATTTGAAGAAAAAAATATTAAAAACCAACAAAAGTAGAATAGAAATTTGTGTTGAAAATTTAAATATTCATGACAATAATTTAAAGACTAAAGAGAATAAGTGAAATTTGAAAAAATTAAATTTAGAATTGCAAAAATATTTGAAAATTGACAAAAATACTTTAGGGTTGACAAATGTACTTTAAAAATAACAAAAATAATTGAAAAGATGTGGAGAAATTACGTATTTGTAAACTGTAATTAAAAAATTGACGATGTAATTGGAATATAAACAAACGAATTGATTTAGAATTTAATATTATTGAAATTCATATAATTGTGTAATATATAAATTAGTATTGTTTATAATCAATAGCTCGTCATTAAGGCCACCACATCTGCATATTTAGTCTGTAAACTAAAACAATTTTAAAATTTTCTGATAAAGAGAATCGAAACTAATAAAAAAAATAAAATAAGAAATAAAAAACAGGGACTAACTTCACTCTGGATTTTAAAACGTGGACAGAAAAAGATGAATAAATATAAATAGTAACTGAGTTTACGGAATTTAAATTTATTATTTAATTAATTAATTAAACTTTTTATAATAGATTATGTTTTGTCATTTGCTCCAAAAAAAATCTTATTCAATATACGATTTATTATTGAACTTTCACATTTAAAAATGTTCTTACTTAACATATTTTACTAATTTTATTATATGATTAAGGTAAAAGCACCAGTACCTGGACAAAGCAAAAATTGGGACCAGTAGTTGGACAATAGCAAAAAAGAGTTAAAATTTCCTCCAAACTAAATGAAAAAATTTATAGATACCCTTCAGATAGTCAGTTTTTAGGTGTAATTAAATTTGTTAATCGTAGATGCAAAATGTTTAGCAAAAAAATTATTTAAGACGTTTCTTTTAAAACTTCTCTGAGTTGTCTGTCCAAGTTTACCTGACGTTTTTTATACGTACCCCAGTAGATGGACAGACACTTTTCAGACCCTAATTAATCAATAAAATAATCAATTAATTAAAAACCTAATTAACTAATTAATTTAGGAGTTGACAATAAAAGTATTAATAATAAATAATAACAAATAATCTATAATAGAATATGTATTTTCCTAAATGTCCAACTATAGGGTCTTATGTCCAACTACTAGGCCCGTCCAAATAGCGTACTGTCCAACTTCTGCTGCAAAGAAGCTATATTTTTATTTCAAGTTTTTAATTTAAGAAAAACATTTATTATAATTAATTTATTATTAATTCGAATCCTTTATATGTAAGTTAAACGAAAATCCAAACATTTCGTAAAATATAATTAATTATCGTAGTACAAAATATCGCTAAACTTGACACCCCTTCAAAAGTGTCCAGGTACTGTTGCTTTTACCTTATTGTACGTAAAATATTTCTTGAAACCAGAAAAAAAAGATACGCATCATATATGGCATTATCGATAAACGAGTGTTGATCAGAATCGTACATATTTGGTTCTGCCAACAAAACATTTTACTAAACTCAAACAAACTTTTTATTGATTGCTTAACAAAACTATTTTGTTATGATTACATTGTTAATTTTTTTTTTGTGCAATATATTAAAAACCACAAAATAGTAATAAACAAGAATCCAAAAATAAACCTTATTTATTTAACAAATCGCCTTGTAACGTTTTCTTATTTTATTTTTATCAAATTGTCTGAAAAAAGTTGTGTTGATCTAAATTTAAAGCAGTATAATTCTACTAACAATAAATCTTTTAACCCTTCGGGACAATGTTCCCCACGAGCGGTATATCACTGATTTGTCGGTAAATACAGTCTCTCTATGTATCTTTCAATTAATAGCGCCACAGTACATTTGAATCACATCACGCTTTTAACGTTTATCTCCGTTTCGCTTAAAACCGCAAAAACATCTTCAACGCACCAAAAGTTCCATTCATCACACAATTAATCACTCGAGCCAGTGATTTATATGGATATGAAAAAATAGATCGTTTTAAAACTGTACTCTTCAAACTTGACTTGAAACAATTAATTACCGCCTGCTAATGTATTTATGTGGATCTATTTAATGTTAATGATAATGAAAATGTCATTTTTATGCTAATTTAAACATTTATGATAATGGAAACATATAATATTTTACAGACACCTAATTTCATGTAGAACTTGGAATGTTAATGATAACGTGAATGTATAACACGTAAAGATAATATTAAAATACAGATTTTTAAATAATCCTTTTTAGGTACAATGATAAATGATGTTTTTTTTGTAATTCAAGAATAAACATGATTTGAAAAATATATGCCGAAGAGGAAAAATTTCTAACAATAATATTTCTCCCTGAAAAGGCAACGTTAATTTTAAAGTCAACGAACCAACACATGTAAAGCAAAGAAAAAACTGCTTTTCCTCTTTTTTAAAAAAAACTGAACAATTGAAAAATATCAGAGTTAAAATGAGACTTTTGATTTAAATTGAAACGAATAAATGAAAGAGATCTTGCGGGAGCATTGTGAGGTGTTTAATTTTCATTATAATACGTCAATGAGAAGTAGGTCGATTGAAATCCAAGCTCGGTTATTAGATATTTATTAGACACATATGTTGGATTGGATTTATGATCACTGTACGTTCATAAATCTTGTTTAACCCCCCGTAAGCTCTGTCACCCAAAATCCAATGTGATCCACCGCAAATGTCACATTGGTTAACAGCAGCTATAACTATTACCTTGTGGCCAGTTGTACTAAACACCGAACTTTTCTACCAGCTACCACTTCTATAAGGTTTTTGGAAGATGGACACGGTCGTAAAATTTATTAGCCATAACAATTGGCGTCCGTAATGCCGGCACATTTAATTACGAGCTCCTGGCTTATCGTTTCTTCGATCCTCCTTCGGACATCATTCCAGTCGTTAACATTTTTCCTCTTCCTTCGCAAGAAATCATACAGTACTTTTAATTCCAATCAGAGCTCGTTTACAAACCCCAGAAGAGGTTCAAATCTACTTTTATTGGTTTAACGCTTTTACTTTGAAAAACAGTTTTAAATATTTACGTCAAATGGGAAAAAATTTCTTTCTTCTATTTATGGTAGATGATTATTGTTGGCGCAAATCAGTAGAGAAATACGAATAAAAGTAAAATACTATCTTTGTTGTGATTGAAAGGAGAGTAATATTGTAATAAGTATGAGTGCTTAATCCGAATTGGGTCGGATCGGAAACTACGATTTGCCCGGATTAGGGAAAATCGCTTTAATTATCTCCTATAATAATAATGATTAATAACTAATTTTTAAAATATTAACTGCATAGAAAGAAAATTAGATATAAATTTTCTTAAAATAAGAAAATGAGGGAGAAAGTGTCAAAGAGGGAAAAGATTCCAGATAAGAAATTTTAAACTTATAAAAAAGGGAAATTTCGAACATTCAATACATGCCATTTTTATTTAGAAAAAAAATTGTAAACTTACTCTCAATTCTGAAATCGTGAAAAGCGAGATACCAATTCAATTAGTGAACATTTTTACTAATTTTTAGTATATTTTTCTACTAAAACTTTGGTCGTAAAGATAAAAACAACTAAAGAGGATAACAAAATTAATGGTTATAGAGTTAGGACTTATAGGAGTAAAATTTTTGGTGTCAAAAATTCTCAAGAAATAAGATAGACAAGAACATTCAATAACAAATAATTTTTCTAATTTTGAATTAGTGACAAAATACTAATGAAATGATGAAAAATCGTTCACAAAATATGTTAGTTACAATTTTTAGTAAAAAACTACAAATTTATTTAAAAAGTGACTAATTCACATTTGTAAGAGTTATTATTGTAAATTCGTAACTTTTACTATCAACTTATAGTTTTTTTTACTAAAAATTAGTAATATTTCACCCTTTCTAAGTAGAAATTTTTACTATTTAAATTACTAAAAAAGTAGAATTAGACTAATTCATTTTGTGGACATCTTTTCATAATTTCATTAGTAGTTTTTCACTAATTCAGATTTAGAGATATTGAATATGTGAAAAAACCCTTTAATCAACATAAAAAGATTCTAAATGAATGAGAAAATTATAAAAACAAAATTATAAATCTTTGAATGCAGAAATAAGAAAATTAGGGAAAAGATAAAATAAAATATATAAAAACAAATTTTAAAATTATAAAAATATTAGAAAATTCTTGGAAAAATCAAAATATATTTACGATCTTTTAAAAAAAATAATAAATAAGAAAATTAATAAAGAAACTTTCAAAATTTTTACTAAAAAACAACTTTAAAAAATGATTTTAAAAATTACGGAAAAAAAAATAATTACGTTTTTGAAAATACAAAAAAATGAGATTTTGAGGGAAAACCCTCCACAGTTTTAAGGAACGGAAAAACTTAAGTTAAATTCAGTTCAGAAATTAGAAAAATTCATAAATTTTAAAAAATATAGAAAAAATACTTAATAATTGTTTTAAAAAGTTATAGGATAGCATAATAGAAGTTATAGGATAAAAATAAAACATTTTCAAAGAAGGAAAAACAATTCTAAAAAATTAAAAATTGATGATAAAATTCCGAAATTAATGGAAAGTTAAAACAATGATAAAAAATTACCGGGAAAAAAATTTCTGGAAGAATTAGAAACATATTCGAAAAGAAATATTGTTTTGTTTTTTGAAATAAAAAACTAACTTTTACTGTAATTTTTTTTAGACTAAAGGGTTTTAATTTAATTTAAAACAAAATGAACTATTAAAACTCATGATTAGATAGAATTAAAAAAATTTTGATATTCAGAAACGTTTTAGATAAATAAGAGAAATTATTATCCAAATTCAATTTTTCCAATTTTAAAGAATACGTCACTAAAAAAAAAATTTCGAAAATTATCTATGAATTTCCGGTACTTCTTACAAATTCACATATCGTTTTGAAAAATCCCTGATCTTTTTATAAATTCCCGGGTTTTTTCATGCAGTATACTAAATTCCCGAAAATCTCCCGGATCTCTGAGTTTCTGTTCTGTAACACATTGTAGAATCCTAAATTATAATAATGAGCACTAAACTACTTTCTTGATGATTTAGAGTACAGCGAGCGAGAAATTTTTTTCTAAATCTTCCAATGAAAAAAAATATCTAACAAGACTAATTACATTGTCGTTTGTCAATGCTCGTTTTTTTCTCGGCTCATTTTACATCATTTGTTTTCCCCCTGTCACTTCTAAAGCGAGAAGAGGTTCAAAGTTAATTATAATTTTAGTAGTTTATATATTTAAATATAAGGTAAAAAATTTAAGCATCGGAAAATTTTTTAAAAATATAAATAAAGCTAAACCCTATTGATAAAACGGTATTATTTTTTAATAATTACTCTTGGCGCCTATTTAAGAATAAAATATTCTTAAAATTTTAAGAGTTATTCTTCTACTAGCAAAATTAACGTGCGCCCAAGCGCGGGACAAACTTTGCATTGTTGTTGGTCATTTAAAACTATAGATTTTTGCAAATTCAAATAATGAAAATTATGAAATTGAAAAATATATCTGAAAAATGACGAAAATAATTAAAAATTGAAAACAAAATTTAAAAAGTAGCTACATAATTACACAATTGAAAAGAATATTTTAAAAATTTTTAAAATAAATATTAAATTTAAACAAAATAGTTGAAAAATTATAGGAATAACTGTTGAAAATAATTGCAAATTTAACAACTGGATTGAAAATCGAAAAAAAAAATTGAAATAGAAGAAAATGATAAAAAATTGAAGAAATAAATTGAAAGTTGAAGAAATAAATTGAAAATTTAAGAATTAAATTAAAATTTGAAAAAATAATTAATAAATGAAAAAGAAATTAGAAAATGATTAAAATAATTGACAATTGAAAATAAAATTCAAAAAATAAAATAGATTAATACAAAACCGAACAAAATAATTAAAAAAAACCAAAGACTAATTATAAAATTTTAAGATAATAATTGAAAATTGAAAAAAATGTAGGAAATAATTGAAAATTAAGAAAAATAATTAATAATTGAAGGAAATAGTTGAAAAATGACGAAAATAATAAATTGTCAATTGTAAACAAAATTCGAAAAATGACTAGGTTAATAGTCATCCGAAAAAAATAATTGAAAAAATTAAAGAAAATATCTTAAATTAAATCTTTAAATTGTAATTTAAAAAATATAGTTAAAAATTGAAAAAAAATAATGTAAAAAAGCCGAGAACTAATTAATATAGAAGAAAACAACTGCAAACTGAAGAATAGAAATAAAAATTGAAGAATAAAATTGAAAATTAAAGAAAGTAATTAAATTATTGTATTTAAAATTAAAGAAACTTAATGATAAGCGAAAAAATAATAGAAAAAGGCAATAATTTTTTAATATTAAAGAAAATAATTAAAAATTGAAATGTGGAATTTAAAAAATCTGAGAATATGGAATATTGAAGAGTTCATTGAAAATCGATAAAAATAATTGAAAATAAAAGAAAATATTTGGGAATTAAAGAAAATATGTGAAAAATTACGAAAATAGGTAATTGTCAATTGAAAACAAAGTTCGAAAAAATACTAGATTAATAGGCATCCGAAAAAAGTAATTGAAACAATTATACAAGAAATATTAAATTTAAAGAAAATAATTGTAAATTGAAAAATAAAGAAAATTATAGAAATAATTGTTGCAAATAATTACACATGTTGCAACTGGATTGAGAATAGAAAAAAATAATTAAAATTGAAAAAGTAATTTAAAATTGAAGAATGGAATTGAAATTTAAAGAATATACTTAAAGATTGAAAAAAAGTAATTGAAAAAAGCCGAGAACTAATGAATACAGAAGAAAACAATTGCAAACTGAAGAATAGAAATAAAAATTGAAGAATCGAATTGAAAATTAAAGAAAATAATTAAAAAATTGTATTTAAAAATTTTAAATTCAAGAAACTTAATGATAACTGAAAAAAATAATAGAAAAAAGGCGATAATTTTGTAATATTAAAGAAAATAATTGAAAATTGGAATGTGAAATTTAAATACGAGGAAAATAACTGAGAATTGAAATTAATAGTTCTAGAATTTATTGAATAATGGAATTAGAATTTTAAAACAATTTTTATATAAGTGAAAAAAATAATTGATAATTAAAAAAAAAAATTACAATATTACGAAAATAATTATCTACTTAAAAAAATAATTAACATTTAAATAAAAAAATTGAAAAATTGTAAGAATAATAGGCATTTGAACAAAACATTTTTCAAAATTAATGAATAATCATAAAAAAAAGGAGAATAATAAATTGTCAATTGAAAAGTGATGGAAATTATGGAAAAACGGTATAAAATAAATGAAAATTGAAGAAATCAATTGGAAATTGAATTTTATTGAAATATCAAGAAAATAATTGATAATGAAGAAAATGCGAAAATTATTGAATATTGAATAAAATAATTGAGAAACTAAGAATGCCATTAAAAATTGAAGAAATTGAGAATAAAATTGAAATAATTGAGAATTGAAGAAAATAATTATAAAGAAAAGAAAAATCAATATTTTAGAGTAAACTATATTTTTTATTAATCTTTGTTTCTTTAAATGCAGTAAATTGATTATCATTAAAATAAACTCTGATTTAATGTAGGTATATCTTTTAATAAAAGTAACGTAGAAAGTTTTGAAGTAAAAAAAAAATCTTTAAGAAATTAAAAAAAATTATTTTAAAAAGGTGTTTAAGTCACTTACAAATTTATTATTATTTTGATATTGCTGATTATTCTACTTTTATAATAAAAGGCAATTAATAATTAGATGCATAAATAATAAAACTCATATGATTCATAATTAATTTAAAAATTAATTTAACAATATGCTTTTTATTCAAACGTAACTTTTTGTTTAAAACAAAAAAAAATATATCTATGTGTCAAACTGCAGGTGTAGACAGAATGAATGAATATTGTGGAATATTATTTTTGATTAAGAATACAATATTCTTTAAATAATAAGCATATTCTTAAATCAAACCTTTATTCTAAAAGACATAAGAAAATAGTCTTAAGTTAAAAATATGTTTCTTATTTTAAGGATATTATATTTGTAAAATAAGAATAATTAAAAAAATTGTAAGAATATTTATTCTTAAATAAGCGTCAAAAATAATTCTTAGAAAAAGAATACCGTTTTTCAGTATTAAAAGCTAAAAGTATATTAATTAGATTAAAATATACTCTCTAAATATGAATTAGTTAAAAATTACCAATTTTTAGTCAAATCGTTGCTGAGTTTTTGTTTCAGCAATTAGTGAAAAATAACTAATTATTAGTAAAATGTGACTAATTATTAGTAAAAATTGTTAAAAGTTGACTAATTAAATTAGTAAACAGAATTTTGTCAAAATATTAGTTATTTTGACATACTCTCTAAATCGTAATTAGTTAAAAACTACTATTTTAAGGGTGAAAATTCGTTTACCATGTCAAACAGTAATTTGTTTACTAATAATTTAGTAAAAAAACTACTAATTTAAGTAGCCAAAGTAACTTTAGGTTGTGTTGAACTTCTAAAAGAATTAGTAGATTTCTATTTACTTATTACATTAGTTATTTTTTACTATTTAATGAGTTAAATTTAACTACTAAATTAGTAGTTTGCTACTAATAGTTAGTTATTTTTCACTAATTGAAAAAAAAATTCGTTTACTATTTTAACCCCTAAATAGTATTTTTTTTTACTAATTCAGATTTAGAGAGTAAATTTGACTAATAATTTAGTTATTTTTTACTAAATGATTAGTAGTAACATAACTATTTGGATTAGTGACTAAATTTTTGCTTTCAAATTAGTTATTTTTGACTAATTTAGATTTAGAGAGTACGCAGCATATTGTATGGGGTTAATTTGCAGGATACAAAGTGATTATTTTACACACTGCGCGGCCTTTTCAGTACTTAAAGTGATCACTTTACTCACTGCGAGTACAAAAGCAAAACAAGAACCGCTCTCGTCTTTACGTACATTTCTCGATAGTCAATCTCGTTCGCTAATTCTACAGTACGACTCAAAAAAGCGCTCCATTTGAATAAATTTTCGAATATTAAGAAATGCAGGTGGTCCGGAAGTCCATTTAGTAAATTACAATCTCTCAAGCCTGAAAAAGGGAATCCCGCTGAATTGAGTACAGTGAAGCAAAATCAATGGATGTTACAAATAGAAGGTCGCGCACTTGGCACGTAAAAAGAATAATTGCGAATTGCGCCGACGGTTGTCTAGTACCGTTCAAAATCAATTATAATCATTATCGACATCGTTAGGTACTTTACTGTAGCTCGCTCTTGGAGCAAGTAAGGCGAACAAAGGTAAAGGGAAAATGTTGCGCCCTATAATTAGAAACATCCTGAAGGCGGGGAAAAAGGATCCAGTGAAGCACTTCTCTAAGCTAGAAAAGAATGACAGCGGTTTCAAGAAAAGTAAGTCTAGGCGGGGCAAATTTCTTAAGACTGATATATATTCCTTAACCAAAAACTTAGCTCGAATAATCCAAGCATCTGTTTCCAAGGAAAATTTAAAGCAACTTCGTGATAAAATTTTCGTGCTCGTCGATGATCCGGGACTTACTTTTATAGGGTATACGCCAACGAAAAAACTTGGAACGAGCTTGTAATAACGATCTAAACTCGTCGTAAGAAACGACCAAGACCCCAAGATCCTGTTGCGTCTCGGGTTATAACATTCCACTTCCTATACCATCTTTTTACAAATTATATCCTCCGTCTTTTGTAACCCAAACAATTTGGTTCTTACGCTCTTCCAACGTCTCTCACTGATAAAATCAATTAATGGAAAAAAAAGTCTCTAAATGTAATTATGAAGATAAAGAGAATTTATGCCACGAACGTTTTCTTGACATTCCGACCATTAAAGAAAACTTAACAAGCCACACAACTGCTTCTGATTCTCGTATTTTCATATCTTCTTAGAATTAAATTTATCTTAATAGTACAATACTCTTGTCTACTATTTTCTCTAAATACCTATTATATTCAACTGAATTCATTAAAAATATGCAAATATTTAAAATTAAAAACTGTAAACTGTAAAAAGTAATTTGTGTTATCTTGATATTAAACAGAAGAAACAATTATACGGAGAAACGGCTGTAATCAACTTAGTAAATTGAAATTAATAAGTCAGAGTGTTATAGAAGGGAAGATTTTTGCCTTTTACGCTTATTATAAAGGGGGTGTGAAATTCTGTTATTTTCGTGAGTAAAGTTTTTCCGAGTTAGACAACCTTATGAAAGTTATCCTTTTATATCTTATAACCAAGGGAAAAAACGTGATTCTTTCCTCATCGCTGAACATCACGCGACTAATGAAACCAGCAAAAATTCTGTTCTGTGAGATAGACCAGTGACATTTCACGCCAGGTCAAAAACCGCATGGCCCGTTCCCCCATCCGACACAAAAACCAATTGCTCGGATACAAACAACCAGACTGGAGTCGCTCTGGAATGTTGAATAAAAGGGTTGAATTTCAAATGTTATATTTCGAATCGATGTTGTTTTATTTCACAATACCGCATCTTTCTTACGTTGTTGTTTTTCTTAAAATTCTATAATACAGACAGCTATAAATTCACGGTTAATGTCATTTTGTTTTCATTCTTTTGATTCTTTAACAAAAATTTAACTGAAATCTGCTTCTCTCAAGAATCAGAAAAGAATTCGACTTTAGAGCTGAATAAGAAATAATTTCACTCCAAGGAATTTAAAGGAAATACAATATTGCATGTCTGCGGTATTTTTTGATAAATGAAAACGAAAAAGAATAAGGGACAAAAAACATGAAACAAATTTTTATTACAACTTAACAAATTTGTTATTTATTCAGAATAATTTATTTATTTTTTTAATAGATCTAATTCTATATTTTCGAAGATTCTTTTTAAATTTTAACACTCTACGAAATTTAGAAAACGTACAAGTTTGAAAAATTTTCAAATTTGTATATTATTTTAAGATTCAAAGGTATAAAAATTGTAAAGAAAGTTTAGAATAAATTACTAAATTAATTAATTAATTGATTGAGCTTAGAAATAGTTAAAAATTAGAAAATATTCGAATTCTGTACATATTTGAACCTCGATTTGAACTTCTCTCTAAATCTGAATTAGTAAAAAATAACTTATTGATAGCAAAAACTTAGTCACTAATTCAAATAGTAATATTTCTACTAATCATTTAGTGTAAAACGAGGTGAAAAATAACTTATTATTAGTCAAATTCAATTTTAGGTTATGTCAAAATAACTAATATTTTAGTTATTAATAAATAAACAATTTTGTTTATTAATTCAATTAGTTAAATTTTAACTATTTTTTAGTTAGTTTTTTACTAACAATTAGTAATTTTTAACTAATAATTAGTTATTTTTCACTAATTGCTGAAACAAAAACTCAGCCACGATTTTACTAATAATTAGTTATTTTAATTAATTCAGATTTAGAGAATTGGAAGTCTTTTTATTTTGAAAATGTTACACTATCTAAATTTGAATTAGTGAAAAAGTACTAATAAAATGATAAAGAGTTGTCCACAAAATGAATTAATAAAAATGTTTACTAAGAACTAGTGAAATATTTCTAATTTTTAGTTAAAAAAACTACAAATTGGTAGTAAAAAATTACTAATTCACATTAATAAGAGTTATTGTGAATTAGTAATTTTAACCATTAATTTGTAGTTTGTTACTAAAAATTAGTACCTAATATTTCACTAGTTCTGAGTAGAAATTTTTACTGATTCATTTTGTGGACGACTTTTCATTATTTCGTTAGTAGTTTTTCACTAATTCAGATTTAGTGAGCAAATTTAGAAATTACTCTCTAAATCTGAATTAGTTAAAAATAACTAATTTAAAAGCAAAAACTCAGTCACTAATTGATGTAGGTAGTTATATTTCTACTAACCATTTAATAAAAAATAACTAATTATTAGTCAAGTTCATTTTTAGGTTATGTCAAAATTACTAATATTTTAGTAAAATTCTGTTTACTAATTCAATTAGTCAAAATTTAACTATTTCTTAGTTATATTTTTACTAATAATTAGTCATATTTTACTAATAATTAGTTATTTTTAACTAATTCGAGAAACAAAAACTCAGTCACGATTTTACTAATAATTAGTTATTTTTAACTAATTCAAATTTAGAGAGTATCTTTGTTCTCTGAATAAGATTAAGTAAAAAATATCTAATTATTAGTAGAAAATTACTAATTCAGTTGTGAAATTTGACTACTTAATATTAAAAAATAACTGAAATATACTGTAGAAAAGAAACTAAATTATTTAGTTGTTTATTAATCTCAAAACTGCTTTTTATAATTAAATAAGTAATTTTTTTTACTAAAACTATTAATATCAGAATTACTATACAATATGTTAATCGAGTTTTCACTGTGTAGTTCTGATTTATTGAAATTTAAAAGTAAAAGTTTTAACACTGTAACAAATTTACTTTTTAAATCATTCTGAAAAAGCTTAAAATTTCAATTTTCCGTGATTGAAAGATTGTAAATCTGTAAATTTACTGTATTTAAATCGACTTAAATTCATTATATTCAACTTATAAATGTCAAGATTAAAAAGACTTTATGTAGAAAAGATTCTTTGAAATGTTCCCGAAATTGAAAGCTATTTTACTTTGAATAGACTTAAAATTTCGAAAATATTCAAATTATTTAGATATATTTTGATAAAAAAAGGAAGAAAACATTATTTACAAGTTATTCAAGTTTAAAAAACACTTATTTTTCTAATAAATTTTAGGTATTTATATTATTGAAAAATCTAAATTTTTAAAAAGCCAAAAATCATTTGCCTAAAAAAAGACATTGAGGAAAAATTTTTTAACTAGGTATTTTGTTGTTTTTTCTATTCTACTTAAACCTGTCAGTAAAACAATAATTTTTCATTCGACTTTTTAAAGAGGTTTTCTCCTATGACATTATCTCAAACTGAAAAATGACTGTTCCCATCAAATAAAACTATTATGAAAATTAATTTCACCAAAATTTGAAAGATCCAGTTCTACATTTTCCACAAAAAATTAGATTGTAGTTCTCTCTAAATTTGAATTTGTTAAAAATAACTAATTATTAGTAGAAATACAACTAAAAAATAGTTAAAATTTGACTAATTTAATTAGTAAACAGAGTTTTACTAAAATATTAGTAATTTTGACGTAACCAAAAAATGAATTTGACTAATAATTAGTTATTTTTTACTAAATGGTTAGTAGAAATATAATCACTTCAATTAGTGACTGAGTTTGTGCTTTTAAATTAGTTATTTTTAACTAATTCAGATTTAGAGAGATTGTTCATTAATTTTAAAGAAAAAACATAAAATGTTAAATAATCATTTTATTTGAAAACAAATTTTAGCTAATCTAATTTTTTCAGAAGAACGAACAACTCGATCTTTTAAAATTTGGTGAAATTAATTTGAATATTTTTATTTGGGGTGAAAAACGACTTTCTAGTTTGAGGTTATGTAAATGGAAAGAACCTCCTTAATTATCACATCAAATTGTTGTGAACGATATTCGTCTTGTTATGAAATAGTAAATAGGCCTGTAATTAATAAAAAAAAAAAAAGAAAAAAAATGGACCTTAGGTAATTAATAAAAGGCGGTTAAAAATTCAAATCCATTATGTTCTAAAACGGTGGAAAATTATGAATTTCTTGGAAATTTACATAACTTTCTAAGGGGTTGCCGCATAATAAATTAACCAGCAGCATGAAGAGAATCAATTTGAGTTTTGAGTGCATATAAGCGCGGTGTATCGATGTAAAGCATGTGAGTTCGTTAAAAGTTAAATCCGAGGCCTTGTGGGAAGGCCTTCTTAGGGATAATTTACGAGAATTTTTAAAAAGAAACCCTACGATGACGTCGAAAAATAGGTACCCCGCCTCCTTCTTCAGAAAAGGGCTTTTCTATTATGGCTTATGACATATGGCGCGCCTCAAAGTGGATAGACTAAACGAATAGCTTTGTATTTTTAAGTCATTAATTTTTATTATCTTTACGTA